>JAFEMH010002550.1:0-332159 GCA_022495995.1 Adenophora triphylla var. japonica | reverse complement strand
CGCGGTGTTGACATTTGAAGACTAACTCGGAAAGATTCTTATTCATGCCCGTGTTATAGTTCATTATGAAATTACTAAAACCTTGAAGTGATGAATTCAATATTATAATCGGTAAGCGACTCTTGGCTAATTGGAAAACCGAGCCTCTCCAAGATGCTCACGATGTGGCCCTTCATCTTTAGAGCGTAGGGACCAACGGCTTTGGCATTAACCGCTCATCGTGTATGAGTTTTAGGGCCTTAAGCGTGTTATACCTTTCTTGCCTTGCTTGAACTTGGAACATTTCCATCGATCAGTTGTTTTAGATCGGCCCTGTCCCCAGTGCTCAAGATCCTTTTGAAGGCTCTTGCACATGGCGGAGAGCATGAGGCAACCAACATCGGTAGCATCACGCTTATGCTTGAGATATTGATCCTTCATTGCCCTAGTAGCATTAGCGGCGGGTTCGAGTGGAATAGGTTCCTCGAGAACGTACAGCTTTTCCTCTTGCTGAGAACAATTCTCCGCGGCTACGGATCCAATCCCATATAGTTTGCACCATTCTCTTCCAACTTTTCCTTCTCGGGGCCAGTCGCATTAATGACAGATGATTATTGTTTGATGCCATTTATTCTACGAAAAGATATACATAAAATATGAAAACATATGAGTAAGCATATTATATGAGAAGTATAATGCATTTACATAAAAATAAATGCTCCGCTCAGTTATACACCTTCGATACCCAAATAAGCATTATATACATTTAATGGGCTAAGATCCAACTTTAATTTAATTTCAAGTTTGCTATAGGCAAACCGCTAAAAATTAAATTAATTGAGGTGAGAAACACCTGAATCATTATTTATTACATATATGACTCTTAGATCTTTTATGAGAGATTTATTTGAATGAATGCAACATATGTCTAAGCATATTTTAATCTCATCTTATGCCTTGGGTCCAAAAGCCATTTTGATAACTCCAATTAAGTTCATTCACTTTAAATCAAAGTATAGAGAACCACCATTTCCTCATCTTTGCACGCAAACGAATAGAATCGAAAGTACCTTGCTATGGCGGAAGCCCACCTTAAAACTATCCGAGTGGTCCTCAATTGTTTTAATCATGAATTGGCATAAAGAACTTGAAAAGTTAAATGAAGGTTCTTTAAAGCGGATTATAGGCATTATCGGCAAAGATAATCTATAATCGCAAGCACTGGGTGCAAGTTCCCAGCAAGATAGGTGAGCCAAAAGGACTGTCGCTTAAGTACCAAATCTCTCCTTCGACGTAATCTCTCCTAGACATGCACAATTACCAGAAATCAACTCGATTTGCAACATAATCAATACTTTGTATAAACAATCGGTTTCTTCTTTAAATTTATGCGTAAGAAATGACTTGTTTCTCATAAACAATCGAGAAACCAAAATTTCTTAATGTTTCAAATTTAAACATTCAGAAATTACAATACAATGTTTCTAACTAAACATTCTAACAAAGTTCTTAACACATAAGAACACATAATTCATCTGCGCATCGCAACAATTAATAAAAATCACATTTTAAATTAATTAAGCATACGCATAAACAATTAATTAATCTAGCATAGCCCTATAAACTTAATTTCTAGAAATTTATAGCATCCGTATTAAGACATAAACATATCGTATTTGTAAACATATTCACAGATGCTAGTAGGATTATTTAACAACCTAATTTTGCCCGTATTAGGCAAGTTTTGTCGCGTGACATAGACTTCAAAAGTCCACGATATGTCGCGCAACCGGGACAGGAGACCACCGAAGTGCCCACCGTGGCACGGGCCAACCTCCGTCAAAGCGTGACGTGAGACTAACTTCTGTCAGCGCGTGACACGCAGATGCCAGTTTGCAGATTTCCAGTTTCAATCAAATCTGAATCACAGAGCAATTAAATCATATAAACAACTTTTAACAGATTTAATTCGATATGAATAGAACATGATTTATGCATATTGTTTCAAAAATAATCAAACTATCACATACAAAACATGCAAGGAACATATAAACGATTTATATCTCTTTTCTTAGCATGTTAATTCAAACTTAACCATACGAACGCGGCTCTGATATCACTATTGGGTTTTATGGGTCCATGCGCAGCGTAATTAAGCATCTAATAACATAAAACCCAAGAGCCCTAAGATCCGTTCTATACGATTAAATTGAATTCCTATGAGAAAGAATTAACCAACCTTAATTGCTTTCCGTTCTTGAGCTATCGAACAATGTATTGATGTGATTTTGAATCACAAACTTCGAACTCTAGGCCTTGATCGTCGTACGAGCGAAGACCCTCTAGTAGTATCCACACCTTTGAACAAACCAAGAACAATTCTTGATGATTGCTAGATCCTTTAACCTTTGAAGAATATTGAGAAACCCTTTGTGATTTTCCTTTTAGAAATTCGGCTAGCTTTAGGGTTTCATAGACCTCATATTTATAATACATTGGTATTAATATTTGTTTCCTAATCGAATTAGGAAACTGTCTGTAAACCGCCTTGTGGCAAGTTATGTCGCATGACCAGTCGAGCCCTATGGACAGGATCTGTCGCGCGATGTCTTATGCCATATCAGAACTTCTCAATTTTCTTCCTCTGGTTTAACCAATTCATTCTAGTTGTGTGTGACCCAATAGGATTATATTATGTTGGCAATGAGTCCGATCATATCGACCCTCATAAAACATAAGCGGACTCTAGCAAGCCATTATGTCTACCCAAATAATATAACGTAAGAGTTCACGTTTCCAATGGTATACTTCCATTTCTCCCTTTGTCTCACGATGTTATAATGAATACAAGTCATGGTCCACGTCAACTTGTATTTGTTCGATGCTTTCTCGATCTTGAGTATAAAGATAATCCAATCGTAATGGGGTATGGCCATACACATTCATCATTATCACTCATCGAGGAGCCCAAGCAAAACATCTCTCTTTCGAGGGACAAATTCCATCTTGACTTATCATCCTTCTCATCATGAATCCGATCATGCCAAAGATAGCCTTTATAAATATTGTGTTAAGATATTGTTTGACTAAAATCAAACATAACTTTCATCATATGTAAGGTCATGTTAATCTCAGGTCTAGGGACTAAATGAAGTGACCATATGAGATTTAATTATGACATTTGACCATGACATAAATCTCAAATGGGTCAAGTCCAGTCACTTATTTTCTAACAAGTACCCATAAATTTAATGTACATCTCTATGCATATAATCATCATATGATTATTCATTAACATTTATACTAATTATTCACTTAATAATTAGGGACGGAGATATTACAAATAAATATGCAAAACATATAATAATCAAATAATAAACTTTTCATATAATAATAAATAATGTCAACATATAAGTCTATCAACTATAGGCCTAGGGCATAACACTAATACCAATGCCTGCCAAGGACAGACATACCGAGCGGATACCCTGACATTACGAATCTGCCACCCGCCAGATTGCCTCTTGGGGCTAATGAGACATTCCCTCAACTCCCAAACACAGCCGAACATGGTCAGGGTAATCATGCCCTTGGCTCCAATTTTAATAATCTAGGATACGGATTGGTGTACACTCAACTGCCTCCCCCAGATTCCCAAGTAGTAATCCCGTCAATCAATCCACCTCCATCTTCGATTTCCATCCTAGAAAACGGCAGCCTGCCTCTGCCTACTGACCCTCATATGGCTTGGTTGGTCGAACAAATGACGGATATGCAAGGGAAAATAGCCAACTCTCGGAAAGACTCGTTCATGCCCACAGATCCGAGTAAGGTGGTTCCTCTCCCCCTAAAGTTCAGAATGTCGGAAATGGAGAAGTTTGATGGGACAGAATGCCCAAAGACTCACATCGATACTTACGTCTTAGGTATGAGAGACAAAGGGGCCACCCCTCAACAAATGGTGGACCACTTCCAACACTCCCTTAAATCCATGACACTAAGGTGGTTCCTCAGAGTAAAAGCGAAAAATCGCTCCTGAAATTACCCGCGTTCGCTCGCGGTTGCGAAAGCAGCGATCCGGTTTGAATTTCACGAAAAAAAAGAGAGTCGCCACGCCATTTTTATAATGAGCCAAAACTTTGAAAAAGGTTTTTGAACAGAGATTGTTTTTATTATGAGCTAAAACGTAAAAAAGGCTTTTGAACAGAGATTGTTTTTATTATGAGCCAAAACATAAAAAGACTTTTGAACAGAGATTGTTAGGTTTGGTGGTCACGTTACCCCTCAGGAAGAGATTAATTGTGCTCACCTGAAATGCCTCGTATTGACGAGTCTTTCAACCTTTCTCGAAAATTGTGTGTGTGTGTGTGTTTATGTATTACTTGAAAATAAGTTTGAATGGCAGTTTTTTGAATTGAAAATGAGTTTGAATGACGGGTTTTGAAATGAGTCGGGCATTATAATGTTACCCTTTTTTGATAAAATGAGAGTAAGATAAAGATTTTGATTTGAATCGGGCATTATAGCGTTATCCCTTTTTTGATAAATTGACAGTAAAGGAAAGACATTTGAAGTAAATGACAGTAATGAAATGACGATCGACAAGTCAATTTATTGACTCGGATATTGAAAGTAAATACGATCAACAAACCAAACGGTTTGGACGGTAAATGATGATATTGAAATGACGATATCAATTAATCAAACGATTCTGACGGTAAAAGATGTGATCAAAGAATCAAATGATTCAGACGGTAAAAAGTGTTATTTAAATGACAATATCAACGAATCAAACGATTCGGACGGTAGAAATGACAATCAACGAATCAAACGATTCGGACGGTAAATGACATAATAAGATAAAGTGATAAACAACGAGTCAAGATCTCCCGTTTAACTCTAAATTACTCTTTTTTGAAAGAGAAAAGTAATAGAGAGAGGGTCATTTCTTGACTCATAGACAACGTAGTGTCTACATTTTGAAGAGTTTGATCGGAACAGAAGTAGCGAAAAAGACGTAAAAAGGGATGAAAGTTTAGATTGAGAAGGAGAGTTTACCAATGGCTAGGTTTTGACTCTATCTCCCGAGGGATCGTATATCGAATACGAAAAGTGATTGAAAAGTGTTTGGATGGTGTTTTGTTTGGAAAAAATGAGGTTTTCACGCAAATCGAGACATTTTTGGGACTTTTGGGGGAGCTTGGGACGCTGGAATTGAGGCAGTGGGGCAGGAGGGTGAAAATTTCTTGGCCATTTACTGAATGACTGAGGCTGTATTTATAGGCTGTAAAATTGCAAAACAGGCGGGCCGGCCTATCCTTCATGTTGAGGGCATTTTGGGCATTTGAAATTATTGATGTGACTGGTGGACGATTTCTGATTAAACAAATAAAACAGACCGGCCGGCCTAACTATCAGTCTGAGGGTATTTTGATCTTTTTTACTTTTTAATGGGATTGATTTGACCTTGGGCTTATGCATGTGTGACACGTGGCATACTTAGTCACTAAGCAAGGGCATTTTGGTCCTTTTGGCTGTATTTTGACTGTTTTTTAAATAACTGTCCGAATAAATGTCGAAAACAGTCCCAGAAAGTCCCGGAAATTGTGTATTTTTGGAAAAGTGATATTTTTCACGTGTTCGAACGAGTTTTTAATACACTTTAATTTTGAATGATCGGGGCAGTCCTGGAAAGTCTCGTTAATTTGGAAAGTGTGAATTAACGAATTCTAACGATCCAGATTTGGGTACTTACAGTAGCCCCTCGGCAACGTCACTTTTGGAGGAAGTGGGGTCGTCGAAACAGATAAGGATCCCAAATCTGGGAAATGCCTTACGGAGTGACCTGAATGGTCAAATGGTTGGACCCTAAAGCAAGGATTCCTACGTATCCATGGGGGATTCAAGCCGATCGTAGTTCTCGTCCGTTAAGTATAAGAGACTTAACTAACTGACTTTAGGTCACGAGATCTTACGCTGGAGATCTAACGGCATGACAGGAACGGTTGTGTTAAACAGATGTTATGACAACACGGTCTAAGTCCGAAGAAGAGATTGAAGTTCTAACGACGTGGTTAGAAACGGAATTTAACCTCGGGAGATGATTGTATATTGTTGGGGAAAATCGTCTAAAGTTCTAATGAGCGCGGTTAGAAATGGAGAAAAACGTTTGACATTCTAACAAAAGCGGTTAGAAACGAGGAAAATGTTTGACGTTCTAACGAAAGTGGGTAGAAATGAGGAAAATGTTTGACGTGAAACAAAAGAGATGATTGACATTCTAACATAGCAGTTAGAAACGGAAGAGATGATTGACGTTCTAACAAAGCAGTTAGAAACAGAAGAGATGATTGACGTTCTAACAAAGCAGTTAGAAATGGAAGAGATGATTTCACTCTTTTTAAAAGGACGGGCTTATGATTCGGTTGGGGAGAAGTGTTCGGGCTTATGATGACGGCCAAAATTTATCCTCGGGAGAGGGAACGTTAGCAAAATCTAACGGGAAATTTAACCTTGGGAGAAGGGACGTTAGCAAAATTTAACGGGAAATTTAACCTCGGGAGAGGGTACGTTAGCAAAATCTAACGGGAAATTTAACCTCGACAGAGGGGACGTTAGCGAAATCTAACAAGAAATTTAACCTCGGGAGAGGGGACGTTAGCAAAATCTAACGGGAAATTTAACCTCGAGAGAGGGGACGTTAGCGAAATCTAACGAGAAATTTAACCTCGGGAGAGGGGATGTTAGCGAAATCTAACGAGAAATTTAATCTCGGGAGAGGGGACGTTAGCGAAATCTAACGAGAAATTTAACCTCGAGAGAGGGTATGTTATCGAAATCTAACGGGAAATTTAACCTCGGGAGAGGGAACGTTAGCGAAATCTAACGAGAAATTTAACATCAGGAGAGGGGACGTTAGCGAAATTTAACGGGAAATTTAACCTCGGGAGAGAGTACGTTAGAGAAATCTAATGGAAAATTTAACCTCGGGAGAGTCTCGGGAGAGGGTGCGTTAGAGCAAGAGAATCATAAGAGCATCAAATTTTAAAAGATGAGGGACTGAATGGCCATTTGGCCAAAAATGGCCCATCCAATAAAACAGGCCGGCCGGCCAGTTCTTCAAATTGGCATGATTTAAGTCAGCCGCCGGGCAGAATGAAAGAAGAACAGAAAAATTGGATTTTGACCGAGAGAAAAGAGAGAAAGAATTGCATTTTCTTCGATTCTTTGTCGAAATTTTGAGAGATTAACGCTATGGAAGGGAGATTAGGACAACGGGGCCGCCATAGGAGGACCGACAACGAGAGGAAGAAGCTTAAGAGGACGGTGCGAGCGACCGAGCTTCCCTTGGATCCATCCGAGTTTTACAAGGCTCGGGATAATCACAAATCCAAGGCGGGGATCGAAAGAAGGGTAAGCCTATTGAATTTCTTTGAATGTTTTTGAATTTTGAATTGATATTTATGAGATTTAGGGTTCTTGTTGTCCGATTTGGGGCTTTTGATCTTGTTATGCTTGATTGTTGAAATTGATTGTTATTTGATGCAATTGAGGGTATGGGTAGACAATGTAGAAAATTTGGTAAAGAAATTCCATGCCTAGCTATGTTTTCCAAATTTAAAGTGTGTTAATTTGGGACGGAGATTTTGAAATGATTCCGAACTGAAACGGAAATTTTTTGAATGATTTCGAACTGAAACGGAAATTTTGAAATAATTCCGAACTGAGACGGAAATTTTTTGAAATGATTCCGAACTGAAACGGAAAATTTTGAAATGACTCCGAACTGAGGCGGAGGATTTTTAAATGACTCCGAACTGAGACGGAGAATTTGGAAATGACTCCGAACTGAGACGGAGGATTTTTGAATGACTCCGATTTGAGACGGAAATTTTGAAATGATTCCGAACTGAAATGAATTTTTTTTTAAATGATTCCAAACTGAAACGGAAAACTTTGAAATGACAGCGAACTGAGATGGAAATTTTTTGAACGTGAACCATAAATACTCCGAATTGAGACGAAAATATTTGAAATTTGAACCATAAATACTCCGAATTGGGACGGAAATATTTTTAGGAAGTGATTCCGAACTGAGATGGTAATTCTTGAAATGATTGGATTATATCTTTGTGACGATATAATTATATGATTTTGTTTCATGGCATGTACATTTGACGTACGTTATTTGGGTATTAACATACCAAGACTAGAGGGAACGTTGAGGCGGTGAGCGAGTTATGGGGAATGCTCCCAGACGTGGCTCGGGGTGAAGAGAGAAGTCCTCGATAGATGGTAGTAGATTTCGGTCTGGGGCTTCATTAGTGCAGTGGATGTAGTGGCATTGACGCAGAGGGTCAAACTTGTTCACGTGGCCTTGAGCGAGCACTGGTGGGATACGACCCGCACTTTTCATTTCAGGTGGGGGGAGGCAACGATTACTCCCATAGACTTCGCAGCTATCACCGGGTACTCTTTCTGAGGTAATGCTATAGAGTGGTTTGAGGAGTTCACTAGGAGCAGCTCACGGATCTGCTGGGCTTTGATATCATGGATGCCAAGGGTACTGGCATTCTGTACAGTCTGATGGAGGGATACCTTAGAAGAGGTATTGATGCGTATTTGGCTGGTTTCGAGAGGATGACAGCCGATCGATTGGCTCGGGCCTTCTTATGGTTTTCTCTGTCAGCAACCATTTTCCCAACGCTGATACGAAGTGTCAGTTTGCCTTGCTTGGCTCTTTAACTGACTTGGGGGCGGTGAGAGGATTCGCCTGGGGAGAAGCTGGCTTAGCCGAGCTCTATTTTGCCTTGAATAAATACTCTCGGGGGGAAGAGAATTCTCTCTGCTGCTTCCAGTTCACTTTGGATGTGACTCTTCTTTTTCTCTTCCTTGTCTCATTTTTCACTTGTTTGTATCTGTTTGTAGTTGACACTCTTTCCTGTCTTCTTTTCAGGTGTGGTGCTTTGAGGTGTTCCATCCACAGCGGTGGGGTATTAAGGAGGAGTATGCTCTCCTGTTTTCTGCTATGCTGACCTGGCAGAAGGAGGCCAAGAAACTAGGGAGGACGAGGGATAGCACCAGGGTTACTTATGAGGAGGTGTCCGAGGCTTTGGAGCAGGACTTCTCGCCGAGGGTGAACTTGACTTAGTGGAACCGGATTGATCATGCGGTTATTGATGATGCCAAGGATATGACAAGCCAGAGGAAGCTTCTGGTGGGGCTTTGCTATGACATCATGTATTTGGGCGAGCTGGTGACTCTCCAGTACGCTCAGGCATCGGATCCCATGGTTCCTAGGGATCCTCCTATTTTCATGCTGCAACCTTTGCTTATGGACGGGGAAGATTTGCACCGGTGTAGGCTGGGAGTGCCTTTTACTGAGAATGTCCTCGAGGATGATGACTATGACATCTTCCGAATGACAAGGCTAAGGAGCTCGCAAGTGATGGCTAGAGAGGGGGAAAATCCTTTACGTCCTAGAGATCCTCCTGTCCCCCACACTCATTTCGCGTATGAGGGCGTTGGTGGTTCCCACAGGCGGTTGATGATCCCGATTCCTGAGCAGGAGGGGCCTCGATACTGAGTCAATCTCGGTGCTACTGTGAGTATCTTGTTGATTTCATGTATCTGTACTCACTTTCTGCATATGTGCATCTGCGTTGTTCTTTCCATCATTTGATTGTTTCCCGGATTTGCAGGTCTCGGGATGTACCCATGATTTGACTGTCCGACGTCTGGAGGGAGTGACAGGTTTTGCCCGGTGACTCCTTAATTACATAAGGTGTGGCTCCAGGAGGAGTGCGGCTGTTCATGAGCCTATGCCCTCTAGGCCATCTGTTGCTAGGGAACCATCTGCTTCCACGGCTGGCGGGATAGATGCGGAGCAGAGCTTTGGTCGATCTCCTGATTGTTAGGGTGAGACATTTGGATCGCAGGCCCATCATTCTTCTTACTCGGGATTTGAGCATGGGGGACCTTCGGGAACACAGGCGCAGGTCCGTCATTCTTCGTACACCGGAGTGGATGTGTCACAACCCTAATCCTAGGCACCATTTTATCGCGTGTTGAGCACGTGTATTTGGAGAACAAATTATATTATTTATTGTTTCGCATTTTAATTGTGGCAATTATGTGTTAGTTTTGCACTTTGATAATTTATATGATATTTTCAATATGTTAATAAATTAAATAAATTCCAAATATTAAAGTAGTAATTTTTGGGTAAGTAACATTTTATTATGGGACGGAGGAATTATAAGGGTCAATAGTAATTTGACTCACTTTGTGTTTTGCTTTCATTGTGTTTTGCTTTCATGAAAATAAGTTAACACTAAAATTACTCACGTGGCTAGGATGAGGTGTAAGTCAAATGTGATCCTGATTATTAAGGTGGGATGACTCATGTTGTTAATATCAAAAATTAAGAATTTATCATTTTCTTCCTTTTCTTTTGGCTTAGAAAAGAGAACCTCATTTGTTCCTTCCTCAGTATACTTCTTCTTCAACAAAATCCACGGAAAGCCGAACCTTAAACTCCTTCTTCCTAAAATTTTAGAGGCTTCAATACTCCTCCGTTTTTAGATCCGTTTGCGGATTCTTGTTCGTGGTGAAGAGGGGATCGCGTAGAGCCGGTCAAATAAATATTTCATTTCGCACTATTTTTAGGGAAGTTATTATAATTCCTTCTTTGCATGCTCATGTTATGTATGTGTATATTAATTCTTGAATTATACATGCTATTTGTAAATTTAGTGAAATTACTTGCTTGGGAAATTATGGATAATTGGAATAAATCCTTGCATGTTAATTTAATGAAACTATCTACTTGGAAAAATTATGGGTGTTTATGAAAAGCTCTTGCATATCTAATTTAGTTAAAGTATTTACTTGGAAATAAAAGGAATTAAAATGAATAAATGGAATGGGTAAGTTATTACTTGCTTGTTGGTTAAATTGTGAAATTCTTAGTCATATTAATATGGTTAGACTAGGGAAAACAGCCTGTTTTGAGCTAACTTTATTTAGGTGCTGTATAAAATCTAGCAATGGGTTTGAGTTGAAATTTTGATATGTGTTTCATATATGTCTTAGGAGATATCCTGCCAAGTTTCAAGTCATTTGGATAAGATATAGACATAGAAATAGAATTAGTTTCACAGCTGCTCCAGAATTGAACTTAAACAGGGCAGTAACTTGGGAAGAGTATTGTGATTAAATGAACCATGGGAATTCTATGATTTTTGGATATGTTCTACATTTATATGTTATTTATATCCATGTTAAATTTCAAGTTCATCTAAGTGGAATTGTGCCTGTTATGGATAAAATGGTACAGCTGGTCTGATAATAATACATTAACTTATATAGTAGATGAATATTGGTATGATGGGTTTGAATTATGTATGTTAAGTATAGTGAAAAATGAGGGTACTTCCCTAGTTGGTTCATGGTTGATATTGATACTAAAATTTGGTACTTTTGAATTGAAAAGTATGCACTTGGGATAACACTTGTACAAGAAAAATTGTTACTGCTGCTGTTTAAATGCTGGTGTCTGATTTCTGCCGTGGCACGAGTCGTGCCAAGGGGCACGAGTTGTGCCCTTTGGCCATTCGTGGCCACGAGTCGTGGAAATGTCACAAGTCGTTCTGAGTAGAATGAGGGAAAAAGGCACGACGCACGAGTCGTGCCCTGCACTGAAAATTCTGTATCAACTTTACAAGTTTGGAAACCTATCCAAATAAGTATCAACTTGAACACTCTTTAATCTAGATTAAAGTAGAATACTTTAGCTACACAGTGATACCTTAGTTGGTCAAAATGGAATAGTAGAAGTACTTTAAATAGTGTACGGAAATGGGTTGATAACCTTGATTTAATTCCTTAACCAAAGTGAATCCAACTTGGTAAATGGAACTTGAACCTTAATAGAGGTTATTTATTATTGCATATTAACTATGTAGAACTAGTTATGATGCATTGTTATTTTACTTGAGTTTATGTGCATTGATTTGATTAAGCATGAGTAGTGTTTTACCATGTTGTTATACTCTTATTCCTGTGAGGAATTGCATTTGATTTAACATGAGTAGTGTTTTACCATGTTGTCATATGTAGCATGACTTGTTATAATGATGTGTAGACATTTTGTGTTCCATTATGGTATTGAATGAACATGAGTAGTGTTTTACCATGTTGTTCTATTTTATTCCTTTGGTGGATTTTATTTCAAGTATCTATTATGTGCTTGAGTTTGTGTTAACCAGCTGGTGTCTAGGGGGTATAATGGAATATGATCACTTATGAGAAATCGTTCCATAAGGTGCTCGGATTACATTATATCTTTGGCCTTTCCCCTTCTGTGGCCACAGATTGGGGTTTCAACTTCTATGAATATGTGCAGTCAGTTCATATGAATGTTGAAGTCTTATATCTTCCCTGGAAAATGGGTCTTATAAGACGTGAATATGCAATTAGCAGTTCACAAGAGATGAGTTATTATTGTAGCTATCTCAGTTATATGATATTGATTCTGGTGAACATGTGTTCACGGAATAATTGAAGTTTTGTCTTCCAACATTTTACTACTTATTGGTCAGACGGGAAAAGGTAAACCAAGGTAACGTAATGTGTTTACGGCTTTTCCAATGTGTTATATGCACCTTGTATGTGTTGCATCTTAAATGACATAATGTTGCTTATATGCTATTATAGTAGTACATCTTCTTTGTACTATGAATATGATATTTATATGAAATATGTATGCCTTATATGTAATGCATGTCATATTGTTGCATATATAATAACTTGTTGAGATTTATCTCACCCCGTCCCCTTTTACTGTTTTAGACAGGGCGAGCCAGGGTATAGGACCGGTTGAGGAGGACGCCAGTTTGGGATTATGATTTGGGTAAGATTTGGAAATGGTTACATTATATAAATGTGAACCAGGGGTAGTATACCCGAGACAGTTTTTGTAGCAATAATATTTTGGTATTTTAAAGTGTTGTAGTTATATTTGTTATCTCCGTGGTGGAGCTTGTGTAAATATAAACTTTTGGTTTAAAACTTCGAAGGATTAAATTTTATAAATGTTGTAAATAAGTTAATTTATGTTTTTATTCCCTTTTCCTCCAAGTGGAGATGCCCCAAGTTTGTAGTGGGATGTTTAAGTTTAAGTTAGTTGTTTTCAAGTTTTTCTTTAAAGTTAAACAGGTTTTTATATCAAACTTATAGAAAGGACATTTCAAAAAAGTTTTTAAAATTTTGGCATCTCCAGTTCGCGTCCCGTACAAGTGGCCATGTAGGTCTACGGTTTGGGTCACGATAGTTGGTATCAGAGCTTAGGTTATGGTTTGACTAGTGTGTCTACGTGACCTAGGAGGGTAGTTAAGTATAAGTGAGTGACGCTCTAAGTAATTATTATTGCAGGTACTAAGACAGCATGGTAGAAGGTGGAGGTAATCCAATTTGAAGGTATTATTTTATTGCTAGTATGAGAGCAAGCGCACTTATAGACCCTGGCTCATTGCATTTGTATGTGTTAATACATTTTGCATCGCAATTACATGTTTCTGTTGAATCTATGCCTTATGTGCTAGAAGTATCGATTCCTATTGGAGACTGTCTTGTTTCTTCTTTGGTATATAAAGAATGTGATGTGTCTATTGGTGGGCATGTATTGCCAGCGGATTTAGTAGAGTTACAAATCCGGGACTTTGATGTTACCTTGGTATAAATTGGTTGAGATATTGCTATGCCTTGATTGATTGTCGTAGGAAGAAGGTTACATTTGATATACCTGATATGCCTACTTTAGTGTTTAATCATCGATGAAGTATTACGTGCCTGTGACGTGCATGTTTGTGATTATGTGTTATCTGCCAATTTGGTAGTGTTATCCCTACATGATTTTGATGTTATTTTGGATATGGATTAGCTAAGCAAGTAGCATGCTCTATTCCATTGTTGTAATAAGATTGTTATATTTTCCGTCTCGAATATGCCTAAGTTTATTTTGAGGCTATTCCTTCGGTAAGGATTATTCGTGTTATTTCTTATGTGAAAGCTAGTAAGTGTTGCATCATAGTTGTATTGGATTCTTGGCTAGTGTTTTAGACACTCCGATAGAGTTACCGGAATTAGAGAACGTACACGTAACTAGCGGATTTCCCGATGTGTTTTCCTCGGAATATGCGATGCCTTTGAATAGGGAGACCGAGTTTAGTATTGATTTACTTCAGAGTACAGATCATATATCTAAGACACCTTATAGAATGGTATCGATTTTGTTTATGGTTATGATGAGCAGAATTTTAATCATTATCTTGATGGCTTTGTAGAAATTATTATGGATGACATCCATGTTTAATTAATGTTTCGAGGAGATTATGAAAATTATTTGCGAATTATGTTAATGGTCTTTTGTGAGAGGCTATTGTTTGCAAAGTTAACAAGTGTGTGTTGACTCGAGAAGATTTTTAAATTTGGGTTCGATAGTTTTAAGCTTAGATGTTACCATGGATCTTTCGAAGACTTAGACTGTGGTTAAATGGAAGTAACCGTCGTCAGTGGAAGAAGTCCGTAGTTTTCTGGTTTGGCAAGTTGCTACCGAAGGATTATCTAAGGATTCTTGAGAGTTGTAATATTGTTGATTAGTTAACTCGGAAAGATGTATCAATGGGTAGGATGCAAAAAGGGTAAATCTTATTGGTAGAAGTGAAGAATAAATTGACTAGAGATCAGATCCTTACCTTAACTGATGGATGCGAGAACTTTGCGATTTTCAGTTGCGAGTCCAAGGAAAGCTGGATTGTGTTAGTATGCAGATGAGCAAGTGTTAGAGTGTGCTTTGAGGAGGTTTACTTCGGCAAAGCAGAAGTATCCTATTATCAACTCGGAAGTGGCTACGAGTATTTCGCGCTATATAAGTGGAAACCTTATCTAATTGAAGCTCAATTCGAGAATTGGTACCGATCCTAAGTGTTTGAAGTATTTAGTTTCGCGAAAGGAATTGAACAATAAGTAGAGTCGAGGGTTGCAACTATTAAAAGATTTTAATTGCGTTATTTTATATCTTACGGAAAAGTTAATGTGAATGCAAATGCGATTAGCTGAAAGGCTTATGTGTCAACATGTATATCCTTTGAGTAGCAAGGTGAGATATTATTGAGGATGTTCAAGTTATACCTATATATTATATGGAGACCTTAAGGAAATTCAACAAACTGATTCAGAATTTAAGAGGATTATCAGACAGTTTCAAGATGGGAAGACTGAAGATTTTGTATTGAATAAGGATGGAACTTTAACCTTCAACTCAGAATTGGTGTACCGTCTTTGCAAGAGATTAAAAGACCAGTTTAGAGGAAGAACCTAAATCTAGAATTGCGATTCGTCCGGAAAGTTCGAAGATGTATCAAGATTTGAAGATGAGTTAGAAGATTAGAATGGGAAAGCATTGCGATGGATTGTGTAAATGGACTACTTTCAACGTAGCTGAAGATGGTTGCGTCTGGGTAATAGTGGATAGATTAATCAAGTTGGTTCCTTCTCTACTTATATCATCAAAGTATGCGATGGAAAAGTTAGCAATGTGCATGTGAGAGATTTGTTGAATTCGTGAAGTACCAATCAATATTGTATTAGATTAGGATCTAAGATTCATTGCGATTTTGGGAGGCTATGTGTCAGGTTTTGAGTTCCAAGCTGAGTTCCAATGATGCGTTTCATCTTCAGACCGTCGGACAGACAGAGAAGACTATCCAGATTCTTGAGAATAGATTGCGTGTTGTATGATGGATTTTCTTTCAACTTGAGAAGTCTATTTAACCTTAGTTCTCCTTATGATCCTTAGAGTATGGAGTTTTTCAACCAATGATATTCAAGCGGATTTGACTTGTGTGGAAGAACCATTGAGAATTATTAGAATTGCAAGTTCGAAAATTGAAATACTAGAGCATTCGGGTTGTGAAAAAGGTGTAGAAGAATCTTGTTGTCAAGGAAGCTTGGGTTGAAATATGAAATGTGTGGGAAGTAACCTTTGTTATTTGATCATTCAGGTAAGTTCATTTAAAATTCGGGGCGAATTTTCTTTAAGGGGGAGTGAGTGTCACGACCCTAATCCTAGGCACCATTTTATCGCGTGTTGAGCACGTGTATTTGGAGAACAAATTATATTATTTATTATTTCGCATTTTAATTGTGGCAATTATGTGTTAGTTTTGCACTTTGATAATTTATATGATATTTTCAATATGTTAATAAATTAAATAAATTCCAAATATTAAAGTAGTAATTTTTGGATAAGTAACATTTTATTATGGGACGGAGGAATTATAAGGGTCAATAGTAATTTGACTCACTTTGTGTTTTGCTTTCATGAAAATAAGTTAACACTAAAATTACTCACGTGGCTAGGATGAGGTGTAAGTCAAATGTGATCCTGATTATTAAGATGGGATGACTCATGTTGTTAATATCAAAAATTAAGAATTTATCATTTTCTTCCTTTTCTTTTGGCTTAGAAAAGAGAACCTCGTTTGTTCCTTCCTCAGTATACTTCTTCTTCAACAAAATCCATGGAAAGCCGAACCTTAAACACCTTCTTCCTAAAATTCTAGAGGCTTCAATACTCCTCCGTTTTTAGATCCGTTTGCGGATTCTTGTTCGTGGTGAAAAGGGGATCGCGTAGAGCCGGTCAAATAAATATTTCATTTCGCACTATTTTTAGGCAAGTTATTATAATTCCTTCTTTGCATGCTCATGTTATGTATGTGTATATTAATTCTTGAATTATACATGCTATTTGTAAATTTAGTGAAATTACTTGCTTGAGAAATTATGGATAATTGGAATAAATCCTTGCATGTTAATTTAATGAAACTATCTACTTGGAAAAATTATGGGTGTTTATGAAAAGCTCTTGCATATCTAATTTAGTTAAAGTATTTACTTGGAAATAAAAGGAATTAAAATGAATAAATGGAATGGGTAAGTTATTACTTGCTTGTTGGTTAAATTGTGAAATTCTTAGTCATATTAATATGGTTAGACTAGGGAAAACAGCCTGTTTTGAGCTAACTTTATTTAGGTGTTGTATAAAATCTAGACATGGGTTTGAGTTGAAGTTTTGATATGTATTTCATATATGTCTTAGGAGATATCCTGCCAAGTTTCAAGTCATTTGGATAAGATATAGACATAGAAATAGAATTAGTTTCACAGCTGCTTCAGAATTGAACTTAAACAGGGCAGTAACTTGGGAAGAGTATTGTGATTAAATGAACCATGGGAATTCTATGATTTTTGGATATGTTCTACATTTATATGTTATTTATTTGCATGTTAAATTTCAAGTTCATCTAAGTGGAATTGTGCCTGTTATGGATAAAATGGTACAGATGGTCTGATAATAATACATTAACTTATATAGTAGATGAATATTGGTATGATGGGTTTGAATTATATATGTTAAGTATAGTGAAAAATGAGGGTAC
This sequence comes from Adenophora triphylla var. japonica, assembly GCA_022495995.1. Classification (NCBI taxonomy): domain Eukaryota; kingdom Viridiplantae; phylum Streptophyta; class Magnoliopsida; order Asterales; family Campanulaceae; genus Adenophora; species Adenophora triphylla. Next base: position 314,679 of record JAFEMH010002550.1, on the reverse strand, counting down.
TTCCCTAGTTGGTTCATGGTTGATATTGATACTAAAATTTGGTACTTTTGAATTGAAAAGTATGCACTTGGGATAACACTTGTACAAGGAAAATTGTTACTGCTGCTGTTTAAATGCTGGTGTCTGATTTCTGCCGTGGCATGAGTCGTGCCCTTTGGCCATTCGTGGCCACGAGTCGTGGAAATGTCACAAGTCGTTCTGAGTAGAATGAGGGAAAAAGGCACGAGTCGTGCCAGAGGGCACGAGTCGTGCCCTGCACTGAAAATTCTGTATCAACTTTACAAGTTTGGAAACCTATCCAAATAAGTACCAACTTGAACACTCTTTAACCTAGATTAAAGTAGAATACTTTAGCTACACAATGATACCTTAGTTGGTCAAAATGGAATAGTAGAAGTAATTTAAATAGTGTACGGAAATGGGTTGATAACCTTGATTTAATTCCTTAACCACCAAAGTGAATCCAACTTGGTAAATGGAACTTGAACCTTAATAGAGGTTATTTATTATTGCATATTAACTATGTAGAACTAGTTATGATGCATTGTTATTTTACTTGAGTTTATGTGCATTGATTTGATTAAGCATGAGTAGTGTTTTACCATGTTGTTATACTCTTATTCCTGTGAGGAATTGCATTTGATTTAACATGAGTAGTGTTTTACCATGTTGTCATATGTAGCATGACTTGTTATAATGATGTGTAGACATTTTGTGTTGCATTATGGTATTGAATGAACATGAGTAGTGTTTTACCATGTTGTTCTATTTTATTCCTTTGGTGGATTTTATTTCAAGTATCTATTATGTGCTTGAGTTTGTGTTAACTAGTTGGTGTCTAGGGGGTATAATGGAATACGATCACTTATGAGAAATCGTTCCATAAGGTGCTCGGATTACATTATATCTTTGGCCTTTCCCCTTCTGTGGCCACAGATTGGGGTTTCAACTTCTATGAATATGTGCAGTCAGTTCATATGAATGTTGAAGTCTTATATCTTCCCTGGAAAATGGGTCTTATAAGACGTGAATATGCAATCAGCAGTTCACAAGAGATGAGTTATTATTGTAGCTATCTCAGTTATATGATATTGATTCTGGTGAACATGTGTTAACGGAATACTTGAAGTTTTATCTTCCAACATTGTACTACTTATTGGTCAGACGGGAAAAGGTAAACCAAGGTAACGTAATGTGTTTACGGCTTTTCCAATGTGTTATATGCACCTTGTATGTGTTGCATCTTAAATGACATAATGTTACTTATATGCTATTATAGTAGTACATCTTCTTTGTACTATGAATATGATATTTATATGAAATATGTATGCCTTATATGTAATGCATGTCATATTGTTGCATATATAATAACTTGTTGAGATTTATCTCACCCCGTCCCCTTTTACTGTTTTAGACAGGGCGAGCCAGGGTATAGGACCGGTTGAGGAGGACGCCAGTTTGGGATTATAATTTGGGTAAGATTTGGAAATGGTTACATTATATAAATGTGAACCAGGGGTAGTATACCCGAGACAGTTTTTGTAGCAATAATATTTTGGTATTTTAAAGTGTTGTAGTTATATTTGTTATCTCCGTGGTGGAGCTTGTGTAAATATAAACTTTTGGTTTAAAACTTCGAAGGGTTAAATTTTATAAATGTTGTAAATAAGTTAATTTATGTTTTTATTCCCTTTTCCTCCAAGTGGAGATGCCCCAAGTTTATAGTGGGATGTATAAGTTTAAGTTAGTTGTTTTCAAGTTTTTCTTTAAAGTTAAACAGGTTTTTATATCAAACTTATAGAAAGGACATTTCGAAAAAGTTTTTAAAATTTTGGCGTCTCCAGTTCGCGTCCCGTACAAGTGGCCATGTAGGTCTACGGTTCGGGTCACGATAGGATGACTTCATGAGTTATCTATTCGCCACAGATCCCGTTGCGGCGGCTGTGAATGTGGTGCCCAAATTTATTTTTTGTGTTTTAATTTGGATTCACTTGAGTTTGAAAACATCCGGTTTAATTTGTTAAAACGGAGTCGCCACGCCATTTTGATTTCCTCAAAACTTTGAAAAAAAGGAATTAGGTTTCGGAGGTTAAGTTACCCCTTGGGAAGAACGGATCGTCGTTCACCCAAGGTGCCTTGCCGAAGCAAGTCTCCCAGGATTCCATTTTTCATGCTTGCTTGTGTGCTTTCTTGTGTTCATGTGTTGAAAAGAGGGGGAGGGGGGAAATGTTCCAAGTTGTCTTCCGGGCGTATAAACCATTTAGTTGAGTATCGCTCGGGATTCCTTGGATTTTTATGTGTTCGGGACTTTGATCCCGCCCTCATCTTGGACTTGTGATCATCGCTATTTGACCTTGGGTCTTGCGTGATCGAGATAGGGACACCGCTTTAGAGTCCAAGGATGAGGTCCTTTAGAAATGAATGACCTTTGCCTATCAATCCTACATCTTGAGACGATTCGGACTCTTTCGGGGCATTTATGCTCGTCTCAAGTGATGATCGGAGATATGTGGCTAAGGTTCATCCTTTTCTAAAGGAGAATCCATCTATGGCATCTTTAGGTGGAAGGAATGACGTAAAGATAGGACCTTTACACCATCTCGTTCCAAGAGATGCTCCAAGTACCAATGGGGACTAGGGAATGCATGTTTAGGATAAAAATGACACTTTTAATGAAAAAGATGACATTTTATGTGCAAAGGATGCAACTTGGTTGCAAAGGATGCTTCTTTGATGTAAATAATGATTTTTATACAAAGGATACAACTTTATGTGGAAAAATAGCATTTTATGTGCAAAGGATGCATAAAGATGTCATTTTGAAAGCAAAGGATGCTACTTTGATGTAAACATAAAGCCTTGAATGCAAAGGATGCAACTTTGTGTGTAAAAATGGCATTTTAAGTGCAAAGGATGCTACTTTATGCAAAAAGGTGTCATTTTATATGACAAAGATGTTCTTTTGATGCAAATGATGCTGCTTTGTAGGCAAATATGCTATTTTAAGTGCAGATTGATATTAAATTACAAGTTGGAAAGGGTTGAAATCAGATTACAAATGAAAAGATGAAGGTTCTGCAAACTGGCCAAAGTTGTCGCGTGACATAGGTTGCCTGGCAAGGTATGTCGCGTGACATACTTAGCCACTTGCAGAGACTTTAACAATTGAGATTTACAGAGGCAGCAAGGCATTAATATAGCCAAGTTACTTCACTGATATATCTCAAAAAGCATGTTAACTTGGAAAAGGTAAAAATCAAATTACAAATGAAAAGATGAAGTTTCTGCAAACTGGCCAATGTTATCGCGTGACACAACTTGCCTGGCAAGGTATGTCGCGTGACATAGTTAGCCATTTGCAGAGACTTTTGCAAGCCACATTTACAGACACAGTAAAGACACAATCTAGGCAAGTTGCATCACAAATGGGTCTCAGAGAACAAGTATGTCAATAGTGAACACTTCAAGAGGGTGTGGATATGAGGAATCCACACTCATCTCGAGTGTTCATACAAAACAATGTCAAGCCGACGCTATTACATGAAATGATATGCAAACAGATATGGATCTAAGCAATATGAGACTAAAACATGTGATATTACTCAGGATGCATCAAAGTCAACACATTTAATACATAAATCTCATGTATAAGGAAGATAGGGGAGGAGAAAAGGATAGAGAATTGTTACCCTTGAAGACCACGACTTCCTATATCAAGTTAGATATAGGAGCCTTCAAACATCAGCCTCCGGAGCTGATATCAAGCCTTGGTTCAATGAGAACCGTTGGTTCTTTGATTGTATATGAAGTGGTGTTGGATTGATTTGAATGATGAGTAATTTGAGAGGATTAGTATGTGTTTTAGAGGGTATATGAGGAGAGACTAGGCTCCTGGGCGTATTCTTGATAGAGTTACACTAAGGAGTGAAAAAGGCTCCCAAAATGAGAGGTGCAGGCCTCTATTTATAGGCTGCATGGCACTGGCTTAGTATGTCGCACGACATTACAAGCCATAACCGTTTTCCTTCTAGAAACATGCAAGGTGGCGAGCTAGAATTCGTCATGGCAAGGTATGTCGCGTGACATAGTTAGCCTTATCCATTTTCCTTCTAGAAGCATGCAAGGTGGCGAGCTAGAATTTGTCATGGCAAGGAATGTCGTGTGACATAGTTAGCCTTATCCATTTTCCTTTTAGAAGCCTACAAGGTGGCAGATTCTAGAATGCCCTTTCCAGCGAGGTCCTGCATGGAATTTAAATTCCTAGCAGGTCCTTCCTTACTTGGAAAGCTTGGAAAAGTTCCCGAAATGCCCTTGAACTTTATGAAAGTCCGGGGAATTGTCGGGAAAATTAACCGGAAGGCATGAGCCAGATTTGGGTACTTACAGCGGCACAGTTTGTTGAGTGCTCGGATGTCGAGCAGGATTCAGAGTAGTCCTGTGATACTTTAGATAGCTATATATGCAGCTTATCTCAGACATTGTTTGTATTTGGGATGCCCTTGTTCTGGGGTGAAACTTTGTATGACTTATTATTATCATGATTTCTTTTATTTACTTTTGGCATTTAACGGAACAGATAAGCAAGTAAATTAATAATGACGGAAATGCACTGAATAACAGATTTGAACAAGTAAAATTTACTGCTATCATGCACTATTATTATTATTTGCACTGTAGCACGAGCCCAGAATGGATTTGGAATTGCAAAGGGAATGGTTCACGGGTGTTTGGCTGATTTGGATAGAAGGTGAACATGACGTATTTTGGAATGGACAAGGGAACATTGATGTAGCAAGGCTGCAGTTTGACTATGTCAAACTGCAAGACAGGTCGGCCGACCTCTCCTTCAATTTCGACTCCTTTAAATTGCCGTTCAGTTTTGCTGTTTTCAGAAATCCAAAGTTGTTTCCATTGCACTTTAAAGCTGGAAATCTGTTTTTCCCTTCAAAACTCGAAATTTCTTCACTTTTCATGTCCACGTTTACGAAGTTGCCTACTCAGATGCAAGAGTGATTCTTGGATAGGTTCAAGATGTCACTACTAGAAACAGCACGATTACCGACGGACATAAAAGGGTTACCGACGGAAAAATAATTTTCATTTGCCGGGAGTTTTTTTTTTAAATTTTCATTTTGGTCCGTCGGTAACGCTATTATTTCCGTCGGTAAAAACTACAGTCGGCAATACCGACGGACTCCGTCCGTCGGTAATAAGACGTATAAATATAAACCCTACGCCTTTTCCAGTCATTTACGTCTAAATTAAAATCACGAACTCACAGCAAGCAGCGCCGTTGCCCCCGTTCAGCGCCATCATTCCGTCGTCGTCTCTCACCGGTGAGGTTAGTAATTCTCTCTCTCCCTCGTTTTCTCTCTCTCTCTCTCTCTCATTAAATCCTTAAAAATCTCTTCCAGCGCCGTTGCCGTTCCAGCGCCGTTGCCGTCGCCGTCCGCCCTCCCTCCGTTCAACTTCAGCCGTTTAAAATCACTCACGGTAAGGTTAACTCTCTCTGCCTCCCCCTTTAGCTTGTAACTTGTTCTGTTAAAAATTGGGTGACTGAATTTTTTTTTGTTTATTTCATTTTTATAAATTCAATTAATGTTTCTTCTAGCTTTAACTCTACTAATAATGTTTTTAGTTTCTGAATTTTGCTATTTAAAATGTTGTTGATATTCTAAGCCTAAACTAAATAATTAAATCATTCAATTTGGATCAAACCTAATCAAGTTATGGTGGTTTTGTTCAGTTGGGTTTTTTTTTTTTTTACTTCAGTTTTTTTTTTTGCTTATGTTTTTTATAGTCCTTTATTTACTTTTTTTTTTTTTGCCATCCCAAATAGACTATTTTTGGTAAATTTGGTAATTAGTGTTTTTGAAAGAGAATTAGGGTTTGCTTGATTTTAGTTGGTAAAAATTAACTGAGGCTTGACTCCGTTGTTCTCGAGTAGCTAATTATGGATGAATATTTGTGTGTAGTGAGTGTAAGAAAGTAATTAGGTAGGATGAAAATATTCAGATGGATGGTTTAGTTTGGTGAGAAATTAAATAGAGAAACTAGTGATAAACATAATAGCAAGATTTTCGGGATTTCAACAGTAAAAAAAATAAAATAATAATACTGTACGTGATGGTTGGAGTTTAAGAAAATTAAATCTTTTTTAAAAGAAAAACAAAGTACCCATCCCAAAACAAATGTTATTTTTTTAAACATTTTTTATTTACTTAAACATAATAGCAAGATTTTCGGGATTCCAACACTCGATTTCTCTCTCTCACTTTCTCTCTCTCTCATTTGTCACAGCCATTCGCCGCCGTTGCCGCCGTTTGCCGCCATTGCCGCCGATTCTTTCCTAATTTCTGGTAAAAATTTCTCCTTTCTATTTCTCAAAGACCATCACAAGATTTCTCAAAGGACTTCAGATAGCATATTAATTTAGGCTCAGTTTTATGTTTGATTGTATTATAGATAATAGAATATGTGCTTATTGTTATGAGCTATTTGGTCTGTTTGTCTCCTTTGTGCAAACTGTAACCATTGTTTATCCGGACAAGAATTTGTGATTGTTTTTATAAATGTTTATATGCTTCATGTCCATCTTTGTTCTTAATTTAATCTATAACTTGGTATGTGTAAGTTGTTTTTTCATGGCTGCCATGTTTATGTATGTGGGTATATGTAGATTTAAGAAGTTGGGGCTAATTTGGTGAAAATATTGTTTTGAATTAGAATTATTGGGTTATGTATAATCTGCCGCACACTACCTCACTAGTTCTAGATCCTATTTTGGGGCGATTGAAGGCATCGCAGACGGTGATGTATCTCGTCTACGTTTGAGCACCTGATATCAATTCTGTCACCCTAGATGCACCTTAGGTCGGATCACACTTTTTGATCAAGCAGTCAACTGTTTACTCTTAATTTGTATTAGATGACTTGTGTAAAGTCAAAGGGGGAGTGAGGGGGGTGAATGTCTAAATTAATAAATAAAAAATAACAATAAAAAAAACAAAATAAAATAAATAAATAAATAAGTAAAAAAAATGAAATAAAAAATAAATAAAATAAATAAAAAATAAAAATGAAAAAACAAAATAAATAAATAAAATAAATAATAATAAAATAAAATAAAATAATAATAATAAATAATAATAATAATAATAATAATAATAATAAATATAATAATAAAAAATAAAAAATAAAAAATAAAATAAAAAATTAAAATTAAAATAAAAATAAAAATATACATATATGTATATATATAAATAAGATGAGAGCCTTTCTAACCCACAGCTATCAAAATTCGTTCATCTTTGATCAAAAAAGATAGAGCAAATAAGTTCTCCACTATTTGAGCAAAGGATTTTCTGTTTAATAAGAGTTTTTCCAGTTTCACTGTCCTCTTCTCTCTAAGGATCTCAAACATCACAACCATGTTCTTGTCAGTGTCTGTTTTCTCTTACTGGTGGTATACGGTCACAAGTAAAAACAAGGTAACAGTATAACACCAGTGAAGAGAAAACATAATATTCCTCCAATTTTTTCAATCTCCATCTTCCATTTACCCAAGATCCTGATTGCAGAATCTTCCTCATGAGCATGAAAGCTGGCTGTGTCTCCCTCAATTCCATGGTTGCTTCGCAAAACATGCGAAGCAACCGTGAGATTGAGGACAACACCGCCAGCTTTCAAGCTCATGAGTAAGATTCTGCAATCAGGATCTTGGGTAAATGGAAGGTGGAGATTGAAAAAATTGGAGGAAAGTTCTGTTTTCTCTTCACTGGTGTTATACTGTTACCTTGTTTTTACTTGACTGTATACCACCAGTGAAGAGTAAAACAGTAATCGTCAAGAACATACGGCCGTGATGTTTGAGATCCTTAGAGAGGAGGACAAGAAACCGAAAAACTCTTATTAAACAGAAAATCCTTTGCTCAAACAGTCGAGAACTTGTTTGCTCTGTCTTTCTTGGTCTAAGCTGAGATAGGGCTTTGATAGTTGTGGATGATAACGACTCTCATCTTGTTTATAAAATTAATGTTACGACATGACGTTGTGACGGTAATGATTGTAAAATTATATATTTTACAACAAAGAATTAATATTTAAAATTATTCACAATATTAATAATTTAAAAAATATGATAGATGTGTGTGTTAATTCATTATTGTAAAATTATGCATTTTACGATAATGAATAAAAATTAATGTTACGACGTGACGTTATGACGGTTGAAACACAAAAGCTTAGAAACCCGTTTAAGAATCTTTAACTTATCATGTTGAGGTCAACATGTAGTCATCGATTCTTAAATTGTCCGTGTGGACAGTCTTGAAATGCACGATTATATGATTTGTAAATATCATTATGTTTTGTATATAATGTTTACATTTTATATCACTTATCACTGTAATATTATATCTATCTCATTATTTTCAATTTTACTTGGTTACTCTTACATGCTATGTAATATTACATCTATCTCATTATTTGGACAATAAATGCTTCCTACTATTTAAATGCAAACATAGTGTATATTAGCTGCAAACATCTTACTCCATAATTTGATTGGACATGTAGTCATTATTTTGAATGCTTCCTACTATTTAAATTTTGTTCTACTTGATAATATTTTATGTCTACATATATAATATACTAGTTTAGATATGTCGGGTCGAGGTGGCAATCGTTCAAAGAGAGGGAAGGTTGCGGGTTTTGTCCATCGTCTTGTTTCACCAAGGACGGGAGGGAGGGGCTCTACTTCTGGTTCTGGACGTAGTGATGATGATTTGAGCAGTCCAGGTAATGATAGCTCTAGTGTTCCTGTTAGTGAACCATTCGGACGGGTTAATTTGGACGCAATTATTAATGAGGAAGGAAAAATGGAAATATCTATCTCTCCCAGTGGCCAGTAAGTATTATTTAATTGTAAATGTCATATATATAATGTTTACATTTTATTATTGTCTTTTTATTTGTATATATATTGATATATTGTTTTTCAATTAATATCTTAATAGGTTTATACATGGTGGTTGTCAAGATCCTGCTAGATGGTTTGGGGATTTATTCAGTGGGTATAATTTTGAGGAATTTTATCCCACCCCAAAGTCAATATCAAAAGATGTGTACGCTATCTGGTATTGCCAGTTTCGGGTAAAATTACTTAATTCTCTTTCCTTTGTAAAGTTTGTAGACTAGTCCTCTGTTTATTTAACTACTTTTACTATTTTGTAGCACATATATTCATGCCCTGGGTTTAACGACGTTCAAATCGAGGCGGCTTTCAAGCAATTGGTTGCTAAGCGGTACGCTGGGAAAGTGTATGACATGAAAAGAATGTGGCTAAGGGATGGTTTGCCTCTAGCTAATTTCTCAAATAGTGCGTGGGAGCAGTGGGAAGCCTATTGGAATAGTGAAAAATTTAAAAAAAATCAGAAATTGCAAAGAAGAATAGGAACTCACAAGAGGGGCGGGGGAGTGTGCACACTAGAGGATCGATTAACTTCAGCGAGACTTGGTCCAGAATGGTAAACTTACTCAATTTATTATCCGTTTGTAAATTAAGCAATACTCTATTTGATTCATATATTGTTATTATTTGATGAAATTTTGAAGTTTTAATTTTTTATATGTTAAGCGTAAGAAACACGGAGATGATGAGGCTGATGCTGCTGCTGTGTTTCTGGCTACACATACTGCGGAGGCTGCTGATGGCTCAGGGCCACAATGGGTCAACCCTTATTACCAGACCCTTTATGTAAGTGTTAATAGTATTTTCTATTAGTAAATTATAAATTATTTAGTTAAAGAAATATTATTTTCTACCATAGTGTATAATGTATTTTTTTTTCAGGAAGAGTATGATAGGCGGGCTCGTGACGAGGCTATTGAAGAAGGAAGTATGGCGCCTGAGAGCATCGAGCGGCCCGCCTTTCGTGAAAAGCTTTGGGCAGCCATTGTCCTCCGAGACAAGCAACCAAAGGGAGACCGCTTGCCTGGATTCGGAGGACATGGTGCTGGGTATTTTAACATACCATTTCGCAGCCCTACTACCCAATACTTTTCATCTTCTTCCTCCGGCGGCAGTCAGCATGTGGATCAAGAGGCGTTTGATGATCGGGTCAACAGAGAGGTTGAGAGGCGAGTGGAGCAGATCTAGAGCCAGGTGCAGGCCCAGATGCAAACCCAGGTGGAGGCCCAGGTACAGAGCATATTGGAGCAACAGCTTGAGCAGCGCATGCAACAATACTTGGCTACCATGAATTTGCAACCACAGCCACGTAATAGCGGTAATGCTTCTGATGAGTCAGTCGGTCAATACCTTAGGCGAAGTGGCGGTGGTAGCGGTAGCGGTAGCGGCAGCGCTCGTGGTCGGGGTCGTGGTAGTTAAACATTCATTTTATTTGGCATGTAATCAAACAAATATATTTTGTTTCCCTTTCCCTTTCCCTTTCCTTTTCCCCAAGCGAAACAATTTCCCTTTCCCCTTTTCCCCTTTCCCCTTTTCCTTTCCCCTTCCCCTTTTCCCCTTTCCCCTTTCCCCTTTCGCTTTAGGTTGTTTGATACAGTTTCCTTTTATTTGATGTTCAAATTAAACATTTTCCCTTTCCCCTTTTCCTTTTCCCATTACCCCTTATCCCTTTCCTGTTTCGCTTGATTTTGATGGTTGTTTCAAGCGAAACAGGTTGTTTGTAGGTTGTTTATATTTCTTTTATGTTGGGATTTGTTTAAAACAGGTTTGACAGGTTTACAGGTGGTTTGATAATAAAATATAATTTTTTTTTAAATCTGGTCAAATTACCGACGGAAATTTCCGTCTGTAAATATCAAAAAAAAAATTAATTAATATCGTTACCGACGGATATTTCCGTCGGTAAATAATTAAAAAATAAAATAAAAAAATAAAATTCATTACTGACGGAAATTTCCGCCGGCAACGTTTCAGATTACCGACGGACATATCCGCCGGTAAATCTTAAGGTTTCCGACGGATTTAACCGTCGGCAACGTTTCAAATTACCGACGGACATATCCGCCGGTAAATCTTAAGGTTTTCCGACAGATTTAACCGTCGGTAAGGGGTTTTAATATTTTATTATTTTAATATTTACCGACGGAAATTTCCGTCGGTAACCTCCGGCAATGGCTCCGGCAAACCGGCCGGCGTACCTGCTTTCCGACGGACGATTTCCGGCGGAATTTTCTGTTTGCCGACGATCTATCGGCCGGTAATACCGACGGAAATGGTCCGTCGGTATTACCAACGAATTATTTTCGACGGAATCCGACGGACTATTTCCGTCGGTAAATGGACATTACCGACGGATCTGGGGAATTACCGACGGAAATTTCCGTCGGTAAGAGGCCTGATTCTAGTAGTGTGTGGGCGAGGCACCATATGGGGCATAACAAAGAATTCTTCGAAAGTTGCTATAGGGTAAAGTTGGTTTGGGCTTTGAAGGAACTCTCCCCTGACTGGGATCTTCTGAGAGCTGCGGCTCGTTTTTGGGATGTGAGAAGTGAAATTACCCGGATCCGGCTCGCGCGCGGGCCCCGGCATCTAGCATTCGTCGGGATGTGTCTCGCTGCGTTTTCGTTCGTAGAGTCGCCACGCCATTTTGATTTAGCCCAAAACATTGAAAAAATGCTTAGTTTAAAAACTGTTGTTGTGTGATGAGATTTTTGAGTTCGGAGGTCAGGTTATTCCTCAAGAAGAGAATAGCAGAGCTCACCCGAGTTGCCTCGTAAAAACGAGTCTTTCGATACCCATTTTTCTTTAAAAGTTGTGTGTGTTTATGCGCTTTTAAAAATGCATGCTGTATATGATGTCTACATTGTATGCTATGTATTGAAATGTATTGAAATAGTAATGGAAGGAAGCCTTACCAATGTTGGTTCGTGTCTGTCTTTCGCTTGGAAATAGTGTTTGAGTGTGAATAGTGTTTCGGGACGAACCGGGATTGCTTCGGGGATGTACTGGTGTCTGCGGACAGAGCTTCGGCGTGCCTCGGGAGTGTCAGGTGTGTACTCGGGCAAAGTTTCGGTGTGCGTTGGGATCGTCGAGATTGTTGACTGTACTCGGGCAGAGGTTCGGCGTGCCTCGGGATCGTCGGTTGTGCTCAGGCAGAGGTTCGGCGTGCGTCGAAATGGACCCGGACTCCTCGGAATGGACCGAAATGCCTCGGGATGGACCGGCAAGGCTTCAGGATGGACCGGCAGGGCTTCGGGATGCCTCGAGAGTGCCTCAGGGCAGCTCGGGAGCATCTCGGAAGCGCTCGGCAGGGCTTCGGAGTACCACGATGGGCCTCAAAATGCCATGGAGGGGACCGAAAGGGACCGGGATTGCCCCGAAGGGTCTTAGAAGGGGGCCTGAAGGTTGGGGAGAGAGAGAGAAGAAAGGAGGTGTGTGAAAAATGAGAGGGGGAGCCCTCTATTTATAGGCTTCAAATTCTGGGAAACTGTGTCGCGGGACACCACCTGCCATTACCATTTTTTTGATTTTCCTAGATTTAGGCGAATATTGTGGACTTTAAGGGGATTTTGTAATTATGATATCTGGAAGCAAAGTGGTCCGCACAGACTAGTATTGCTTTTCCATATTTTCCAAAATTCTTAAAAAGTCCTTTTGCCCTTTTTATCCCAAAAAGGCCCCCCTTTGGTTTGGTTGGTGGTTTTTGGGGTTTTTGAAGGCTACGAGTGTTCGAGATCACGTTTGTGTGAGTCTGCGGTGTTTCCCATGCGTTAAAAGGGGAGCGATCCGGATTTGGGTACTTACAGAAGCCCCTCGATGACGTCACTTACGGAGGAAGTGGGGTCGTTGATAAGATAAGGGTCCTGAATCAGGATCGCTGGTTGGGAGAGAAGGTGACCGTGTAGGTTGGTTCGTGAGGACGTGGTAGTGTCCTGAGATGACCACTTGGGTCGGCTGGCTGGACCCTTTGATAGGATTCCTACGTATCCCTAGCAGGAATCAAGCCTGATCGTAGTTCGTGTCTGGGGGAGTGCGTTGCCGTGTTTGAGGACATTTGATGTCTTCTGACTGAGACTCTTTGTGATGACGTGTCGGTGTCCTATGGGTGACTGTTTAGGTTGGTTGGCTGGACCCTTTGATAGGATTCCTACGTATTCCAAGTGGGAATCAAGCTTGATCGTAGTTCATAGGTCGTGAGGCATTGTCGTGTATGAGGACGTGTTATGTCCTCTGACTGAGGTGATGTCATGTATGAGGACGTATTATGTCCTCTGACTTAGGTTGTGTCTTGCATGAGGACGTGTGATGTCCTCTGATTGAGGTGATTTCGTGCATGAGGACGTGTGATGTCCTCTGACCGAGGTGATGTCGTGCGTGAGGACGTGTGATGTCCTCTGACTGAAGTGATGTCATGCATGAGGACGTGTGATGTCCTCTGACCGAGGTGATGTTATGTATGAGGACGTGTGATGTCCTCTGACCGAGGTGATGTCGTGCATGAGGATAAGTGATGTCCTCTAACTGTGGTGATGTCGTGCATAAGGACGTGTTATGTCCTCTGACTGAAGTGACGTGCATGAGGACGTGTGATATCCTCTGACGGAGGTGAAAGTGTTTGTTCTTTGGTTCGTGAGTATGAACCTGGTGGGGCCTTTTGTGAGGCGTGGTTGCTTTGTGCTTGATTTTGGGAGGCATGATTGCCTTGTGCTTGATTTTGGGAGGCATGATTGCCTTGTGCTTGATTTTGGGAGGCATGATTGCCTTGTGCTTTGTCCGCTGGGGAAAGGTCGGGCTTACGATGACTGCCGGAGAAATGGTTGTTGGGGATATGTACTTTCGTACGGTCTTACTTTGATGGCCGGTGTTCGCTTCGTGTTTTGTGTTTTGGAGGCATTTTGTGCCTTGAGAATTGTGCTTGAAGGCATTTTGTGCATTTTGTGTTTATTTTGCCATTTTGTGGGCGAGGTTCGGGCTTACGATGACGGCCGGTGTTTGTTTTACTGTTTAGTGGGCGATGTTCGGGCTTACGATGACGGCCGGGGTTAGTTTTACCGTTCAGTGGGAGAGGTTCGGGCATACGATGACGGCTGGTGTTTGTTTTACCGTTTAGTGGGCGATGTTCGGGCTTACGATGACGGTCGGGGTTAGTTTTACCGTTCAGTGGGCGAGGTTCGGGCTTACGATGACGGCCGGTGTTTGTTTTGCCGTTTAGTTGGAGAGGTTCGGGCTTACGATGACGGCCGGTGTTTGTTTGGTTTGGTTAAGGACCACGCTGCATTAAATCTGCTGAAAATGGCCTTTGGATGGCCAGGTGTAAAGATTATAAGGGCAAAAGGGTAATCTTGCCTGGAAATGCAAAGTGGTCCGCACGGATCCACTTGCCTTGCAAAGTGGTCCGTGCGGATTGTCATGGGAATTTGATTTCCCCCAAATCCAAACCAGGCTTCAGCAACGCCATTCCTCCCCAATTTCATCTTCTATTTGAACGAGAGAGAGAGAGAGAGAGAGAGAGAGAGAGCGAGAGAGAGAAAGAGAGAATTTTTTTTGATTTTGTTCAAAAATTTCCTAGGGAATTCTTCCGAGTTGCTTGAATTGCTATCTTGGCGGAAAGAATCAGACGAGGTCGTCGCCAAAGGGGCCAAGAGGCCATGGAGAGGAGATTGGAGCTCCAAAGAAATTGTTCTTCCTTCGTGCCTTCAACAAGGAATTCGGATGTGTTGAATCCGGATTCGGAGGTGCACAACTTGCGAGGGAGGACTGTAAGGGAGGTAAGAAGTCAATTTTTGCTTTGATTCTTGCTTGAAATATTGTATGCTAGAACTAGGTTTTAGTTTTCGCATTTTGGGGCTTTTGTTGTTGCCATGCTCATTTTGTGAAATTTACGATGAATTGTTGAAATTGAGCATGTAAGAATTGTGGATATGTGATTTTTGTGCAAAAATGTGGAGATTAGCTCTTATTTGTGAAAATAAAGTGCCTCTCCTTGAAATGTATGCTTTGGTGATTTGTACCTCATGCTATTTCCGTATGTACATTGTGAAAAAATTGCCGTGTAGGGACGAACTTTGTGTGAGAAATTGCCGTGTTGAGACGGACTTTGTGTGGAAAATTTATGTGCAATGTGTGCCGTATTTTTTTGTGACGGACTCTTGAAAAATTGCCGTGTAGAGACGGACTTTGTGTTGTAAAATGTGTGTCGTGTAGGGACGGACTTTGTGTGAAAAATTGTTGTGTAGGGACGGATCCCTCTTTTGAGAAAATTGTGTAATGAGTGCCATGTTTTCGTGATGCACTTTTGTTTTGAAAATGTGATGTGTGTGCCGTGTTTTTGTGACGGACTTTTGCCGTGTTGGGACGGACTTTTATGCTTCTGTTTTTTTTTATATTTGCTTAAGTTTGTTATTGATGTACCTTCTCTGTGTTTACCTGCAGGATGAGGTGCCTTCGTCTGGGAAGGCGAAAAAGATGATGTCATGGGGGTCGCTTGAGGTCGTAGTTGAGTTGTGGCAGAGCCTGCCCGACATTTCCCGAGATGGGAGATCTAGTCCTCAGAGGCTAGTGATTGCTACTGGGCTGAACGTGTTCGTGGAGAACCTTACCGGGATAGCGGAGACGCAGAAGAACAAAGGCGTCTTCTTGGCTTTGTCTGAGTACTGGTGGGACACCACGCATACCTTCCACTATAGCTGGGGAGAGGTGACGGTGACTCCTACCGATTTTACAGCGATCACCGGGCTTTCCTTCAAGGGGGGGGACAGTGAGATGGCGGGACAAGATGTCCGATGCTGTGCTGGCAGAGCTGCTTGGCTTTGCGCCTTATCACCGTAAGGCCTTGGACATGGTGTACCACGATGTAGAGGCACAGATCACGGCCAACATCGGGGCTTATCGCCGGGGCACTGGAGTAGTGATGGCTGAGCAGCTGGCGCGCTCTTTTCTATGGTTTGCTCTTTTCGAGACTTTGTTCTCGAATCACGCCTCTTACGCTCTTTTCCCTCTGCTGGAGAGGGTTTGCGAGATTACTTGGGGCGAGGCGGGCTTGGCCGAGCTCTATTTTGCCATGGACCGATTCAGCCGGGGTGCGGCCAGTTCCCTGGGATGCTTTGATTTTGCACTAGAGGTATGAGTTTATTGCTGTTTGTTAGTTTAGCATTTTTTCATTTCTCAATCTTTTTTTTTCTTGTTCTGAGCACTATCTGCTTTTTTGTTGCAGGCGTGGTGCTATGAGATCTTTCGGTGCTAACCATGGGACTGGGAAGATGAGGCCATGGTGGGCTATCCTGCCATGCTGTGCTGGGCCCGCCCTTTGAGGAAGAGGAGGACGACCAGGGGAAAGGTCACTGTCGCATATAAGGATGTGCAGGAGTACCTGGAGAGGGATAGTTCGGATGGGTTTAAGCTGTACCCTTGGACTCGGTATGGCAATGATGAGTTGGAGGGTGCCCCCGGGGTGACAC
Organism: Adenophora triphylla var. japonica; assembly: GCA_022495995.1. Classification (NCBI taxonomy): domain Eukaryota; kingdom Viridiplantae; phylum Streptophyta; class Magnoliopsida; order Asterales; family Campanulaceae; genus Adenophora; species Adenophora triphylla. The sequence continues at coordinate 298,251 of JAFEMH010002550.1, read as the reverse complement.
GGTAGAGGAAGATGTTGCGGGGCCTTACTTGTGATGTCATGTATCTGGGGGAGAGGGTCTTCTGGCAGCATGGCGCAGGTGTGCCCCCTATGGCTCCGAGGGATCCGCCCCTCGGTATGATGAGTCCTCTTGACATGGACGTGTTGGAGTATGAGAGGTATCGGGATGGCGTGAGCGCCGAGGAGTTCATCCTGTATGGAGAGGAGTATGCGGCCTTCGTCAGGCGGAAGCTGAGGATGCCACAAGTGTTGGCGAGGGAGAGGCAGGATGGCCCACCATATCCTCCTGATGTTCTGGTGCCTGGGCCGAACTTCACGTATGTTCGCGGGGACTCTTCGAGGAGGAAGGTGTCAGTGCCCATCCCAGAGCATGGTCTTGCTGCTTATCGGGTTGACCCGGATGCTCCGGTGAGTGTGCTTACTCTTTTCCATCTTGGCATCTTTTCTGTATTTTTCTCTTTTATCGATATGCTTGTATCTCTTTTGCTGAGCGTTTCTTTGATTGTTTGCTTGTGCAGGTCTCGGGGCGATCCTTTGACACGCTGACCCGTCGGTATGTGGGGTTGAGGTCTTTCGCGAAGAAGCTCTTGGGGAAGATGTCTTGTAGGCCTTCGCGGAGCGCGGCGGCGTTCGAGCCAATGCCTTCGAGGAGGTCTGTGGATAATCCTTCTTCGAGGGCTGAGCCAGGGCCACAGCTTGAGGTTCCGGTTCAGGAGCGGCCGAGTTTTAAGGCGGGGACGTCTTTGGGGGCCCAGAGGCCGCATACCCTTTATCAGTTTCTTCCTCCATCGGGCGCACAAGGTGAGGGTTCGTCCTCGCATCCTTTCTTCGATCCTTTCACCGGGTTTGATCCTTCGGAGTACTTTGAGTACTCGCACAAGGAGGGGGTCCAGTATTCTGACGATGAGGATGTGACTGGCGAGATTTTTGAGATGCCAAATTTCTCATTTGTGGAGTTCGATGATGATGAGGCGGAGTAGGGCTCTTTTGCTTTCCCTCTTTCCGTTGTTTTTTTTTATTTGGAGAGCAACAGACATTTTGTATCTGTAATAAAATATTTGTATTTTGCACAACAAAGTATTTTATTTGAGATGTAATGACGTATTCGTGATTCCGGGGATTGACCTAGGAATTGTTGCTAGTTTATTTTTTTATTTTGTGCATGTCGTATGAGCTGGGAATGCATTTGTTGTTAATGTATGGTGGCCGGAAATGGCTTTTACTAGGCTTTTGAGCAGTCGGGTGCAAAATCCTGTTGCGGGCAGCAACTGTTTTGTGGTTGCTGAAAAAGTGGGGCCAGGCTGCAAAGTGGTCCGCACGGACACATCCAGCATGCAAAGTGGTCCGTGCGGACTTACCTTGCTTTTGGGAAGGAAATAAGAGTTACAGAAAGTCTGATTTTCTCCCATTTCCTATTTGCAATCCCTTCAAGTCTTCTTCCCCATTTTCTCTAGAAACCTCAATTTTTGCTATGGATTCTTTGTTTGTTCCGAGTGTTTTGCCGAGGCTTTCGAAGGAGAGGCGAGCATACTTCGTTGACCGGATAAAAACGTGGATGAGGCACCATATGAGGCACAATAAGCGGGCTTTCGAGATGAGATTTTGACTCCACTCGGTTTGGTCCCTTAAGGAGTTAGTTCCTGACTGGGAATTGTTGCGGGCTGCTCTGAAGTTCTGGGATGTTAGGAGGCACGTGTATAGCTTCTCCTACAATGAGGTTACACCCACCTTTGAGGATTTTTGGGATTTGATTGGAGAACTAGAGGTGGAGGCCATCTCGTTTCCTTTGATTGGCGGTGCAGCCGTGAGCGTGAAGCTCACATGCTTTCTTCGGACTTCGTTGGAAGAAGTGCAAGGTATGACTTTTGATTCTGGTCATATTGACATTTCTGCCCTGCCAGAGCGGTTTATGAGTGATGACGATAGTGACGTCTCGTGGGATGCATTTTCTTTGTGCGTGATAGCAACGCGTTTCATGGTCAGCTCCCTTGGGGTATGTGATGGCGCTTTGCTGGATGTGGTAAGGCACTGCCGAGCCGGGGAAGATATTGCTCCGTTGGTGCTGGGGGAAACCCTTCACGGCATTGATCGCCTGGCGATTGGGGATAGGTTCATGAGAGGGGAAAGCCCCGCTTTTCTCACCTTGTGGTTGCGAGAGAGGCTTCAAGCCATGCCTGAGTCTCTGACATCTTTTATCCCGTGGACGTTTGCTCAGCGGCCTCTTGTATTGGATATGGATCAGTCCGCCTGAGAGAGATGGATGGCACATCTTGGCACGCATCAGATCCGTTGATGGGTTCCTCACTGAGGGATTGAGACTAGGAGAGCCTTTCAGGAAGGTTCCTATGTTGTCAGAGTTTCAGGTTTGTCTTGGTCCTCCTTCTATATTCCGTCGCTCATTTTTCGACAGTTCGGGATGAGGCAGGAGCCTTTACTGGGCTGGGGTGACATCGCCACTGTGGAGGTAGCTTCTCTTTGCATGGTAGCTTCAGATGCTCTTCTGTATTTTCTGAGGGTACGGAAGTATTCCGCTTTCCCTCCCGTGGTGCTCCTTCGACGTCGGGAGAGTGTTGTGTTGACTACCGAGTACCTGGATTGGTATGAGCAGCATGTCGGGCAGTCCCAAGTGGTTTTGGGAAGCAGGCGTGAAGCAATTCTGGGGCATGGTTGCCGTCTCAGCTATAGCCTTAGAAGTGCCGAAGCCTGGTCTAACACTCAGAATGTGACGGGAGATGCTTTATTTGACTACGAGACCAGAGTTGACCGACTAACGGAGAGAGGTCCCCTTTTGCAGACTCGCAGGGAGGAGATCCTGGCCAAGGCACGGACGAATGAAGTTTTGCGAGCTGCTGGATTGTTTGACTCTACGGGGAGGACCCCTAATCTAGGAATGAGAGAGACAGAGTTGGCTCGCGTGGAGCGAAAGAAGACTCCCCGGGGACGAGGGAAGAGAGGGAAGAATGGCGAGGGGACAAGTGTAGGTGGCGCGGAATGACCTCCTAAGTATCCATCCATTGCATTGCAGACACATTATTTGTTAAATGTATTAAGCTGACTTTTAGCATGTTGTGAACTTGAGAGTAGATTGTGCTTGTACTCATCAAGAAATGTTGTAACCATTAGTGATTTGTGATTTTTTTTAAATCTTTGTCGAGACATAGGATCTCTTGTTCGCTTTTTGTTCGAGCCTGGGCGGCGTCCAGCTTTGGACCTTTCTATTTGTATTTTGTGGACTGAAGCAGTCTGAGCCTTGATGGCATCCATTTTGTTGGTGTAATGCCCTAGGTTATAGTTATGTTTAACTTGAACCATTATGTATCATTTTTATCATTTATTATATAGCGTGTTTATTTTGATCATTATATGTTTACATGTTTATTATATTGAACTGTGTCCCTAGTTGTAATGAACACTAGTATAAGTTGGTAATGGATAATCATGGAGATGATTATATGCATGGAGATGCACATTACACTTATGGATACTTGCTAGAGAACAAGTATTGGACATGACCTACTTATGAGATTTATGACATGGTCTGTTGTCATGAATAAATCTCATGATAGTCGTGTTGTTGAATTGATTCTGGCTTTATTATGGAACTGTGGTGTTGGGCGACCGCCGAGGTTTAGGGTGGGCGACCGCCGAGGTTGGTCATGGGCGACCGCCGAGGTTGGTTTAAGCGACCGCTCACATTGATTTGCGAAGCCAATGAAAACCTTTGTACATGTGGGCGACCGCCGAGGCAATTGTGGGCGTCCGCTCACAGTTGATATGGGCGAACCGCTGAGGCATGCAAGGGTGACCGCTCAAGTGGTTTACGAAACCAAAGATAAAAGGTTGTACAACTGGGCGGCCGCCGAGGACCATGTGGGCGACCGCCCAGCCCTGTTTTCAGCAATCCGTTTTTGCTTGGAAAAGGAATCTTCTCCCTAAGAGTTAGGGATTTATAACAAGTATAAATAAGATCCTTTTGTCCCAGCTTTGACATACGAATTTTAGGGCTTGATAAACACAATTATCTTGATTTTGATTACGAATCAAAGATCAAAACACCCTAGATTCAATTCCATATTAGCCATAGATTATTGAAAAGTATTTCAACAATTAAGAGGATCATCTAGCAATCCAACAAGAAGCGTTCTTGGTTCGTTCGCGTGTGGATCACCATTAGAGGGAGGTTGCTTTATCTCCTAAAGCTTGAAGATCTCCATTGTTGGTTTCATCTCCAAGGTTGAACAAGGAAGATAGAAGATTCGACATCAAAATTCGAGGCTTGAATTTTGAGATCTATTTTGACAAAATAAATCGCATTCAAGGTATGTAATTCTATTTCATAGTTTTTCTAATCTCTTCATGCTAGACGGATCTAAGGGCTAGGGTTTTGTTTGTTATTTCTAAGTTCTTCCGCTGCGTTTGTAACCCCAAAACCCAACACATTTTTGTTTGGATTTTGTGTTTGGATGGGAAGGTTGGATGCTGAAGCACATGCCTCGAGGTGGTTTCTTGACAAGTCATTTTCGATGGCCTTTTCAATGATTCCATTGCTTCCTGATTGTTGTCACTGGGCCCTTGGCCTCATTTTTTTGAAGCTTCTGCTAGAGCTTTTTTTTTTAAGTGCACGAGGGCGAAGGCAAGCCCCTAGCTTGTTGTTGACATGGGTCATTCTTTTAATGCTGAGTGACTTTTGTTGTCCTTTGACGTTTCCGTCATCGTTGAATTTGTGATGATGTGTTGCCATTTTCGCGGGAAGAAATTCGATTTTTTCGCGTTTCTTTGAAAAAAAAAACCAAATAAAACCCGGGAAAAAGAACGGAGTCGCCACGCCATTTTTGTTTTAAGGGCCAAAACTTTGAAAAAAGCCCGAGATCAGAAATTTGGGTTCGGAGGTCATGTTACACGCCGGGAAGGACGTTAGTGTGCACCCGGAATGCCTCGTAAAACGAGTCTTCCAAGCTGAAAATCATTTGTGTGTGTGTGTGTGTGTTTTGGCCAAAATAATTTGAAAATCAGAAAAGTAAAAATTGGGATATCTTTTTAAGACTTTAAACTGATCCCATGATTTTTTGGAAGATTTTTGGATTGAGATTTGGTACTCAAAAGACCTTTTGAAGTTGAGAGCCACTTCTGCCAGAATGAAAAAGGCAGTGGACCTTTGATTTTGAAATGGATTCAAGGGTCCTAAAACTTCATAATCTGGATAAACTCAGAGAATGAAAGTTGTTCTAGACACCTTAAATAAGATTTGTGCGAAGGAATTTTCCATTTTCGAGAAGATTTGAGGGGTCAAAACCTTCTGGAAACCTCAGATATGAGATCTGGATTCCCAGAAGCTGATGAACTAGCCTCTGGAAGAAAATTTGAAAAGAGGAGTTTTACTCACCCAAAAAATAAATTAAAAATATGTATGGAAATATCTGGATGTTGGCTACAAAAAGTGTTTTGTAGTCAACACCAAATTCCACATTTATCTGTGTCCAAAAAATTAGACCATGGACTGAGGTCTGATAAAATTGCTACTGGACAGCAACTTCTCAAGAGAGAAAATGTGATTTTAAAGGGGGTTTTGCATCCATGCTTGTCCCCATTTCCCTAGGTTTTGGTTAGTGATCACTTGACATTTTAGTGGTGAATCAACTATACCAAACCATCCTTGGGGTACATTAGGACTAAGCATTTCATTTGCTTGGGAAGGGGATTTTTATCCTTTGAAAATGAGATTTGATGCTTGAAAATGTTTTTTAGGGTTTTGAAAATGAGTTTTCTTTGTAAGAAAGTAAGAGAACTTGAAAATAATTTTGATCTTTGTAGAAGATCATCCATGGAGATGGTCTTCCATGGTGATCTTCTTAGATCTAAAGCAAGAAGATGAAAGAACTACATTTTGTAGTTTGCAAATGCATGCATGGTTGGAGTTTAGGGTAAGGAGAAGGAGGGTTTACCAATCTTCCTTGTGTTCTTGAGTTTTTGGCTTGAGTGTATGAGTGTTTAAGGCTTAAATATGAGAGTGAGTGGATGAGTGTGAGTTGGGAAAGATTGGAGAGAAAATGGTGACAATTCTTGAAGAATTCTCACTGTTTTCTCTCTATATTTCGCCAGAGGTTCGGTGCAATTGGTGTTGTGGCTCCTTATTTTTGTGGACTCGGAGGGCTCAATTTATAGCCCTCCCGAAAATGCAAACATGTCCGCGCGGATGGATCCAAATCGCGTGCACCGTTCATTAATTGCTTCGTGCTTTGGACAAGAGGAATATTTCTTTTGAAAATTCAAATTAATGTACCGCTTTTATGTTTCCGGCCATTTCTATTTTTGGTTTTCTTCCTTTGTTTTGCTTTTTAAGATTCCTTTTGAGGTTTAACCTTAAATAACAATGCCCATTTTACCCTCATTTTGTTAGAAATGTTAGGATTGTTAGGAATTGTTAGAAATGTTATAACTTTCGTTAATTTTCTAACGAAAATTCTAACAAGCTCAAATTGGAGCACTTACGGTAACCCTCGGCGACGGCGCTTTCGAAGGAAGCGGGGTCGTCGATAAGAGTAAGGCTCCATATTTGGCGGGATGATCGAGTGATCGGGTGGCCGAACCTAGCGATAGGCTACCTACGTATCCCGAACGGGAATCAAGCCGACCGTAGTTCGGGTCTTTGACCACTGGGAGATGATGGCGTTTTAGGTGCCTCGAACCCGATGAGCGAGTTCGCAATGGTTGCCGGAAAGAAACTTGCTGGGATAAGAGATGACCATTTTCTGGTCGATGGCTATCCGCCCGCCGGGATAGGAATGACCATTTTCGGCCCTGATGGCTATCCGCTCCGCTGGGGATGATTGTGATTTATCGTTTTCCTAGTGATAGCGTCTTAGGTGCCTCAAACCTTGGAGATGGCGTTTTTGGTGCCTCGAACCTCGAGATGGCGTTTTAGGTGCCTCGGACCTTGGAGATGGCGCTTTAGGTGCCTCGAACCTTGATGATGGTGACTTTTTAGGTGCCTCGGACCTTGGAGATGGCGTTTTAGGTGCCTCGAACCTTGATGATGATGGCTTTTTAGGTGCCTCGGACCTTAATTTGAAATGGCCTTTCGGTGGACTTCGTCTGCTGCCGAAGGAGAGGGTGACCGTTTTGGTCGAGGGGCTGGACCTAATGATAGGCTACCTACGTATCCCTAGTGGGAATCAAGCCCTTTCGTAGTTCGAGTTCTTCTCGAGATTTCGTTGGCTTTTGGGATTCCGTTAACTTTGCTGGGGATTTTGTTAGCCTTTGCTGGGGAAAAAATTGGACGTATTCGTCTGGGAAATCGGTCTTACGTTTGACTGCCGGGGAAGATTTTGATGAAAGATACGGGATCTCGTTATCTTTCTCAGGGAGATCGGTCTTACGTTTGACTGCCGGAGATTGATTTTTGATGAAAGATACGGGATCTCGTTATCTTTCTCGGGAAGATCGGTCTTACGTTTGACTGCCGGGGAAGATTTTGATGAAAGATACGGGATCTCGTTATCTTTCTCAGGGAGATCGGTCTTACGTTTGACTTCCGTAGATTGATTTTTGATGAAAGATACGGGATCTCGTTATCTTTCTCGGGAAGATCGGTCTTACGTTTGACTGCCGGAGGATTTTGATGAAAGATACGGGATCTCGTTATCTTTCTCAGGGAGATCGGTCTTACGTTTTACTGCCGGGGGATGATTTTTGATGAAAGATACGAGATCTCGTTATCTTTCTTGGGAAGATCGGTCTTACGTTTGACTGCCGGAGGATTTTGATGAAAGATACGGGATCTCGTTATCTTTCTCAGGGAGATCGGTCTTACGTTTTACTGCCGGAGGATTTTGATGAAAGATACGGGATCTCGTTATCTTTCTCAGGGAGATCGGTCTTACGTTTTACTGCCGGGGGATGATTTTTGATGAAAGATACGAGATCTCGTTATCTTTCTCGGGAAGATCGGTCTTACGTTTGACTGCCGGAGGATTTTGATGAAAGATACGGGATCTCGTTATCTTTCTCGGGGAGATCGGTCTTACGTTTTACTGCCGGGGGATGATTTTTGATGAAAGATACGAGATCTCGTTATCTTTCTCGGGAAGATCGGTCTTACGTTTGACTGCCGGAGGATTTTGATGAAAGATACGGGATCTCGTTATCTTTCTCAGGGAGATCGGTCTTATGTTTGACTGCCGGAGGATTTTGATGAAAGATACGGGATCTCGTTATCTTTCTCAGGGAGATCGGTCTTACGTTTTACTGCCGGGGGATGATTTTTGATGAAAGATACGAGATCTCGTTATCTTTCTCGGGAAGATCGGTCTTACGTTTGACTGCCGGGAATGATTTTGATGAAAGATACGGGATCCGTTATCTTTCTCGGGGCACTCGGTCTTACGTTTTACTGCCGGAGATTGATTTTGATGAAAGATACGGGATCCGTTATCTTTCTCGGGGCACTCGGTCTTACGTTTTACTGCCGGGAATGATTTCCTTGACAAGGGGCTGACTTTGGTTAACTTTGGTTAACTCTGTCAAGTTGGGGACCAAACTGCAGAGTCCTGGGATTTTAAGGGGCAAAAGGGTCATTTTGACCCTTACAATCCTGTCCGCGCGGAGAGGACTAGAAAGTCAGGGGTATTAATGAGGGCCAACGCCCTTCTCCTTCCCCATTCAGTTTTTTACAGAATTTCTGCAATTACGAGAGAGAGAAGGAGAGAGCCGAGGATTTCACCATTTTTGGACAAAAAAGCTTCGAAAATCCTTCGTTTTCTTTGATTTTTCGAGCAATGGAACACGGGGAAGGCGCTTTTCAAGGCCAAGGACGTGGCCCGATAGCGGAGAGACGATTGGAGCTCGTCCGGATGAGGAGGCACTATACTCTTTCGCAATCGGTTGCGGAGGAGCATTACCCCGATGCTTGGCAACATTGGGCTTCGGATTCGAATCTCCAAACGGTATACTTTGAAACCCTTTGATCCCTTTGTCGATTTTTGCTTGAAATTGATTTTTAGGTGATTTTTCTTTTTCTTTTTTTTTCGAAAATTATGCAATGTTCATTGTCTTGGATTTGATTTTGATGCTATGCATGTTGCAATGAATTTGTTGGTGTCCCGAATATGCATTTTGCTTGGGAAAAGAATTGGCATTTTTGCCACACATTTTTTTTTGTATCCGAAAATTGCATGTGAAAATTCGAAAATTGTGATGATTTTTTTTTTTTGAAATTGAATATTGATATTGATGAATGATGCAATGCATGCATTTTGTTTGGAAAGAATTGGCATTTTGCCAATATGAGATGTATGTATGTTTAGGATTTTTTTTTTTGAAAAGTGGGACGGATTTTTCCTCCCGTTGCATGTAAGATGGATGATATGCATGTATGCATTTTTTTTTTTTTGAAAATGGGACGGAGTTTTATTTCCGTCGACTTCTTGTAGGATATGCATGTATGCATTTTTTTTTATTGAAAATTGTTGAATGGGATTTCTTGAAACCGTCTTTTACTGAGAAAAATGGGGCTATGTCTATTGCATGTCGTTATGCCGCCGAATTTTTTTTTATGCATGTGTATGCTTTTTTGTGCAAATGCAAATGCAATTTTTTTTTTGACATTTTCTCTCTTTTTTTTTTTTGCAGGGCGGAAACCGTTTTGTGACGGAGCGGTGAACAAAATGAAGACTCGAGGATCATGGAGTCCGTAGTTGACTGTGGGATCGGCTTCCGGATGTGGGCCGAGGAGCTTTGTCGAATCCGAGATGATTGTTGTTGAGACGGGGCTTTGGGAGTTCGTTGAGTGCTTGAGGGTGGTCAAGTTCCCTAAGAGCAAGGGCCTCGATGTTTGCTTTAGCGCAAAGACGGTGGGATGCGACCCACACGTTTCACTTCTTCTGGGGCGAGGCTACGGTTACGCCTTCCGACTATGCCGCGATCACGGGTTTGTCCTTTAATGGACGCAGCATTGAGTGGCGGGACGGCTATAGCGATGCTGATCTGCAGGCTCTTCTGGGATTTTCCCCTATTCCCAAAAAGGGGATGGGGATGGAGTATGCGGTGGTGATGAAGATGAATATAGTGATAAGTTTAGTTTAATTTTATTTATTTAATGTTATTTTCGGATTATTTATTTAATTAGGGGATAAATCATGTTTAGAAGTAGATTTACTCAATATTATGATAAAATAATGGTTTATTAGGTTACCATATAGATTAGGTATATTTTTAGAAGTGTTTGACTTGTTTTCCAAGTCGTAGGAGTCATATAAAAATAGGATTTTGTGTAATTCCGAAAATCAGTTGAATGATTAATAAAATTGAGTGTTTTCTTGTTCCAACTTGTAGTCTTGATTAATTTATTCTTTGTTGAAGGATTGATTCGCGTATTGATTAATTTCTACCCGTAATCAATCTTTATTTCCTAAAAGTGATTAAATTCCTTTTGGATGCCGACTCTCCGTATCGATTAAATTCTACGAGTGTTGAAGATCGATTACTAGTATTGATTAAATTCTACTAGTATTGATATCTATCCAAGTCTTCCGCTACATCATTTGGTATCAGAGCCAAAACCAGGGATTCTCGTCTTTCGATTGAGGTATTCATATATTAATATTTTCCTTATATTCAGATTAGAAAAAAAAATGTTTGATCTTGGTGGGCCGTTTTTTGAATCCTCAAGCGTTGATGTTCCTGTCGATTGGTCAAAACCGCCTGTTTTTGACAAATGTGATTGCGAAATTTGTCAACTAGTAACATCAGACTTGACTGGTGTAAAAACTGTTAGCTTCGGGTTTCTACAAGATGAATTGATTTGGAATTTTGAAGCCGTCAAAATTGTTAATCCTTATGATGATCCATTTGATCCATTTGATGTTTCCTCTACAAAGTCTTCTGCTGATTACATTATAAAATTGTTACTCCAAACGTATATTATGTCATATTGGACTGATTGGATGGAAGTTATTACTCGAATTGGCAAATTTCAAGTTCGCCAAGGATTCAAGGATTTTTATATTCTAATATCAAGGTACAATGGAAGGATACTTATGTTACATGCTCTCTTTGTATTGCGACAGATTCGACTACAACATGCTGCAAATTCGAGGACGAATTTTTCGAAGCCGAGGAGAATGATGAAGATGAATATAGTGATAAGTTTAGTTTAATTTTATTTATTTAATGTTATTTTCGGATTATTTATTTAATTAGGGGATAAATCATGTTTAGAAGTAGATTTACTCAATATTATGATAAAATAATGGTTTATTAGGTTACCATATAGATTAGGTATATTTTTAGAAGTGTTTGACTTGTTTTCCAAGTCGTAGGAGTCATATAAAAATAGGATTTTGTGTAATTCCGAAAATCAGTTGTTGATTAATAAAAATTGAGTGTTTTCTTGTTCCAACTTGTAGTCTTGATTAATTTCGACTGCTGTTGAAGGATTGATTCGCGTATTGATTAATTTCTACCCGTAATCAATCTTTATTTCCTAAAAGTGATTAAATTCCTTTTGGATGCCGACTCTCCGTATCGATTAAATTCTACGAGTGTTGAAGATCGATTACTAGTATTGATTAAATTCTACTAGTATTGATATCTATCCAAGTCTTCCGCTACATCATTTGGTATCAGAGCCAAAACCAGGGATTCTCGTCTTTCGATTGAGGTATTCATATATTAATATTTTTCCTTATATTCAGATTAGAAAAAAAAATGTTTGATCTTGGTGGGCCGTTTTTTGAATCCTCAAGCGTTGATGTTCCTGTCGATTGGTCAAAACCGCCTGTTTTTGACAAATGTGATTGCGAAATTTGTCAACTAGTAACATCAGACTTGACTGGTGTAAAAACTGTTAGCTTCGGGTTTCTACAAGATGAATTGATTTGGAATTTTGAAGCCGTCAAAATTGTTAATCCTTATGATGATCCATTTGATCCATTTGATGTTTCCTCTACAAAGTCTTCTGCTGATTACATTATAAAATTGTTACTCCAAACGTATATTATGTCATATTGGACTGATTGGATGGAAGTTATTACTCGAATTGGCAAATTTCAAGTTCGCCAAGGATTCAAGGATTTTTATATTCTAATATCAAGGTACAATGGAAGGATACTTATGTTACATGCTCTCTTTGTATTGCGACAGATTCGACTACAACATGCTGCAAATTCGAGGACGAATTTTTCGAAGCCGAGGAGAATGATGAAGATGAATATAGTGATAAGTTTAGTTTAATTTTATTTATTTAATGTTATTTTCGGATTATTTATTTAATTAGGGGATAAATCATGTTTAGAAGTAGATTTACTCAATATTATGATAAAATAATGGTTTATTAGGTTACCATATAGATTAGGTATATTTTTAGAAGTGTTTGACTTGTTTTCCAAGTCGTAGGAGTCATATAAAAATAGGATTTTGTGTAATTCCGAAAATCAGTTGTTGATTAATAAAAATTGAGTGTTTTCTTGTTCCAATTTGTAGTCTTGATTAATTTCGACTGCGATTGAAGGATTGATTCGCGTATTGATTAATTTCTACCCGTAATCAATCTTTATTTCCTAAAAGTGATTAAATTCCTTTTGGATGCCGACTCTCCGTATCGATTAAATTCTACGAGTGTTGAAGATCAATTACTAGTATTGATTAAATTCTACTAGTATTGATATCTATCCAAGTCTTCCGCTGCATCATTTGGTATCAAAGCTTGTCGTTCGATTCAGGAAGAATGGTTCGAGGGCAGAAGAGACAAACTGTGGAAGCAATCTACGAGCGTGATGAGGCAGTTCTGGAGGAACGCATCGGATCCATCGTAGATCAACGTATGGAGTTGTTGATGGAACAGTTAACGGCCTGGATGACTGACTTGTTCAATCAAGCGGCTCGGAGGAATCGGCCTAGACCCGGTGACGCGACGGAGCGAGGCGGGCGGTGGATTCTGGTGGTGGTGATATTTTGTGGCCTTTCGTCGAATCGGCGACTACCGAAGTTTCCATCGATTGGTCAAAACCACCAATATACGATAGGTATGATTGTGAAAATTGTCAGTTTGATAGTGTCCTACCTTTTTCCGATACACCTTTTCCGCAATCTAAGATTGATTGGTTTCAGCCTTCGATTTATGATGAAGAGATTATTAGTCATCGATTCGTTGACCCGTTTGATATCCCTCATTCAAAGACATTTTCTTCTAGTTACATAAAGAATTTGTTACTTCATGAGTTTATTAGATTACATTGGACGGATTGGATGGAGGTTGTTACTCAAGTAAGCAAGTTTAAAGTCCGACAAGGTTGTAAAGGAAGATTTCAAGTGTTCAAGTATCATTTCAATGAGAGGATCGTTACAAATATTTTTTATGCAATGATCAAGATTCGACTACAACATGCTGCAAATTCGAGGACGAATTTTTCGAAGCCGAGGAGAATGATGAAGATGAATATAGTGATAAGTTTAGTTTAATTTTATTTATTTAATGTTATTTTCGGATTATTTATTTAATTAGGGGATAAATCATGTTTAGAAGTAGATTTACTCAATATTATGATAAAATAATGGTTTATTAGGTTACCATATAGATTAGGTATATTTTTAGAAGTGTTTGACTTGTTTTCCAAGTCGTAGGAGTCATATAAAAATAGGATTTTGTGTAATTCCGAAAATCAGTTGTTGATTAATAAAAATTGAGTGTTTTCTTGTTCCAACTTGTAGTCTTGATTAATTTCGACTGCTGTTGAAGGATTGATTCGCGTATTGATTAATTTCTACCCGTAATCAATCTTTATTTCCTAAAAGTGATTAAATTCCTTTTGGATGCCGACTCTCCGTATCGATTAAATTCTACGAGTGTTGAAGATCGATTACTAGTATTGATTAAATTCTACTAGTATTGATATCTATCCAAGTCTTCCGCTACATCAGGTGGTCTACGGGAAGATTGTGGAGACCATTGTGAGTTACGAGGCTGAGGAGAAGAGGATAGGCGCCGATCAGATTGCCAGGGCCTTCTTGTGGTTTGCTTTTTCGAGCACCCTCTTTGGGCATGCTGAGGGGACGGCAGCCTTTGCCTTCTTGAGGTCCTTGGAGGACATGGAGATGGCCTGGAGATGTCTCTCGGGAGAGGCCGAGGCCGGCAGAGCTTTACTTTGCTCTCGATAGGTACAGCCGGAAGGCTGTGAGCTCCTTGTACTGCTTTGAGTTTGCCCTGGAGGTATAAGCTCTCTTTTTGCTTTTCCTCTTTTTTTTTTTTTGAGCACACACTTTTCTTTTGCACTGGATTGATTGGATTTTTACCTTTCGCAGGTATGGGCGTTGGAGTTTTTCCACGTCACGATGTGGCAACAGCCGGCGGAGTACGTCGGGGCGTATCCGGCCATGCGCTCCTGGTCTAAGCATGCCCGAGAGAAGATAAGCTCCAGGGGGCGTACGACTCTCAGGTACGCGGATTTCCTTCCTTTGACGGAGGCCGAGACAGATGAGGGGATGATATTCTTCCCCTGGGATCGCTTCGAGGTGGCGCAGCTGAAGGGCGCTGAGGTTTGGACTGTGCAGCGGAGGATTCTGAGAGGTCTGACTTTCGACGTCTATTATTTGGGAGAGAGGGTGACGCGCCAGCATGGCGTGAACTCGCCTTTGAGGACACCGGTGGAGCCTCCTGCCGAAATGATGCACCCGAGTGACAGATATGTGACCTGGGATGACTACCGAGCCGGCCAACACTTCTCGGCATTTGTGGCGACTGAGCCGTACCCCGTATTTGTTTTGAGGAGGCCGAGGATGCCCTGTGTTCTGGATAGAGAGGGGCTTGGGATCCCCAGCGGTACCCTCGGACGGATTTTTCATATATCCGGGATGGGGTCCGATTGAGGGTGTAGATCCCTCGGCTCGAGCGGCTTCCACGAGCTTTCCGGCCTCGTCCGGGTATGAAGGTATGGCTTCTCTTTCTTTTTTTTTTGTCTTTTCTTTTCTTCCCTGTCATCATTTTTTTTTGTTTCTGACGCTTTTGCTTTTGTGCAGTTTTCGGAGGTGGTCGTCGAGAAGCTGACGAAGCAAGTGATCGGAGCTAAGAGATTCATCAGGAGGATGGTCGCTTGCGGGGCTCCTCAGGCTAGAGCGAGGCGACCACGGCCGGCGCCTGTCAGGCGGGAGGCTTCCCCTATTCGTTCAGAGACCTCTTCCGAGACTCCTCTGTCTCCTCTCATTGATCCCCGCGCGGTGCTGCCTTCGGATCACGTTATTCTCGGGGATCCACACGGGCAGGGACACGTATGGCAGCATTGTGGATCGTCTTCGTACGTCCAGGAGTCCGACGCCTTCACCTTCGGATACGATTTTTTCGCAGATCTCGGCTTGCCCTATCAGAGCGTGCCGGTTGGTCCTGACGAGCCTCTTTCTGGAGACGAGGACGATTCTGAGCCCGAGATTTTCAGGGCTCCTGAGGAGGCGGGCCCGAGTCGCAAGAGGGACCGGGGGCAGACATCGGGCGCCAGAGACTCCGATTGATTTTTTTTTTTTTTTGAGATTTGAGATTGAGATTGGAGACTGGGATTAGGACTTGTACAGCTTATGCACACATTTTTTTTTGGAATGTAATAATTTAGGATTTTATTTTATGAATGCAATGCAGTATGAATGCAGTGTTGCATGAGCCTTGTTTGTTTTTTTTTTTTTGCAAGGGTGTTTGGTATATGGACTGGTTTGGGGAGGTTTTTGCACAGGTTTCGAGCAACCGGGACGGAATATTCCTCTTTTGGTGTAGCAGCTTGGACTGTTGCAGATTTTTCTGATAAATGACAATCATGTCCGCGCGGATGGGGACTGCATCTGACATTGTCCTTTAATTTTGCTTCAGATCTGGTCTCACTTTATTTCAAATTCAAATATCCTCTTCAACCTCCGGTCAAACAACCATTTTCGGGAGAAAGAGAGAAAAACCATGGAAAACCTTAGAAAAGCTCCATCAAAATTGTCCCAAGAATCCCAAATGTCATTCTTCAACAAGTTCAAGGATTGGTCCCGGGAGATTATGCATGAGAGGAGGTCCTTCTTTGAAGAAAGGTACAAGGTGAAGTGCTTATGGTCTCTCAAGGAATTGATTCCGGATTACGGTCTTTTGAGGGCTTCTTCCTCATTTTGGGATACTAGGAGGCATGTCTTTTGCCTTTCCTTCAACGAGATTGTTCCAACCGTCGAAGAATTTCGGGCCTTGCTTGGTGGTCCTGGGAGGTGGAAGAGATAGCGGTTCCTTTGCCGGAGGGGCTTCTTTTGTTGACAGATTGTGCGTCCTCCTTCATCTTTCCCCGGAGGAAGCGCAAGGTATGATCCGTGGTCCCGATCATTTTGATATTTCCGGCCTTCCCGATAGGTTTAGGGGCCTAGGCTTGGTGGATGATGCCTATTGGGATGCCTTTGCACTTTGTATGTTTGGCACCCTGTTCATGGTCTATTCCTTTGGGATTTGCCATCGGTCTTTGCTGGATGTTGTCGTTCACTGTCGCCTGGGCAGAGATGTCGTTCCTTTGATTCTGGGGGAGACTTTTCATGCTCTTGATAGGCTGGCTACCGGAAGACGGTATATGCACGGGGTAGCCCGTTCCTCTTGACCCTGTGGCTGATGGAGCGTTTGGGGATTCTTCGGGAAACTCCCGACATGATCAAGCCTTGGACATTTGCCAGGAGGGGGTTGTTGTGGATTTTGATGATCAGGGCTCATGGGAGCGTTGGATGGCTGGTCTCCAGACAGAAGATATCAGATGGTCAGTGCCTTATTGGCGGGTGGAGACTCGCAGAGTGCTTCAGGATGGGTCTCATGTGGTCATGCTTCCGGGGCTTTCTCAGTCTAGCTTCTATATTCCGGCTTTAGTTCTGAGACAGTTTGGCCTGGAGCAGGTTCCTTTGGGGGACTTTGATGATATAGCCACCAGGGTGGTGGCTCCTGCTTCTATGGATGATCCCTCAGTGTTTCCATTTCTTTCCCGAGCATGGAGGTATGATGCCTTCCTCCTCGGGTTATTCTCAGGCGTTCGAGACCGGTGTTCTTGACCACTTGGTACCTGGATTGGTATGAGAGGCATCTGGGAGAGATCACTACAAGGAAAACCGAATTTAGAGACGGAAATTTAGAGACGGACGAAATCCGTAGCTAATTTGGCGACAGATTAGAGACAGAACCAAAAATCAGAGACGGATTCGGATTCCGTCTCTAAATTAGAGACGAATTCAGATTCCGTCTCTAATTAAGAGACGGAATATGAATCCGTCTCTAATTCAGAGACGGAATCTGAATCCGTCTCTAAATTAGAGACGGAATCCGAATCCGTCTCTAATTTAGAGACGAAATCTGATTCCGTCTCTAATTTAGAGAAGGATTCAGATTCCGTCTCTAAATTTTAGAGACGGGTTTTGTATCTGTCTCTAAAATAGAGACAGATTCAGAATCCGTCTCTAAATTAGAGACAGATTCAGAATCCGTCTCTAAACTTTAGAGACAGATTTTAACCCGTCTCTAATTTAGAGACAGATTTTTGAATCCGTCTCTAATTTAGTGACAGATTCAACATCTGTCTCTAAAATTTAGAGACAGATTTAGTATCCGTCTCTAAATTTGACTTTTCTTCTATATACTTTCATTTGTTTAGTTTTTTTCTATCTTTTTTTATATAACTTTTTCTAAAAAAAACCACTAATTAACAAAGGCTAAAATATTGTTTTCTAGTCAATAAAAATTTAAAAATAAAATAAAAAATAAATATAGGGTAGTCCGTCCCTCTTTTGACTTTTCTTCTATATACTTTCATTTGTTTAGTTTTTTTCTATCTTTTTTCTATAACTTTTTCTAAAAAACCACTGATTAACAAAGGCTAAAATATTATTTTCTAGTCAATAAAACTTTTTTAAAAAAATAAGAAATAAATATAGGGTAGTCCGTCCCTCTTTTGACTTTTCTTCTATATACTTTCATTTGTTTAGTTTTTTTCTATCTTTTTTTCTATAACTTTTTCTAAAAAAAAACCACTGATTAACAAAGGCTAAAATATTGTTTTCTAGTCAATAATTTTTTTAAAAAAAATAAAAAATAAATATAGGGTAGTTCGTCCCTCTTTTGACTTTTCTTCTATATACTTTCATTTGTTTAGTTTTTTTCTATCTTTTTTCTATAACTTTTCTTAAAAAAACCACTGATTAACAAAGGCTAAAATATTATTTTCTAGTCAATATATTTTTTTTAAAAAAATAAAAAATAAATATAGGGTAGTCCGTCCCTCTTTTGACTTTTCTTCTATATACTTTCATTTGTTTAGTTTTTTTCTATCTTTTTTTTCTATAACTTTTTATAAAAAAAACCACTGATTAACAAAGGCTAAAATATTGTTTTCTATTCAATAAAAATTTTTTAAAAAAATAAAAAATAAATATAGGGTAGTCCGTCCCTCTTTTGACTTTTCTTCTATATACTTTCATTTGTTTAGTTTTTTTCTATCTTTTTTCTATAACTTTTTCTAAAAAAACCACTGATTAACAAAGGCTAAAATATTGTTTTCTAGTCAATAAAAAATTTTTAAAAAAATAAAAAATAAATATAGGGTAGTCTGTCCCTCTTTTGACTTTTCTTCTATATACTTTCATTTGTTTAGTTTTTTCTATCTTTTTTCTATAACTTTTCTAAAAAAACCACTGATTATCAAAGGCTAAAATATTATTTTCTAGTCAATAAAATTTTTTTAAATAAATAAAAAATAAATATAGGGTAGTCCGTCCCTCTTTTGACTTTTCTTCTATATACTTTCATTTGTTTAGTTTTTTTCTATCTTTTATTATAAAACTTTTTCTAAAAGAAACCACTGATTAACAAAGTCTAAAATATTGTTTTCTAGTCAATAAAAATTTTTTAAAAAAATAAAAAATAAATATAGGGTAGTCCATCCCTCTTTTGACTTTTCTTCTATATACTTTCATTTGTTTAGTTTTTTCTATCTTTTTTTCTATAACTTTTTCTAAAAAAAACCACTGATTAACCAAGGATAAAATATTGTTATCTAGTCAATAAAAAAATTTTAAAACAATCAAAAATAAATATAGTGTAGTCTGTCCCTCTTTTGACTTTTCTTCTATATACTTTCATTTGTTTAGTTTTTTTCTATCTTTTTTTCTATAACTTTTTCTAAAAAAAACCACTGATTAACAAAGGCTAAAATATTATTTTCTAGTCAATAAAAAATTTTTAACAACATAAAAAATAAATATAGGGTAGTCCGTCCCTCTTTTGACTTTTCTTCTATATACTTTCATTTGTTTAGTTTTTTTCTATCTTTTTTTTCTTTAACTTTTTCTAAAAAAACCAGTGATTAACAAAGGCTAAAATATTGTTGTCTAGTCAATAAAAAAAATTTAAAAAATAAAAAATAAATATAGGGTAGTCTGTCCTCTTTTGACTTTTCTTCTATATACTTTCATTTGTTTAGTTTTTTTCTATCTTTTTTCTATAACTTTTCTAAAAAAAATCACTAATTAACAAAGGCATAGAGATGAAAAACACTTTAAAAGTCATTTAGAATGCAGAAAAAATAAAAAAAAATAAACGAGGTAGCCGTATACCATTTTCACAAGATCGGGACACATTCCTTAAAATCCTAAATAATGGCACATAATTGTAACTCAATTTCCATTTGGATTTTGAGGAAAGTAATAAAGATGAAAAACACTTTAAATGTCATTTAGAATGTAGAAAAAAATTAAAAAAATAAACGAGGTAGCCGTATACCATTTTCACAAGATCGGGACACATTCCTTAAAATCCTAAATAATGGCACATAATTGTAACTCAATTTCCATTTGGATTTTGAGGAAAGTAATAAAGATGAAAAACACTTTAAATGTCATTTAGAATGTAGAAAAAAATTAAAAAAAAAATAAACGAGGTAGCCGTATACCATTTTCACAAGATCGGGACACATTTCTTAAAATCCTAAATAATGGCACATAATTGTAACTCAATTTCCATTTGGATTTTGAGGAAAGTAATAAAGATGAAAAACACTTTAAATGTCATTTAGAATGTAGAAAATTAAAAAAAAAATAAACGAGGTAGCCGTATACCATTTTCACAAGATCGGGACACATTCCTTAAAACCCTAAATAATGTCACATATTTGTAACTCAATTTCCATTTGGATTTTGAGGAAAGTAATAAAGATGAAAAACACTTTAAATGTCATTTAGAATGTAGAAAAAAATTAAAAAAAATAAACGAGGTAGCCGTATACCATTTTCACAAGATCGGGACACATTCCTTAAAATCCTAAATAATGGCACATAATTGTAACTCAATTTCCATTTGGATTTTGAGGAAAGTAATAAAGATGAAAAACACTTTAAATGTCATTTAGAATGTAGAAAAAATTAAAAAAAAAATAAACGAGGTAGCCTTATACCATTTTCACAAGATCGGGACACATAAAACCCTAAAAATCCTAAATAATGGCACATATTTGTAACTCAATTTTCATTTGGATTTTGAGGAAAGTCATAAAGATGAAAAACACTTTAAATGTCATTTAGAATGTAGAAAAAATTAAAAAAATAAACGAGGTAGCCGTATACCATTTTCACAAGATCGGGACACATTCCTTAAAACCCTAAATAATGGCACATAATTGTAACTCAATTTTCATTTGGATTTTGAGGAAAGTAATAAAGATGAAAAACACTTTAAATGTCATTTAGAATGTAGAAAAAAAAAAAAAAATAAACGAGGTAGCCGTATACCATTTTCACAAGATCGGGACACATTCCTTAAAATCCTAAATAATGGCACATAATTGTAACTCAATTTCCATTTGGATTTTGAGGAAAGTAATAAAGATGAAAAACACTTTAAAAGTCATTTAGAATGTAGAAAAAAATTAAAAAAAAAAATAAACGAGGTAGCCTTATACCATTTTCCCCAGATCGGGCCACAAAACCCTAAAAATCCTAAATAATGGCACATATTTGTAACTCAATTTTCATTTGGATTTTGAGGAAAGTCATAAAGATTAAAAACACTTTAAATGTCATTTAGAATGTAGAAAAAAATTAAAAAATAAACGAGGTAGCCGTATACCATTTTCACAAGATCGGGACACATTCCTTAAAACCCTAAATAATGGCACATAATTGTAACTCAATTTCCATTTGGATTTTGAGGAAAGTAATAAAGATGAAAAACACTTTAAATGTTATTTAGAATGTAGAAAAAAATTAAAAAAAAATAAACGAGGTAGCCGTATACCATTTTCACAAGATCGGGACACATTCCTTAAAACCCTAAATAATGGCACATAATTGTAACTCAATTTCCATTTGGATTTTGAGGAAAGTAATAAAGATGAAAAACACTTTAAATGTCATTTAGAATGTAGAAAAAAATTAAAAAAAAGTAAACGAGGTAGCCGTATACCATTTTGACAATAACATCATTATTAGTCTTATTATTAAGTATTATTACTAATTACTATTTTCTTTAAAGATTAAATTATTGTATTAAAGTTTAAATTATTAAATTATTATTAATAAATTTAAAATAATTAAATTAATGAATATTATTATTAATTAATAATATTATTATTTTTGATGTTATGTATTATTACTAGTTATTATTAATATTATTATTAATTATATAATAATAGTTATTAATATATTCAATTATATAATTAAATAATTAACAATAATATCATTATTAGTCTTATTATTAAGTATTATTACTAATTATATGATAATGTTATCATTCTTGATATTAGGCATATTACTATAACTAAAATTTTGGGTAAATCAAATAAATGCATGTAAATATTTTAGTTAACTTTTTGTAAATTTCAGTAATAAAAAAATCTAAAATATTTTTTCCTATTCAATAAAAAATAATAAAAATTTCTAATTATTATTAATACTATTATTAATATTATTACTAATTATATAATTAATATTAATTAATTAATTAATTAATATTTTATTAATAAATATTATTAATAATAAATATTATTATTCTTATTATTAGACATAAATATTTTAGTTAGTGTATAATATAGTGTGAAATAGATATAAGTACGTGACGTGGCGTGATTTGATTGGATTTCAACATTTCACGCGGATTATGGCTCAAGACAAAATCCTCGACCGCTCAATACCTTCGATCAAACGGACCATATTATTCCAACCATTACCAAACTCCCACTCCCTATTTCACTCCTCGTTTCTCTCTCTCTCGTCATTTTGAAAATTGAAATCACGTAACACGGTTTCTCTCTCAGCCCTCACCGTCTTCTTCATTCAGCCTCCGCTGTCGCCGGCGCCATCAGAGATGCAGAGTCCTTCGCCCTCCGTCACTCTCTCTATTTCTCTCTCTATTTCACTCCCTTCAACAAACACAAACAGCCTCCACTACCATCCCCTCTTCCTCTCTCGTCTCCGGCGACGGCAAGAACGCTCGCATTCCGTCTTCGCCACAGATCCGGTATGAAAACACTCCGTCTCTCCTCTCTGTTTTGATTTCGCACGATTGTTTCTTCATCTCTGTTTTGATTTCGTTTTGATTGTAGATGGGGCTGCAGCGGTTACGGTGGTGAATGGTCGACGGGGATTTCGCACGATCTGGAGAATGTTCTGATTGTTTTGATTTCGTTTTGATTTCGTTTTGATTTCGTTTTGATTTCGTTTGATTGTTTTGATTTCGCACGATCTGGTGAATGTTTTGATGGTGGTTGTGAATGTAGGTGGTTTGATGTGGTTGTGTGATGGTGGTGAATGGCCGACGGTGGTGAATGGTCACGGTGGATGGCGGTGGTCGCTGGTGGTGAATATTGAGGACGGATTTGGGTAGAAAAGAAGTTGAGGGGGGCAAATTGTAACTTTGAATTGTCAAAGGACTGATTTAGAATTAATAAAATTAAGGGACTGATTTGAAAATAAAAAAAATTAAGGGATTGATTTGAGAATAAAAAAAATCAAGGGACTGATTTAATATATATTTAAAAATATATATTAATATATTTTAAATATATATATATATATTTAAAATATATTAATATATATTTTTAAATATATATATTTATTTTTTTAAAAAAAATTGTCAATTTAGCTACGAAAATATTTGTCGCTAAATGGTTCGAAAATAAAACGAGAATTTAAATAGAGACGAAAAATCTGTCGCTAATCCGTAGACGGTCATATCTGTAGCTAATTTAGATACGGACATATCTGTCTCTAATTTAGAGACGGACATATCTGTCTCTAATTTAGAGACGGACATATCTGTCTCTAAATTAGAGACGGACATATCCGTCTCTAAAACAGCTACAAAACAGCGACGCCCAATTTAGCGACGAACCTGCACCCACGAAATAGCTACGGAAAAAATCCGTAGCTAAACACGATTTAGCTACGGAATCTTCATTTTAGCTACGGAATTTGCCGTAGCTAAAATCGATTTTCCTTGTAGTGAGACTCAGGTGGCTATTTTGAGACGGCGTGAGGCCATTGTGGGTGCGGAGGACCTGACTGTTTCTGAGAGGAGGAGGGCCGAGGCGAGGGCCAACCCTCATGATAGGAGCGGAGACGTTGTGACCGACTATGAGGCTTACGTCAAGAGACAGGAGAGGAGGGCTCCTATGCTACCAGCTAGGCTACAGGAGATGAGAGATGACGCTAGGGCTACTAAGGCCCTGACAGAGGCTGGTTTGATAGATCATGTCCCTATACCAGAGCTTGGTAGGAGAAGTACCGACATTTTTCCTGTTCAGAAAAAGAAGACTCGAAGGGGAAGAAGAGGGGAGAGGCCAAGACGAGTGGCTTGGAGTGACTCGAGGTTTCCGAGTATCCCTTTCTTGTCATGGCGTAGACACATTAATTTGATTATGTATCTTAGTTTTCTTTTAGCGGGTTGCCGGTTGTAGGAATGAATCGGGCTTAGACTCATCAAAGAGCTTTTAACTTGTAATGAATATTTGAATTGCTTTAGAGTTTTTCGAGACGCTTTCATGGTCTGATCAATTGCATTGATGCCAAAGTATGACTTTTATTTGTGTTTTAGACCGAACCGTTTCATTTTGCCTACGTTCCCCTCATTTTGAGGAGCTCGGGTCTTCGTAGTTCAACCCGATTTTTTTTGTTTTTTTTGTTGTTTTTTTTTGTTTTTTTTTGTTTTTTTTTTTTTTTTTTTTTTGGTGCAACCTGTTTTTTACCTAGGCCGCCCTTCTTGGGTTTTCAACCTAGTTGGGTATTACTCTTTTAGCACTCTTTTTTTACGCGTAGTATACGCGCGGCTTGTCACCATTCACTTTGGGTGTACAAAGGGATTCCCGTCGAGTGCGCAAGTTGCATGGCTCCTCAGGAGAAGATCTTACGGACGACATATGGCCCGACCCATACTGAGGCTCCCATTTGCCGAGGGGTTGATACGGATTTGGGGGCTTTTCTTTCAAAACGAGATCACCTTCTCGGATCTCCCGATGCTTTACTTTCTTGTCGAAGGCTGCGGCCATTCTTCCACGGTAGGCTCGGATGTGTTCCATGGCCTTCGGTCGGCGTTCATCTAGTAGGGCCAATTCATCATGGCGACTACGGAGCCATTCGACCTCGTTGATGCGGCTTTCCGGCGGTATACGGAGCGAGGTATTTCCCGGCTCGATTGGGAGTACGGCTTCCATTCCGTATGTGAGGGCAAACGGTGTTTCCCCGGTTGCCGTTCGGCGATGTTACGTAGCCCGAGTGCAGGTGTAACTTCTCGGGCCAATCTACGCCTTGGACGGCCATTTTCCGGATGATATTTTCGAGTCTTGTTTCTTTGCCTTCGACGGCTCCGTTGGTTTGGGGCCTGTAAGGAGATGACTTGTGACGGGTTATTCGGAATTACGCCGGCGGCTGTCGCATTCCCCTTGAAGTGGGATCCATTATACGAAATGATTTCGGTGGCAACCCATATACGCACATGATGTTTTCTTTGATGAAGAGGGCAACTTTCTTTGAATTGAGGATTTTGTAGGACTTGGCTTCAACCCACTTGGTGAAATAATCCACGGCTACCGGGACGAACTCGTGGTCGTTCTTGCTGATGGTGTGATTTTGCCTATGACATCAATTCCCCAGTGACGAAAGGCCAAGGGGTTGTCATGCGGTATAACTCGTGAGGAGGCAAGTGATTAAGATTTGAGTATCGGCGACATTTGTCGCGGCTTTTGACAAAGCTGGATGCGGTCGGCTTCCATGGAGATCCAAAAATACCCCATTCTCGGTATGATTTGCATCGAGCTCGAGCATTCATGTGAGGGCCGCAGGTACCACCATGTATTTCTTTCATGAGTTCGGTAGCCTCTTGTTTGCCGATACATCGCGGGAGGGGGCCTTGATAACGCTTTTTGTATAACATGTTTCCCAAAAGAACATAATGGGAGGCGAGCCGCTTCGAGTGAGAGACTTTTCGCTTTGATTCCTTCTTTATATTCCCCATCTTCATTTTTGAAAGAGGCCTCGCCATCCTTCGGGTCTTGGTAAATGCGAGTGTACCGGGGATCATTGGCCGGTTCGGCACGCTTCGATTTCAAAGCAATAAGCGGGATTTTCTCTTCTACAGGCTACGAATGGTTTGACGGACTTCCCTTCGGGTATTTCAACGAGGGAGGCTAGTGTTGCCGGAGCATCCGCAAATCTGTTGCGATCTCGGGCAAGTAATGAAAGGCGATCTCTTTGAATTGAGTTACTAACTCTTCCATGTAAGTGTGATATTTACGTAGACCCGGGTCCACGGTCTTCCATTTGTTAGAGACACGATTGATGATGAGGGCGAGTCACCATACACCTCCAATTCCTTGATATTTCTTTCAAGGGCGGCTTCCAACCCGGCTATGCAAGCTTCATATTCGGCGGCGTTGTTGGTGACTTCGAAGTTCGGCCTTGCTGCTATGGGGGTGTGTTCGTCGGTAGGATCGACCGAAGCATTCCTATCCCGTTCCCCTTTTGTTTGACGCCCGTCGAAGAAGAGTTGCCCGGCGATTTTCTCCTTCTAGAGCGAAGATTCCATCATCGGGAAATTGAGGTTCAGTCCTCGGGACTCATCACTTGGGAAATCGGCCAAATGTTACGCCATTATGCGTCCTTTTACTGATTTCCTTAAAACATAAGTGATGTCATATTCGGCCAAAAAGAATGACCATTTTGCCAACCTCATGGAGATGGAAGGCTTGTCGAACGAGATATTTGATGGGGTCTATTCTTGAGACAAGATGTATCGGGTGAGGCTGCATGTAGTGTTTCAACTTTCCCACTACCCGGACCAAACTGCGCAAGTCTTCTCGCAAGCGAGTAATTGAGTTCGCTTCCTTGGAGCTTTACGCTACGAAATAGATGGCGTTTTCGATCTTGGAATCTTTCTTCTCTTGAGCTAGCATAGCCCCAATTGTTGTATCCGTGACAGGTTAGATATAGCAAGAGTGGCTTTTGCCGATGTGGTGGGCGAGAGAATCGGGGATTCACAAGGTATGCCTTGATCTGTTCAAAGGCAAGGCGACATGCAGGGTCCATTACGTGTAGGCATTTTTCTTCATCAACTTGAAGATCGGCTCGCAGATCGAGGTCGAGTGATTTACAAAGCGGCTTATGTATTGCGATCTTCCCATAAAGGATTTCACTTACGTCGGTGTCAGGGCGGCTTCATTTCAACTATCGCCTTGATTTTACGGGGATCTACTTCGATTCCCCGTTCTATCACCATATATCCTAGCACCTTACCTCGTCTTACACCAAAGGTGCACTTGGCTGATTCGGTCTCATCTTTGTGGTCTCGGAGGCGGCCGAAGAATTTTCTCAAATCAACAAAGTGCTGGCCATCGATCCTCTGGAATGTATTATCATGTCGTCCACATAGACCTCAATTTCTTTGTGGATCATGTCATGGAGCAGAGCTGTGGCTGCCCTGCAGTACGTAGCCCCGGCATTCTTTAGTCGAACGGCATGGCCAGTGTAGCATTAGGTGCCCCGAGGGGTTGTGAAGGCTGTTTTGGCTTGATCCTCTTACGCCATTTTGATTTGGTTGTAGCCGGCAAAACCGTCGACGAAGGATTTGACTTCATGGTTGGCCGTGGAATCTACCAAAATGTCGATGTTTGGCGAGGGGAAATCGTCTTTTGGGTGGCTTTGTTCAGTCTCTAAAGTCTACGCGGCACCGGATCTTTCCGTTGGCCTTGGTCACCGTTACTATGTTAGAAAGCCATGTAGGGTATTCAATGACCACGATGAATCCCGCCACGAGCATCTTTTCTATCTCCTCTTTCACTTGTAGGGACCATTCGGGCTTAATTCTTCTTAGCTACATTTCTTGGCTTGACTTAAGGGTCGAGCGGTATTCGGTGCTCAACTATGGAAGGATCGAGGCACGGCATATCTTTATAGGACCATGCGAACACATCCACAAATTCTTTTAGCGGCTCAATTAGGGCATCCCTTTCGGTCCCTTCGAAGAAACTACCAATCTGCGTCTCTTTAGGCTCTTCCGCGGTTCCCAGATTCACACTCGTCAAAATCTCTTCGGCGGCTTGGGCTCGATTTTCCTCTTTCAGGACAACTTTGCTTAAAGATTTCTTTGATATATTGTTCATTTAATGTGTACGCTTCTTCATCTAGTGAATCGTTATTAAGCTTGTTTTTAGATTATTAGTTAATTCATCATTAGTTAAAGTGGCAATTAAGGGATACTCGAGAAAGGTTCATCATTTCATTGAAGACGAAAGGGAATACAACGTTCGCTACGGACTCGTAGTCTTCGGGCGTAAGGCCATTGGACGACTCGAGAGACTCGAACTCAACAATGAGAGACTCGGAGGACTTTACAAAGGTTGACACGAAAGGACGGGGGACCAATCCAAGCTTGGTGATCATTTCCTCTTTGGTCGCGGACGGGCACGAGAGAGTTTCCCAATTCTTTAGCGGCATCGGTTGTCGGTGGCTTCACAACTCGGGAAAGGCATGGTCTCTGTGCTCCCTCTTGATCGTTGCTATCATCTCTTTGTACGAACCGAGAATCAATTGTGTTTGGCGTGCGAAAGGCGAGCATGTGGATGTAGGGATCTTCCTCAATCCTGGGGATTTCCATTTCGTCACAATCGACCGCTCAATCCCGGATGTAAGGACGTATTGCGTCTCGGTGTCTTGCTAGAAAAATCTCATGTCCCATACTCGAGCGGAAAGGCTTGGCGGAGTAGTTCGGCAAGGAGGACGTCCCACACGACGTTCATAGATTCGAGCCGAGTGCGTCGGTGTTTGTCGACTTTTATCATGAAAATCTCCTCGCTGGCGAGGCAAAGAATGGGTTTGCGAGAATGCGACAAATCTGTGATTGAGGACCGGAGACTTGTGTGCATGTATCATGGCGGTGTTCGGCGTTTCCTTCGATGCGCCTCCAAGTGTTGGAAATAACAATTAAATTTGATGAATCGAACTTCTTCGGAGTACGCTCGCTTGAGTGTGTTGACATAGTTGGCATCATGGATTCCAAAGGATCTTTGGCGAGACTTGCCTCTTGAAGGATGTAGCCCGGTGTTTGGCTGTGGGCATTCTTGGCTATTGTTTCGACTTCGTTCCCTATGAGGAAAGCTGTCACCCCTTATGACTTTAAGGTCTCCTGCCGGTTGATGAATTTGACGCATTGGTGGAGAGTGGAGGCTATGGCTTTCATGTGATGCAACGAGGGCGCCCTAGTAGGGCTGTGAACTCGGAGGGGATATCCATTACATGGAACTTTGCGGGCACCATTTGGGTTTCGTACCGAGTTCCCGAGTCACTGTCCCGAGAATGGGACGAGACGAACCGTCGTAGGCCTTGACGGTCGGGTAGATGGGATCATAAGCCTTTCATTTATGCGGAGGGCCCTCATCATGCTTTGAGGAAGGACGTTTACCGATGATCCATTGTCCACTAATACCCCGGGGAGTGATATGGTGTTGAGCCGAATAGTGATGTACAAAGCTTCATTGTGTTGGGAGACATCTCTTGGCAAATCTTCATCGCGAAGGTGATCATACTCCCATATAGGTGAGGATCATAGATTTGGTCCTTGTCTCGGGATAGAGAGTCATTAAACCGGTCACTTCGTGCTTTTTTCTTGCGAGGTAGAGCCTTTGCCGAAGCCCACAGGTTATCTTGAGGCCTTTTGTGGCGGTTGCCATCTCAGGTCAACATGTTGATTGAGTGGGAGCGCCAAGCGGCGTTGGTCTTTCTTTGTCGGTGTGCATTCGGGAGGCTGGTCAAGGCTGAATTGGCCGTTCCGCGGGGGATAGATTTCGATTGGCGGTAGAGTTACCCAGTCCACGGTATTACGGCGTCCGAAAGTCTCAATTACGTCGTTGGCAAGGCTTTTACGTTCTTTTACCCTGTTTGCTTTGGGGAAAAGGCGGCGGAGTAGAGTACATAATAATCAAATCCCCGAGATGGCTCCCGAGCGTTCCCTTTGTTATCACCGGCCTCGAATCTCTCCTTCAATTTTCTTTGGGAGGAAATTTTCTTTTTCTTAGGAGGACGGTCCTCGTGTATCCGATCCACGATAATCCCTTTCAAGGCAATCGGGACGATCACAAATATCCCACCAAATGTGTTCTACGAGTGGTGGCGGATTTGGGACCTCGGGTTGAGCGGTCTTTGGAATGACTTTGGGTGGAACTGGTTCGGGGGGATCTGCTTTGGGCTCATACGGTAGCGAGTGATTGGACTCCGCCGGATAATGAGAGATATTGAGGTCGGGAACGGGCATATGTTTGTCCTTCAGGTAGCCCGATCGGTTGGGATATTGTTAAGGTCCCGAAGTGGCGTGTGGCCTCTTCAATCCGGGCACATGCATTGCAGCGTTCTTCCGGGGCTTTGATGGCTGACCATATTTCTTCAATTGTTCCACGATTTTCATCACTCAGGCGATATTTGTGGGATCATCACTTTGAGAGGGGACAGCGACGGTATACCGAACTCCTTCGTCACGGCTTGTTTGGGGGCCGGTTGCCTGTAAGTCGACGGGCGGGAGTCCGGCGGTGGAAACATAGGAATCTTGGGGTAGCATCTTGATGTATCGGGACGATTAAGAAGAGGAGGAGAACCCTCTTCCTTCTTTGCGGTAAAAGTGCCATCGGAATTGAGGCGATAGTCAAACCATGACTTGCGACAACCCCCGAGAAGGTCACAAATTTGAGCCTCATGTCGAAGTCTCATCTGTTCTACCAAGCTGGATCCAATGCGGTGCATGCGAGGGATTTTGGAGGACGGAGCAACGTTATCCCCATCATTACCGGGTGATGCGGACATTACGAAACCCGGAGTCGGAACAAACGGCGAAGAAGATGACGCGCTTGACTCTTCCCAACTAATCAAACGATGACCGGTGCCGAAACCAAGCTTTGTGCGGAGGCTGCGGGGAAAGGACACGAAGGTTCGGATGTGCAGGAATGGAAGGAGGGTAGGTGTTTGGGCTTTTGGCTCATGCAACATGCGATTATTTGTTCACGTTTACTTAAAACATGCTTTATTAACCTAATCGGTTGGAAAAGATTGCTCTTCTTTTCGCAAACTACTACTGGATCTGGATCGGTGGGCCCCGTCACTACGTCTATAAGCCCCTCGTATTCCACCCGTATTTCGACCTCCCGGGGTGGAGCGGCCCGGGCGAGGGTCCTATAGACCAAGCGGGTCCCACCGACCGAAAGAAAAACGATCCTAAAAGTGCGGCGGGTAATCGAGTCTTAACGAGCATTCGATGTAAATTACGGACAAGGCGGCGTCAAAAGTCAAGATCATGTCAGGGGCTCGACGAAAAGTCGGCATGATTTGGGTGATAAATGTCCACGATTGATCTTGATTTGTTGTCAATTAGGCCGTAATTAGGCATGGAATAATCATTAATCCTTGATGACTCGGTGTCAATCTTTGGGAGTCGGTGTATAATTTGTGCCGATCGAGCCGAAGTCAAGGCGCCGGTCAATATCTTGATCAAAGTCTGCGGCGGAAAACCGGCGAACTTCGGCGATTAGGGTCCCGAAAGATATTGAGTCGGTATGCCGACAAAGGCTTGAAAGGAAAGGTCTATACACGAGACGGGGCATGACACGGACCCGGACTAAAAACCAACCGGGTCTCGGACAAAGTGTGTCACGGACAAGTGCATGGTCGACATGATGCTCCATGGGATGTTTGGGTAGTCCTGTGCTCATCCGAGAGGCGTAATAAGAACAAACGGACCGCGACAAGGATTTCCCCGGGTTAGGGACGTAGTGTGCAGTGTACGGTCACGTGCGCGTAGTGTGCAAGCAGTCTATATTCTTTTTCTGAGTAAAATAGAAAATTTTTTATGTGTCTTAAAAATATGATGCATGATTTTTTTTTGAAAATTTTCTTTTTTTTTTTGAAAATCCTTTTTTTTTTGAAATTTAATGAACACATAAGCACGTAAGCACGAAAATTCCGACAGTTAGGGACATTATTCCGACAGTCAAAATTTTGACTTTCTCCGAGGCGGCCAAAACAACACGAAAACTGTGCAAAAATCAACACACACACAAAAATGATTTTCAAAGCCGGGACGGAAGCTTGACCCTCAAAAGCTTTTTTTTTTTTTGAAAACGGTGATACCGGTACGTGGGATTGTTAAACCACAATTTATCCCCGACTCGTGTTAGGAGGCGATAACGGGAAGTTTAATGGTTTCCACCAATATACCAAGTATCATTTTTTTTTTAGAAAAAGCTTAAATCCCCAGCGGAGTCGCCACTGTGATGATGTGTCGCCATTTTCGCGGGAAGAAATTCGATTTTTTCGCGTTTCTTTGAAAAAAAAAACCAAATAAAACCCGGAAAAAAGAACGGAGTCGCCACGCCATTTTTGTTTTAAGGGCCAAAACTTTGAAAAAAGCCCGAGATCAGAAATTTGGGTTCGGAGGTCATGTTACACGCCGGGAAGGACGTTAGTGTGCACCCGGAATGCCTCGTAAAACGAGTCTTCCAAGCTGAAAATCATTTGTGTGTGTGTGTGTGTGTGTGTTTTGGCCAAAATAATTTGAAACTCAGAAAAGTAAAAATTGGGATATCTTTTTAAGACTTTAAACTGATCCCATGATTTTTTGGAAGATTTTTGGA
The DNA here is from genome assembly GCA_022495995.1 of Adenophora triphylla var. japonica. Taxonomy (NCBI): domain Eukaryota; kingdom Viridiplantae; phylum Streptophyta; class Magnoliopsida; order Asterales; family Campanulaceae; genus Adenophora; species Adenophora triphylla. Next base: position 266,123 of record JAFEMH010002550.1, on the reverse strand, counting down.
TTGAGATTTGGTACTCAAAAGACCTTTTGAAGTTGAGAGCCACTTCTGCCAGAATGAAAAAGGCAGTGGACCTTTGATTTTGAAATGGATTCAAGGGTCCTAAAACTTCATAATATGGATAAACTCAGAGAATGAAAGTTGTTCTAGACACCTTAAATAATATTTGTGCGAAGGAATTTTCCATTTTCGAGAAGATTTGAGGGGTCAAAACTTTCTGGAAACCTCAGATATGAGATCTGGATTCCCAGAAGCTGATGAACTAGCCTCTGGAAGAAAATTTGAAAAGAGGAGTTTTACTCACCCAAAAAATAAAGTAAAAATATGTATGGAAATATCTTGATGTTGGCTACAAAAAGTGTTTTGTAGTCAACACCAAATTCCACATTTATCTGTGTCCAAAAAATTAGACCATGGACTGAGGTCTGAGAAAATTGCTACTGGACAGCAACTTCTCAAGAGAGAAAATGTGATTTTAAAGGGGGTTTTGCATCCATGCTTGTCCCCATTTCCCTAGGTTTTGGTTAGTGATCACTTGAAATTTTAGTGGTGAATCAACTATACCAAACCATCCTTGGGGTACATTAGGACTAAGCATTTCATTTGCTTGGGAAGGGGATTTTTATCCTTTGAAAATGAGATTTGATGCTTGAAAATGTTTTTTAGGGTTTTGAAAATGAGTTTTCTTTGCAAGAAAGTAAGAGAACTTGAAAATAATTTTGATCTTTGTAGAAGATCATCCATGGAGATGGTCTTCCATGGTGATCTTCTTAGATCTAAAGCAAGAAGATGAAAGAACTACATTTTGTAGTTTGCAAATGCATGCATGGTTGGAGTTTAGGGTAAGGAGAAGGAGGGTTTACCAATCTTCCTTGTGTTCTTGAGTTTTTGGCTTGAGTGTATGAGTGTTTAAGGCTTAAATATGAGAGTGAGTGGATGAGTGTGAGTTGGGAAAGATTGGAGAGAAAATGGTGACAATTCTTGAAGAATTCTCACTGTTTTCTCTCTATATTTCGCCAGAGGTTCGGTGCAATTGGTGTTGTGGCTCCTTATTTTTGTGACTGGAGGGCTCAATTTATAGCCCTCCTGAAAATGCAAACATGTCCGCGCGGATGGATCCAGTCGCGTGCACTGTTCATTAATTGCTGCTTCGGGCTTTGGACAAGAGGAATATTTCTTTTGAAAATTCAAATTAACAGCCAGTTTTATGTTTCCAGCCATTTCTATTTTTGGTTTTCTTCCTTTGTTTTACTTTTTAAGATTCCTTTTGAGGTTTAACCTTAAATAACAATGCCCATTTTACCCTCATTTTTTTAGAAATGTTAGGATTGTTAGGAATTGTTAGAAATGTTATAACTTTCGTTAAGTTTCTAACGAAAATTCTAACAAGCTCAAATTGGAGCACTTACAGAATTGGTCAAGGTGATGGTGTGGCATGTTTTGGAAAGTGTATAGTTTGATGGAGGCTTTGATCGTCATCCAAACTTTTTTTTTGTGCATTTTTAGACCGAACCAATTAAGGCTGCCTACATTCCCCCCGGACTGAAGGGCTCAGGTCTGCGGAGTTTGACACTACAATGAGTGACATGATATGCAAAGTTGATCTTCTTTAGGCGAAGTATCTGCGGAGTTTGCTTCCGTTGACTGGAATCATGAAGGGATTGCCGTCTAGGTCTGTTAGCTTTATGGTACCTCCGGAGAAGATCTTTTGGACCACGAAAGGGCCGATCCATGTTGGTTCCCATTTTCCAAGTGGGTTGGTTCGAGTGGGAGGATTTTCTTTGAGTACCAGATCGCCTTCCCTGATGTCTCAGGATTTGACTTTCTATTGCGCCTTAGTTTGCGGCCTATAGGAAGAGGACTTATGGCGTGTGATCTTGAATTCGGCCAGAAGTCTATCGCATTCTCCTTCGAAATGGGACCCGTTGTCAGATATTACCTCGTTCGGGATGCCGTATCGGCATATGATGTTTTCCTTGAGGAAATGTGAAACCTTCTTGGAAGTTAGCACTTTGTATGACTTGGCTTAGACCCATTTTGTGAAGTAGTCAATGGCGACCAAGACAAATTCGTGGCCGTTACTTTCGGGCATAGCGATTTTCCCGATGATATCGATTCCTCAAGTGGCAAAGGGCCAGGGAGTAGTCATGCAGTAAAGATCATGAGGAGGAAGATGATTGAGGTTGGAGAACCGTTGGCACTTGTCGCAGCTTCGGACAAAGTGGATGCAGTATGCCTCCATGGAGATCAAGTAGTAGCCCATTCGAAGAATGATCTGCATTAGGGCTCTGGCATTCATGTGGGGGTCTCAAGCCCCATTGTGGACTTCATTCATGAGCTCGTTTGCTTTTTCCTGGCTGATGCAGCGTAGGAGCGGTCCTTGGTAGCGTTTTTTGTATAGCATGTCCCCAAGGATGACAAAGTGAGAGGCAAGGAATTTTAGGGCCATGATGCTCTTATCTTTGATTCCTTCTTTGCGTTGGCCTTCCTCGTTTATGAAGGTGGTTTCCCCGTTCTTGACGTATTGGAAGATCTGGTTGTACCACGGCTCATTGAAGGGCTCGGGTTCTGGTTCGATCTCGCAGCAGTAGGAAGGAATTTCTTTTCTTCCTACTTTGAATGGCTTGCTTGCCTTCCCTTCGGGGATTTTCACGAGTGAAGCCAAGGTGGCTAGGGCGTCTTCAAACCGGTTCCGGTCTCTTGGCAAGTAGTGGAAAGTGACCACTTTGAATTGCATGATGAGGTCTTCCATGCAGGCGTGGTATTTTTGCAAGCCTGGTTCTATCATTTTCCATTTGTTGGAAGCCTGATTGATGATCAGGGCTGAATCCCCGTAGACCTTGAGTTTCTGAACGTTCCTTTCGAGTGCGACCTCTAGTCCGGCGGTGCAAGCTTCATATTCGGCGACATTGTTGGTTACCTTAAAATTTAGCTTTATGGCAATTGGGGTGTGCTCGTCCTTTGGGAAAACCAAGAGCATACCAATGCCATTTCCTCTTTTGTTGGATGCTCCGTCGAAGAACAACTGCCATCGGTTATCACCTTCAAGTGTGAAAATTCCTTCGTCTGGATATTGTGGCTCGGGACCTTGGGCCTCGTCGGTTGGGAAGTCGGCCAGTTGTTCGGCCATTACCCGTCTCTTGATTAACTTCTAGTTCACGGGTTGTGCTGGTGAAGAGCTTCCGATTTACATCTCTTTTGGCTCTTCAGCAGTTCCCAAATTCACTGTGATTAAAACCTTCTCGGCAGCTTGGGCCAGGTTTTTTTCTCGCTTGTCAACATGCTTAAAGATGTGTTTAATGCATTGTTCAATTAATGTGTCTGCTTCTTTATTAGATGAATTGTTATTAACTGTTTGTGATTTAGTAAACTCATCATTTTGTTAAAGATGCAATGGAAAGATATCTAGAAAGGTCGGACCTTTTATTGAAAGCGTAGAGAAGATACATGGTTGATTATGGACTCACAATCTTTCGACGTAGAGCCATCAGATGGCTCGAAAGACTTGAATTCACAGACAACATGACTCGAAGCTAGACTATAGGCCATGAGGGATTGAAACAGGCTTCATTGCTCTTTGCAGGCTGTAGGTCTAGAGAGGGTGGCGATGTCTCTGATGGCCATTCTTAAGTCGATGTCGTTCCCGAAGGATGGCTTACTTTTGGTTCGACTTCAAACCAGATCGCGGAGGTTTTAGGCTGCTCCTTTTAGGGTGTCCCTCCATTGGTATTGTTACCAGATCTCGGGGGCTCTTGACAATAGAAGTCATGGAGAGCATCTTCCAGGAGGGCGAAGCATTCGCTGATTCGGAGTTGATTCATCCTGATGTTGATTATCTTCATAGAATCTTCTTCCTTATCTGAGATCTTCACTTGGATGACATTCACGATGGCGGGGCAGGCCCATATGTGTGCTGGTGATATTGAGCTTGTGGCGCAGAGCCGGGAAACTGACTGTGCTGAGGCGGGTAGATCGGAGCTGCTTGACTGATGCCTGAGTGAAGCTTCGAGCGGGAGATACTTTGCATTTGTTGGTTCTCGTAGCTTGGCAGAGGTGGGACCTGCTGATAGCTTTGAGGAACAGGGGGAGCTGATATTTCTTCGTCTTCTATCAGAACGAAGGTCCCGTCAGTTTGGGGAACAGCGACGGTTTCACGACGGCGCATGGTGTCTACGATCTAGGCTTGCTGTTCTTCTTGGTGCTTCTTGAGAGTCTCGAAGGCCTGTAGTACCTCCTCCATTTTCAGGAGGTTTCTCAGTGGCGGGGTTTCGTTTCCCTCACTTTTATCTGTTGATCCCGCCATGGGGGAGTAGCGGACTATTCGGACCGCTGAACCGGAAGGGCTGTCGGACCTTGTAACTTCGATACTGAAAAGGCAGCTCCCGGGTACTCTCAACCACTCTCGATTCGCTGGAGGGGGTGACTGGTAAGGTTTAGACATGGGAAGGCCTTTTTTTTTGGGCAAAGGGGGGAAGATCATGTGACTTGCAGTTTCCTTTTTATTTATTTATTATTATTTTTTTTTGTTTTAATTTACTTAAAACATGTTTTCTTAGAATCTTAGGTAGGTTGGAAAAGATTGCTCTTCTTTTTCGCAACTATGCTAGATCCTGGGTCAGTGGAGACCATCTGTGCGGCTATAAGCCCCTCATTTTGTACCTGTATTTCGACATCCCAGGGTGTACAGCCCCGAGCGAGGGTCCTATAGGGCAAGCGGTTTCCACCGGCCTAAAAGAAAATTCGAACCTAAGGACCGAGCTTGTCATGTTCGTTTTAATGCATCGACCATGTGAATAGTGAGCCGAGCCGGCACCTGAGTCAAGATCGGGTCGAGAGTTCGGCATGACCTCTCTTTACCTTGCTTGCGCAAGGGATCTGTGACGTTTAGGCGTTGGCTAGGTCATATTGTCATGGCTGACGTATGATGATGCATTTTTTTGTATTTTTATTTTTTTTGTAAATAAAAAGTAACGCACATGCACACACACACAACAGTTAAAGAAAGGGGTAAAATGAAAGTTTGACCCTCATCAATGTTTTAAAAATCTTTTTTTTTTGCTTAAAAGTTTTTAAAACAAAATATTCCCAGCGGAGTCGCCAACTGAAATTACCCGGATCCGGCTCACGCGCGGGCCCCGGCATCTCGCATTCGTCGGGAGGTGTCTTGCTGCGTTTTCGTTCGTAGAGTCGCCACGCCGTTTTGATTTAGCCCAAAACATTGAAAAAAGACTTAGTTTAAAAACTGTTGTTGTGTGATGAGATTTTTGAGTTCGGAGGTCAGGTTACGCCTCGGGAAGAGAATAGTAGAGCTCACCCGAGTCGCCTCGTAAAAACGAGTCTTTCGGTACCCCTTTTTCTTTAAAAGTTGTGTGTGTGTGTGTGTGCTTTTAAAAATGCATGTTGTATATGATGTCTACATTGTATGCTATGTATTGAAATAGTAATGGAAGGAAGCCTTACCAATGTTGGTTCGTGTCTGTCTTTCGCTTGGGAATAGTGTTTGAGTATGAATAGTATTCCGAGACGGATCGGGATTGCTTCGGGGATGTACCGGTGTTTATGGACAGAGCTTCGGCGTGCCTCGGGAGTGTCAGGTGTGTACTCGGGCAGAGTTTCAATATGCGTTGGGATCATCGGGATTGTTGACTGTACTAGGGCAGAGGTTCGGCGTGCCTCAGGATCGTCGATTGTGCTCGGGCAGAGGTTCGGCGTGCATCGGAATGGACCGGGACGCCTCGAGGTGGGCCGGAATGCCTCGGGATGGATCGGCAAGGCTTCGGGATGGATCGGCAAGGCTACGGGATGGATCGGCAGGGCTTCGGGATGCCTCGGGAGTGCCTCAGGGCAGCTCGGGAGCGTCTCGAGAGCACTCGGCAGGGCTTCAAAGTACCACGAGGGGCCTCAAAATGCCTCGGAGGGAACCAAAAGAGACCGGGATTGCCCCGTAGTGTCTTAGAAGGGGGCCTGAAGGCTTGGGGGAGAGAGAGAAGAAAGGAGGTGTGTGAAAAATGAGAGGGGGAGCCCTCTATTTATATGGGTCAGATTCTGGCAAACTGTGTCGCGGGACACCACCTGCCATTACCATTTTTTTGGTTTTCCTGGATTTAGGGGAATATTGTGGACTTTAAGGGGATTTTGTAATTATGATGTCTGGAAGCAAAGTGGTCCACACGGACTAGTATTGCTTTCCAATTTTTCAAAATTCCTAAAAAGTCTTTTTGCCCTTTTTTATCCCAGAAAGGCCCCCCTTTGGTTTGGTTGGTGGTTTTTGGGGTTTTTGAAGGCTACGGGTGTTCGAGATCACGTTTGTGTGAGTCTGCGGTGTTTTTCGTGCGTTGAAAGGGGAGCGATCCGAATTTGGGTACTTATAAGAAGGCACGTGTACAGTTTCTTGTACAACGAGATCACGCCCACATTCGAAGATTTTCGTGCTATCCTTGGAGGACTTGAGGTGGAGCAGGTTTCGCTTCCTTTGACGGGAGGAATGACAATCGTTGAGAAGTTAACGTCTCTTCTTGGAATTTCTGTCGAAGAAGGTTACGGGATGTTGATACCTCATACTGACTACATCGACATCTATGGGATACCAAATAGGTTCATGAGTGCTGACTGGAGCGTTGCTGCGTGGGACGCTTTTCCTCTGTGCGTGATAGGCACTCTATTCATGTTTACGTCATTAGGAGTATGCCATCACAGGGTTCTGGACATGGTGGGGCATTGCCGGGGCAAAGAGGATGTCGTGCCCTTGTTCTTAGGCAAGACCTTTCACGGCAATGATCGGATGGCCACCGGTAGCCAGTACATGTGGGGAGGAAGTCCCGCTTTGCTTACACTGTGGCTAAGGGAGAGGCTGCAAGTTATGCCTGAGGTTCCAATGACATATGATCCTTGGTTCTTCTCTTGTTGACCCTTGGAGATTGAAGGCAGTAAGGCTGACTGGGAACTTTGGATGGCCAAGCTTCGCACACATCATTTGCGATGGTGGGTTCCTCATTAAAAACTGCAGACGTGTCAGACCGTTCAGGATGGTCTTCTTATTGTCAGAGTTCCTGGGCTTTCTCGGTCTTCTTTCTATATCCCGTCTTTGGTCTTACGACAATTTGGGATGGAGCAGGTTCCTTTGATGGGCTTGAGCGATGCTGCTACCCTTGAGGTGGGATCACTCTCCATGGACGATCCTTCGACGATCTTGCTTCTCGTGAGGTCGTGGAAATATTCATCTTTTCCAGCTAGGGTTCTCTTTCACCGGAGAGGGGGCACTATTCTGTCCATTGGCTACTTGAACTGGTATGAGGAATGTATGGGGGAGACACAAATGGCACTTTTGTGGAGGCGGAGTGAGCTTTTGGGTCTTAACCGCCGTGACAACTCAACTTTGAGGAGGGCCGAAGCGAAGGCTAACCTTCAAGATAATACGAGGGATGACATGGTGTACTACGAGGTTAACGCGAGCCGATTGACAGACATGAGCACGGATATGATGGCTCGAAGAGAGGCAGCTCATAGTAGAGCTAGGGAAAGGGCTGCATTAGCGGCAAAGGGTTTGACAGAGGCGTCGGGAAGGATCCTAGAGCCTGGCAGGAGAATGACAGGGATATTTCCTGTGAAAGCGAAGAATACCCGCCGCTGAAATTATTCATATCCGGCGCGCTGACCGGACATGTCGCGCTGTCGAGGCCTTGCTGCATTTTTCTCGGAGAGTCGCCACGCCGTTTTGATTGCGCCCAAAACATTGAGTAAAGGCGGTTTATTTCTGTTTTTGTTTTGTTGTGTGATGAGATTTTTGAGTTCGGAGATCAGGTTACGCCTCGGGAAGAGAATAGTATAGCTCGCCCGAGTCGCCTCGTATACAGGAGTCTTTCGATACCCCTCTTTCTTTAAAAGTTGTGTGTGTGTGTATGTGCTTTTAAAAATGCATTTTGAAAAGGATGTCTACATTGTATGCTATGTATTTAAATATTGAAATTAATTGAAATAGATTTTGAAGGAGGCCTTACCAATGTTTGTTCGTGTCTATCTTTCGCTGGGGAATATGTTTGATTGAGTGTGAATAGTGTTTCGGGATGGACCGGTGTGTGTCGGCAGAGTTTCGGGATGCTTTCGGATAACTCAGGATGGACCGGCAGAGCTTCGGCGTGCCTCGGGATGGCTAGGTATGTGCGGGCAGAGGTTCGGCGTGTGTCACGCCCCAGATCTCGCGATCTCACGATTCTCGGGGAGTGACGAACGAAACAATAACGAATCAATACGAAACCTTGAACTAAAATTTTCCTCACTTAAAATAACCAAACCATAATTTACACCACCCTATACGTGTAAATCAATGCTTCTAACCTCTGACTGATTGACCCAAACATATTACAATCACAATCTATTTTACTAACGCTAGATCTTTACAAGAGTTTAACTATACACATAAGCTAACTACAAGTTTTAAAAGTGAGACACGACCCAACTCTAGATCATATTTCTAGCTCAAAACCATCACGAACTCTCTTCTAAGCTCCACCTGGGAAGGGGAAAAGAAAACAAAGGGGTGAGCACAAATTGCCCAGTAATGAAACCTGCCAGCAATGAGGCTTGAATACTGTATGAAATCCCAATTCAATTTAATAAAAGAGATAACGATAATCGATTGATACAAATCAGTTCATGAACTTCAAGACCCATCCCAGTGAGTGAAAATAAACGATAACAAAGAATTCCAAAGTCAATTCCATAACACTTTCGAGTAGGCCAAATGTCCAATGTCAAGTCAAGGTTCTAGGTTGGCTCAAACACCAAAGTATCGCTTGCAGATGATACTTTGATCTTGGAGCCACGAGACAACAACTGGTGTTGGATCCTCTATTTTTTGAGGATTTCAAGTGTTCAAGATTCAATAAACTCAAAGTGTATATGGCAGAGTAACAATGAACAATACGAGCAATAAAATAATTTGTTCTAATAACATTGACAAGAAAGGTTTCTTGGTTGACAAGAACCCCTTACCTCACTCCCAAGCTACTCCAAAAGAAAGGTACAAAGCTCTCCTCAATCTAAGATAGAAAGAGCGCAAGGTCCAAGAGTTAGTACCAATTAAAACACTTTATAAGAGTTAATGACAAATAATATGTCACATATACATCACATAATTTCGTACACATACATCCCTATAATTTCAATTTGAAACCATCATAAATAGAAAGTACTCTGAAAATGATACTTAAATTAGAGCAAAAAAATCATCTCATTCTAATTTAAAATGAATAAGATATGTGCAATTTACTATTTAACAGTATTCTTAAACTTTAAAGGGCTAATTCGAAAATATCAAAAGTCCAGGGGCATATCTACAATTTCTTCCAAAATAGTACTTATGAAGTATTCATGAGTTCCAATGTTTAATCATCTTTATAATATAAGTAAAATTACATCGATGTACTATCACCTGATCATCTAAATACTAATCATGTTATTTGCGGTTCAATGTCTTACTACCATTTTAATCGTCCATTTATTAAAATAGTACTCCCTCCGTCCCGTCCGAAGAGGCACAAAACCAACCTCGCACGCAAATTAAGGAAAATGATGTAGGAAAGAGAAAAAGTTTAAATGTTGTGAGTATGAAAAATTAAATAGGAGAGAGAATGAGTGAGAGGAATAGTTAGGAGAGAGAATGTTGTGAGTGTAAAAGTAAAGTAGGAGAGAGAATGAGTGGGTGGAATAGTAATAAAAACTTTCCTTTTTGGGAAAGTGTCTTTTTAAATGGGACACCCAAAAAGAAAATTTGTGCCTTTTCGAACGGGACGGAGGGAGTATATACTAATGGATGGAGTATCAATTAAAATCAAAGAATAGTAGAATTAAGTACCTATTTCACGAACAATTCAAAATATCGATCGGGCGGAGTAACAAAAATAAGAGTAGGTCTGCTGAGAAACGCGTTTCTCCATAACTATGGAGAAACGCGTTTTTAATAGCCAGAAGCAATGCATTTGATAGCCAGAAAAAAATTTCTGGATATCAGTCTCAAAGGGTTCTGGATATCCAGAAGCTTTGGAACGGATATCCAGAAGCCTTTGGGCGGATATCCAGAAAAAATAGATTTGAAGCCAAATCCAAGGCCAAGACCAGAAATTGCTTATTGAAGGTTTCTGGATATCCATAAACCTTCAAATGTATATCCAGAAACCATCAAATGAATATCCAGAAACATATTTGAAGCCAAATCCAAGGCCAAGACCAGAAAATGCTTATTGAAGGTTTCTGGATATTCAGAAACCTTCAAATGTATATCCAGAAACCATCAAATGAATATCCAGAAACATTTTGAAAGTTTCTGGATATCATTTTGAAGGTTTCTGGATATCACTTTCATAAGCTTCTGGATATCCTTTCAAAGGGTTCTGGATATCCGTAACCTTTGAGATCGATATCCGTAAGTAACCATGGGACAAGGTCATGACCAATACAAAAAGTTTCTGGATATCCTTTCAATAGCTTCTGGATATCCGTAACCCGTTTCTCCATAACTTATGGAGAAACGCGTTTCTCCCTAGATTTTACGCAAAAATAATATATTATGAAATTAAAACTACTAGTAGCAATCCTCGTACTATTTAGAATAAATTAATACTAACAATACTAACTAGTAAATATAATTATTAACCCAGATAAAAATAAATAAGAAATATTATATATAATTTAGGCAATAACATAGAATAAGTTCGACACACTACCATATATATATATATATATATATATATATATATATATATATATATATATATATATATATATATATATATATATATATATATATATATGGATTTTGTTAGGATACCCACAATAGGAGTATCCTAACAAGCGGCCCATTTTTTTTGGATCAAAATGTCCCTTCATCTTGTACATGAACTAAAAATAAAGAAGGGGTATTTTGATATTTTAGGCACCAGCAGCGCCTTGGTATCAGCAGCGCCTGGGTATCAGCAGCACCTTGGGAATCAGCAGCGCCTCGGGAATCAGCAGCGCGTGGCACCAGCAGCGCGTGGACACCAGCAGCAGCGTGCCTAAAATACCAAAATAGCCCTTCTTTATTTTTAGTTCATGCACAAGATGAAGGGGCATTTTGGTCCAAAAATAATGGGTCACTTGTTAGGATACTCCTATTGTGGGTATCCTAACAAAACCCATATATATATATATATATATATATATATATATATATATATATATATATATATATAAATGCATTCGACGTATTTAAACATACTTGTTGTTTTGGTATATATATATATATATATATATATATATATATATATATATATATATATATATATATATATATATATATATATATATATATATATATATATATATATATATATATATATATATATATTTATATATATATTTATATATATAAATGCATTCGACGTATTTAAACATACTTGTTGTTTTGGTAGAAAAAACAATAACTTTGAATCTTGACTTGCTAAGTGTATGGATTTAAACAACAAGGAGGGGACTTTGAAATTCAATTAAATGGAACAAGAACATGAAAGTAAAGAGTGACACAAGGATTTGTTAACGAGGAAAATCTTAGAGATGATAACCTCTTCGGAAAAAATCCCGGGAGTTAGGTCTCCAACCTTAAATGTTTCACTATAAGAACCGTGGTTACAACTTTGGAAGACAATGGAGAGGATTACAAGCTGAGCGTGTGTAGTGTGTAAAATGAACATGTGTTTTTCCGTCTCCATTTCCCCTTTAAATAACAAGAATTATAAAATGGATAACTATTGATTCCTAAAATCTCGGCATGCATGGTTATCTTTACAACGTCTAAAAGACCAAGTCCACCTTGCCGTTGAAGAGAAGTTGATCGTGCTGAACTGTAACCCGTGTTTATCACTTTTGCTTTACTGTAAAATAATAATGAAATTTTTTTATATAAAATGTGTAAGTAAATATTAAGCAATACTTACAGTGAAATATCATCTTGACATGCAGGAGCAACTGAGGATGTCACCATGCTGAAAAATACCCATAACAATTTGTTCCCAAAAATATTTGTCTACCACGGAAATTGAAGAGGCAAATATTTTTCAAAAAATAGCCAACTGTCATCTGCATGATTAGACAGCCATAATGAAACGTGGAGCAATTGGACGGTTGGGGAGTTTAATTAGGGAAAAGTGGTTTTTTCGAAAAAGAACCCTCTTTGATTTGAACAACCGCTTGGCTGTTTTAAAAGCTTCTCAAACCTTCCAATTTGTCTCTTCTCACTACGGCGTTCTCTGTAAGGTAACTCCTCCGCTCTCTCTCTCTCTTTCCTTGACTCCATTGTTTTCTTTTCTTGCCTGCTTGTTAACATGGGTAGGACTAGATGGAGTTCCTCCAACACTACAAGAAAACTGACAGATACCGACGGAAATTAGTGACGGAAATAAATTCGTCACTAATATCGACGGATTAGTGACGAAATAGCAACGACCTGGGGTGAAAAACAAAAAACGAAATTAGGATGAGATTACCGACGGATTTAGTGACGGATATGCCGACGGAATCCATTTCGTCTCTAATCCGTCACCATTTTGGCGCCAAAAATTTGCGCACTTTTTTACCGACGGATTTATGACGGAATGGCGACGGATATTTTTACTGACGGATTTGAGCCGTTGCTAAATTATTTAAAACAATTATTAAATTTATAGTTTAGGTTAGCGACGGATTAGTGACGGATTTAATTACCGACGGATTAAAATCCGTCGGTAAATTAATTACATATTATTACCGACGGATTTGAGTCGTTGCTAAATTATTTAAAATATTTATTAAATTTATATTTTAGATTAGTGACGGATTAGTGACGAATTTAATTACCGACGGATTAAAATCTGTTGGTAAATTAATTACATATTATTACCGACGAATTTGAGTCGTTGCTAAATTATTTAAAATAATTATTAAATTTATATTTTAAGTTAGCGACGGATTAGTGACGGATTTAATTACTGACGGATTAAAATCCGTCGATAAATTAATTACATATTATTACCGACGGATTTGAGTCTTTGCTAAATTATTTAAAATAATTAGTAAATTTATATTTTAGGTTAGCGACGAATTAGTGACGGATTTAATTACCGACGGATTATAATAGAAGAGGGACGGACAATAGCATATATACTTTTTTAATTTTTTTATATATTTTTTTGGATAAATAAAACTATTTGAGATGTTGGTTAGTAGTGATTTTTTTTTTTTATAAAAAGTTATATAAAAAAGTTAAGAATTTTTAAATAAATGAAAGTATATAATAGAAAAAAGAGAGACGGACAATATCATTTACTTTTTTTTTTTGTTTGGATAAATAAAACTATTTGAGATGTTAGTTAGTAATGAAAATTTTTAAAAAAAAGTTATATAAAAAAGGTTAAGAATTTTAATGAAATGAAAGTATATAATAGAAAAAAGAGAGACGGACAATAGCATTTACTTTTTTGATTATTAGTTCTTTTTTTTTTGGAAAAATAAAACTATTTGAGATGTTGTGAAATTTTTTTTTACAAAAATTTATATAAAAAAAGTTAAGAATTTTTAAAGAAATAAAAGTATATAATAGAAGAGGGACAGACAATAACATATACTCCCTCCGTCCCATTAGTAAAAGGAAAATTACTGTAGACGCGTAGAATGAGTGCCAAGTGAAGTGGGACGACCCAAAATGGAAATTAGTGCCAAGTGAAGTGGGACGGAGGGAGTAAATGTTATGAGTGTAAAAGTAAAATAGGAGAGAGAATGAGTGGAGGGAATAGTGAATTATAATGGTGTTGTGAGTATTAAAATAATGTAGGAGAGAGAATGAGTGGAGGGAATAGTAAAAATTCCTTTTCATTTTAGGAAGTTTGTGATTTGTAATGGGACGACCAAAAAGAAAAGTTTGTGGCTTGTAATGGGACGGAGGGAGTATACTTTTTTAATTTTTTATATTTTTTTTTGATAAATAAAATTATTTGAGATGTTGGTTAGTAGTAGATTTTTTTTCAAAAAAAAAACTTTACATTTATAAATAAAAAATTAAAGAATTTTACCCGTCCCTGATTTCTTTATTATACTTTCATTTGTTTATTTTTTTTTCTAACTTTTTTTTATATAACTTTTGGAAAAAAAATACTAAAAAATGCCCAAAAAATTTTATTTATATTCATAAAAAATAAAAAAATTATACCCTATAGGATATAGGGCATGGGTTATAGGGTATACCCTATAGAGCATAGGATATAGGGTATACCCTATAGGGTATAGGGTATACCCTATACCCTATGCCCTATAACCTATAGGGTATACCCTATACCCTATAGGATATACCCTATACCCCATGCCCTGTACCCTATAGGGTATACCCTATACCCTATGTCTTGTACCCTATACCCTATGTGCTATAGGGTATACTCTATAGGGTATATCCTATAGGGTATAGGGTATATCCTATGCCTTGTACCCTATACCCTACGGGCTATAGGGTATACCCTATAGGGCATACCCTATATGGTATGCCCTATACCCTATAGGGTATACCCTATACCTTATAGGGTATACCCTATAGGGCATAGGGTATAGGGTACAAGGCATAGGGTATATGGTATAGGGTATATCCTATGCCTTGTACCCTATACCCTATACCCTATAGGGTATACCCTATGTCTTGTACCCTATACCCTATGTCCTATAGGATATACCCTATGCCTTGTACCCTATACCCTATGCCCTATAGGGTATATCCCCTATAGGGCATAGGGTATAGGGTACAAGGCATAGGGTATACCATATACCCTATAGGGTATACCATATACCCTATGCCTTGTACCCTATACCCTGTACCCTATAGGGTATACCCTATAGAGGGTATAGGGTATAGGGTATACCCTATACCCTATGCCCTATGCCCTATAGAGTATACCCTATACCCTATGGTATAGGGTATAGGGTACAAGGCATAGGGTATACCCTATAGGGTATAGGATTACTCTATAGGGTATAGGGTATACCCTATAGGATATAAAGTATACCCTATAGGGGATAGGGTATAAGGTACAAGGCATAGGGTATACCCTATACCCTATGCCTTGTATCCTATGCCCTATATGGTATACACTATAAGGTATAGGGTATACCCTATAGGGTTTAGGGCATACCCTATAAGGCATAGGGTATAGGGTACAAGGCATAGGGTATACCCTATACCCTATAGGATATACCCTATAGGGTATACCTTATACCCTATAGGGTATACCCTATAGGGCATAGGGTATAGGGTACAAGGCATAGGGTATAGGGTACAGGGCATGGGGTATAGGGTATACCCTATAGGGTATACCCTATAGGGTATAGGACATAGGGTATATGGTATACCCTATACCCCATGCCCTATACCCTATAGGGTATAGTTTTTTTTTTATTTTTTATGAATATAAATAAATATTTTGGACATTTTTTAGTTTTTTTGTTTTTTTTTTCAAAAAGTTATATAAAATAAAGTTAGAAAAAAAATAAACATATGAAAGTATAATAAAGAAATCAGGGAAGGGTAAAATTCTTTAATTTTTTATTTGTAAATGTAATGTTTTTTTTTTTGAAAAAAAATCTACTACTAACCAACATCTCAAATAATTTTATTTATCAAAAGAAAATATAAAAAAATAAAAAAGTATATATGTTATTGTTTGTCCCTCTTCTATTATATACTTTTATTTCTTTAAAAATTCTTAACTTTTTTTATATAAATTTTTGTAAAAAAAAATTCACTACTAAACAACATCTCAAATAGTTTTATTTTTCCCAAAAAAAAAATTAAAATAATCAAAAAAGTAAATGCTATTGTCCGTATTTTTTTTTTCTATTATATACTTTCATTTCATTAAAATTCTTAACCTTTTTTATATAATTTTTTTTTTTAAAATTTTCTTTACTAACTAACATCTCATTATGACTTTTTTTTGGTAAGGAAGTTTTTTAAAAAATTTATATAAAATAAGTTAGAAATTAACTAAATAAATGAGGGACAGACAATATCCTTTCATTATGAGTATTTTTTTTTTTTGAATAGAGATAAATGTTTTAGACATTTTTTAGTAAGAAAGTTTATTTAAAAAAAATTAATTTAAAAAAAAAATTTTAAAAATTGATATTAGACATACTACTTTAACTAAAATTTTGGGTAAATCAAATAAAAGCATGTAAATATTTTAGATAAATTTTTGTAAATTTCAGTAATAAAAAAAGTCTAAAATATTTTTTTCTAGTCAATAAAAAATAATAAAAATAATAAGCATTATTAATTATTTGACATTTATTTTACTAAATTTTTATCTTTGACATGGATCACCATCTTAGCCATCTATAATAACACATTTGACATGGATCCAATGGCTCACATTTTAACAAACTATTTCACTTGGATCATCATCTCAACCCTCTATTCAATTTAAATCAATGGCCAAAATTCTTTCTCACACTTTTTCACTCATTTACTAAATAAAACCCTACCACTTCTTCTCTCTCTCTCTCTCTCTCTCTCTCTCTCTCTCTCTCTCTCTCTCTCTCTCTCTCTCTTCACCTTCCTTCACCATCCACCTCCCTCATCTTCTCTCTCTCTTCACACGGTCCTTCACCATCCGATCCAACCACCACCGTCACCGGCGTTGAGGACCATCACGAGCAGCGCCACAAGCTCAACTAGCACGCAAATCGTTATCCTACACCACCCTCACGAGCAGCGCCACAAGCTCGCCACGGTGCCGGTTCTAGCCAAGTGCCTCCGCAACTGCCAAATTCTTACTGGCCGCCGGTTGCGCGTGGTGATTCACCGCTTCTCGATTCTCTCCATGATGATGCCATTGACAACGATAGCCCTAATGGACTTCACCCGCTTCTCGAATCTTAACTCGGGTTCTTCTCCTTCTGAAAATGCTCTGTTAAAGTGTGTATATAGGATACATATAAACGGGGCCTTTTGGAAATATATTCATTGTGTATATTGGCGCAGGACTACAGTGACGATGTTTTCATTAATAAATGCATGGTAGATAGTTAGAATATACATGTCCTTCACCAGCGTTTGATATTACTAAAGGAAAGGGTTTGCACCAATTTAATTGGAAAAGCCGTTTATTTTATCAAGGGGGAAAAACAATACCGTGGGACAAACATTACAGTACTATTGCATTAATCGAATACGAAGACTCAGTGTAAAAGGCGAAATCTTACTTTCAATTTCATTTTGGAAATATATTCATTGTGTATATATAAAATTCTTGATGTAATTGTTTAAATCTGGTTACAAATTGTTTGATCAATTTTTTATTTTATTTTTTTGAAATTGGGTTTAATGGAGAAATGAGTTTAAAACAATGTTGATGAATGGTGGATTTTATTAGGTGGGGTTGTGATTGAGTGTGGTGGTTTGTGGTGGTGGAAATTTGTGAGGACCTGATCCGAATTTTTAGAAGTTGAAGGATCAAAGTTGAAATGAAAGATTTGTAAGGACTGATTTGAGTATAAAAGAAGTTTAGGGGAGCAAAGTGCAACTATAAAAGAAGTTGAAATGAAAGATTTTATTTAATATATATATATATATATATATATATATATATATATATATATATATATATATACATATATATATATATATATTAATATATATTTTTAAATTTATATATATAATATTGTTAATATAAAATGCAAATTTAGCGACAGAAATATTCGTCGGGAAAGCCCTCAATAATTTGGCATATAAAAAAATTGATTTTTTAATTAATAATGGCAACGGAATGATCCGTCGCTAATCCGTCACTAAATTGGTTCAAAAAATAAAACGACCATTTAAATAGCGACGGAAAATTCGTCGCTAATCCATCGGCATAATGCTTTAAATTGGTCGATTATTTTACGAAATTACCAACGGATTTTAAAACAATAGCGACGAAAAAATTCGTCGCTAAAGCTTATTGAGATCCGTCGATAATCCGTCAAAAGATTTACCGACGAGCGTTTTACCAACGGAATTTTTCCGTCGGGAATCCATCACTAAATCAATTTAGTGACGGATTTTTGGTATTTAGTGACGGATTTTTCCGTCGGTAACTGCCGTTTTTCTTGTGGTGCAAGACCAAGAGTGCGCCGCTTTCGCAAGATCCCATAGGGATTGATTTTGAGGATTTTGAGTGTGAGAATCTCCTTGCTAAGCCAGACGAGGAGACATGTGTGTTCAGCGATGCCCAGATTGAGTCGCTAAAATGGCAATGTTGCTTCCCGGAAGGTTCCATCTTTCACCCCTTTTCCGTCAACCTTAGGTCTGATCTCGTTTCCAAAAAATGGATTTGTTTTTTTGAATACCCCTTCCTCCTATGGTTTAGTTATCCCTTCCCTTCTTTGGTTTTTGAATTTTTTCAAAGGACCCAACTTGCTTACCCCCAATTAATGCCTATGGCTTGGAGAATTTTCGCATTTGTAATCAAAGTTAACAGGGAAAACGGCCTAAACCTAGGGCTTCATGAGATAGCTTACTCGTACGATTTCCAGCCCTTTGGTTCAAAAGGTATCTTTTTAAGAAGAGGTCGGGTAAGAGTTCCCTAATGACCACTACGTCTTCAAACGATAGGGGATGGAAAAATAGATTTTTCTTTGTTGATAGGGCATCTATTGAAGGAGGGGATGAAATACCAAGCGAATGGAATAAGGGAGGTACTTTAATTTCTGACTTTGTGATTTTTTTCTTTTGAGAGAAACTGAAATAGTAATTTTTCTTACCTTTTTGCAGATATTGACTGGGGAGAGCTTTTCCCACCGGCGGAGGATACCTTAGCAAAACTCGAAGAATTCTTCAGCCTGCCTTTGGACAAGAGATCACCTAGAGGCCTGTTAGAAGCACCTTTGGTTGTTCGGGAAGACAATAGGGCATCATCCTCTGTTATCATGTCTATAGGTAAGCATGTTGTTTCCTTATTCTGTTTCTTCAATTTAACGCGTACTACTTTTTGACATTCTTCATATATTGGTGCAGTTTCTAAGCCAGTTTCCTCGGGGTCAGACTTTGATCTTGATGATATTGACGTCATGTTTGGAGATTCTCCTCCCAAGATAGAGACGAAGCCCCCATTGATTCCCAAGAAAATCCCTGCAATAGAGAAGAGCGTTGGTATTGGCTCTAGGGTGAGAAAGAGGAAGGCCATCCAAGAGGAGGTGATTGAAGTTGGAGACGTATTTGAAGGAATGCCCGTGGGAGAGTTTAAGAAGAAGTGTATGAGCTTTACAACTGGGGTAAGGTGTTACTAACTAAACTTTGATCGATTCTGAGCTTTCATGATATCCTTAGATGTCTACTTTTTGTGTCACAGGTGGTGGGATATGTGGAAGACTTGGTGAAGGAAATTGAGACGCTTAAGAAGAAGTCCAAATCAGAGGCAGCATTGGCTAAGAAAGAAAAGGTTTTGCTGGAGAACAAGGAGAAGGTACATGAGAAGAATTTGGCGGAGCAAGAGAGGACAGTGAAGGATCTTCTAGACAGCATGGCAAAAAGTGAAGGTGACCATCTTAAGGAAATTGACGAAGTAAGGGAGTCCTGCAAAATTGCGGCTGCAAAGACTGTTTTTCAAAGCAGGATCAAGATGATGAAGGAGCACCAAGATGGCAATCTCAAAATTGGGACATTAATAAAGAGTATGCCCATTTAGCCAAACTGACAGGGGAGCCGGTGGATGAGGGAGAGGTGACATCCAGCCCCAAAGATACCGTGGCAGGAAGAGAAATTGAAACTGGAGAAACTGATGCCGGAGATGCAACTCCCACAGGACCATCTGAGGTGGCTGCTAAGTGAAAAAGGTAAAAACTTTGGTTGTTTTTGTTGGAATTTAAGGGTGGAATCCCAAAAAACAATTTTATTTTGTTTGGTTTGTAATAGGTCCATAAGGACCAAAGACAATTTATGTCAAGTGTTGGATTGGTTCAACACTTTTACTTTTTAGTTTTAGTCGCTTGGATGTTTGGTACAATGCCTTAACTTTTGGGAATGTTTTTATGGTAGCTTTTAGAAAAACTCTGGTTTGGTAGTTTTCAAGTATGTCAAGACTTGGTATACTTTTGATGAAGTTTTCTTTGAATGATCACATGTTAATTTCGTGAGGTGACATGATAATATGTCGAAACTGTAGGTACTTAAGATGACACGTACATGTCATAACCACAAGAATAAAACATAAGATCAATCATTTAATTGAGTGGGAATGGGTAAGCTATATAATTTTACTCATATAGGCCCACCCCACACCTCAATTAAAGAGATATCTTGTGCTCCAGGCGAAGGTGTGGCAACCTAACATCTTAAGAAAGAGCTAATTAACTCTTTAAACCTTAGAAGGGATTGTGTACCTTTACTTTAGAAGAGATGGCCAGTCTCTGACGGAGGAGAATTCGTTGTCATTTTGACCTGAGTACTTTCGATATGTCCCCATTCTCATATGTCAACATCTTGCAAGACAGAGACATGTTAAAGATGGATGTCAACTATGTTGACGGCCCTCCACAAGTTGTGTTAGCGACACTTTATTTTGAAGTAAAGAAAAATAAAAAATGACAAGTAGGGAAATGAAAGGTTACTCATATTCAATAGAGGATTGTCCATACCTGGGATGAGGTGAGTTTTAGGAAGGCATTGTCTAGATGTAATACCTTTTAAGATGAATGGCGTTTCAACTTCGTGGGATCATTTGGCCATCCAGGGTTGACAGGTGATATGCTCCTTTCCCGGCCTGTGCATCAATCAGGTAGGGTCCTTCCCATTTTGGGGCAAGCTTGCCTGCGTTGAGTTCTTTTGTATTTTGGAATGCCTTTCGTAGGACTAAGTCTCCTACTTGGAATCTTCTAACCCTTACATTTTTGTTGTAAGACCTGGCTACCCTTTGCTGATATGCTGCCATCCGAATTTTGGCCATGTCCCTTAGCTCGTCTATAGTATCCAAGTCATGTGTCAAGATGTCCTTATTATGCTCAGGTGTCAACAAACTGTATCTGGCTGTAGGTACAAGAACTTCTGCTGGAATGACTGATTCTGTCCCAAATACCAGAGAATAGGGAGTCTGACCAGTAGCATTCTTAGATGTCGTCCTGTCAGCCCATAAAACCATGGGTAACTCTTCTGCCCATCTTCCTTTCTTTTGGTCCAGTCTCCTTTTTAAATTGTTTATGATAATCTTATTGCTGGATTCTGCCTGTCCATTCGCTTGAGGGTGAACAGGTGAAGATGTCACCATCTTGACTCTCCATCTTATCAAGAAATCCTGCATTTTCCTACTAATGAACTGGAAGTCATTATCACATATTATCTCTGAAGGTATCCCAAACCTGCTGAATATGTTTCTCTTTATGAATGAGATAACTTCCTTGTCCCGGACCTGCACGTATGCTTCAGCTTCTACCCATTTAGAAAAATAGTCTGTCATGGCTAGTAGAAATACTCTTTCGCCTGGAGCCCTTGGTAATTTTCCTATGATGTCCATTCCCCAAATCATAAATGGCCATGGCGACAGGATAGGATGTAGCAATTCGGCTTGTTGATGTAGGATGTTGCCATGTCATTGACATGAGTCACATTTCTTTGCGTATTCTGCAGCGTCTCTTCGCATGGTGGGCCAAAAATTGCCCATTCTTAGAGCCTTGGTATACAGACTTCTACCCCCGGTATGATTTCCACACTGCCCTTCATGCAGCTCCCTCAAAACCTGTTGGGCTCGGTCTGCTTCTAGACACCTTAAGTAGTGACCTGCAGCAGATTTCCTAAACAAAAAGTTATCAATAAGTAAATATTTAGATGATCTTACCCTGAATGCTCTAGCATTTTTCTCTTCAGTTGGGATCGTATCATCTTGGAGATACTTGATAATAGGAGCTGTCCAGGAAGTTACTGCTGGACTGGTAGGGATGTCGACATCTAGTACGAACAGCTCGAGACGATCAATTGCTGGGATGTCGACATGCGCAATTGGGATACTTATCTGCGAATGTTTTTGAAGGCTGAACCTAAGTTTGCTAGGGCATCTGCTTGTGAGTTGTCTTCTCGTGGCACCTGCTCCAAAGTAAAAGTTTGGAATTTGGCCGCCAGAATTTTTACAATTTCCAAATATGTCGTCATCTTTGCACTTTTTGCTATGTAGGATCCGTTGTAATGGTTAACAATTAGCAAAGAATCCATAAACACCCGGATGTGCTTGACATCTAAGTCCTGGGCCGCTGTTAAACCTGCAATTAATGCCTCATATTCTGCTTCATTATTAGTGGCCTTAAAACTGCAACTGATGGATTGTGGTATTATGTCCCCTTGTGGCAATTTTAGTACAACTCCAAGTCCTGTGCCTCTCATGTTGGAAGCACAATCTGTGTAAAGTGTCCACTTCCTCAAGATGTCATCATCTTGCAGTTGCTGAACCTCCAACTCTACTTCTTGTTGCATTATTGGACTAAAGTCAGCCACAAAATCAGCTAGAGCCTGAGATTTTATTGCTGTTCTGGGTTCATATTTGATGTCGTAAGTGCTTAATTGTACGGACCACTTAGCCATTCGACCTGACATCTCTGGTTTTCTCATAACATTCTTAATAGGATAGTTAGTACACACAATTATAGTATGTGTTTCAAAATAGTGTCTTAATTTAATAGATGCAGTTATCAAAGCCAAAATTAACTTTTGTAAATGAGAATACCTGGTCTCCGCATCTAAAAGTGTCTTACTTATATAGTAGATGGGTTGCTGAATACCATCTTGCTCTGTCACCAGGACTGCACTTACAGCGCTTTCTGACACTACTAGGTAGATGAAAAGGTGTTTGCCCTCCTGAGGTTTAGCCAACAATGGAGGTGTCGACAGGTAACTTTTGAGATCTTGAAAGGCTTGTTCATGCTGATCTTCCTACTGGAACTTCTTATTCTTACTTAGGATGTCATAGAAAGGCTTGCATCGATCAAAAGATTTTGAAATGAACCTGGTGAGTGCAGCAATCTTCCCTGTCAATCTCTGGACGTTTTTGATGGATTGAGGTGACGATAGGTTGATAATGGCACGAATCTGTTCTGGGGCGGCTTCAATTCCCCTTTTAGTTACCATATAGCCCAAAAACTTTCCTGCCTTCATTCCAAAATTGCATTTTGCTGGATTAAGTTTCTTATTGAAACAATCCAAGATGTCGAAGGCTTGAGATAGGTGGTTTATGTGATCTTCAGCTTTCTTGGATTTCACTACCATATCGTCGATATATACCTCCATTGTGTCCCCAATCTGGTCTTTGAACATTTTGTTGACGAGCCTCTAATATGTTGCACCTGCATTTTTTAGTCCAAAAGGCATAGCAATATAACAATAGATACCTGTGGGTGTTATGAAGGCGGTGTCCTCTTGATCAGATGGCTCCATCTGGATTTGTTGGAATCCTGAGGATGCATCCATAAAAGTGAGGAGCTCGTGTCCAGAAGTGGCATCAACCTGTGAATCAATGTGAGGCAATGGGAAAGGATCTTTGGGACATACTTTGTTCAAGTCGGTGAAATCAACACAAACTCTCCATTTCCCGTTCTTCTTCTCGACCACAACCACGTTTGCTAACTGTTGTGGGCATTTTTCAACATGGCGACATCTTCAATTGATCCTGCATATCGAGATGTCATTACACTGTAAGTATTGTTTTAATATTTACTTGTTCAATATTTCCTAATATTCTTATTCTTATTCTTATTTTTCAGTAATTAAGAGAGGAATGCGGAACAATCTCCAAGCACGTTCAACAGACCTTCAAACGGCTAGGGTGACTTGGTCTCACGGAGGTTGAAGTGATAAACCAAAATGCCGAGATTATAGGAACCATATTGACTCTTTCATATCTACTTATATTTAAGGGGAAATGGAGACGGAAAAACACATTCATGCTCATACGCACACACTCTACACAAAAAGCTCTTGTAATCCTCTCCATTATCTTCCAAAGTTGTATTTGTGATCATTATAGTGAAACCTTTAAGGTTGGAGACCTAACTCCCGGGGTTTTTTCCAAAGAGGTTATCACCTCCAAGGTTTTCCTCGTTAACAAATCGTGTTGTCATTATCTCTTTTTCATTTTTTTGTTCCATATAATCGAATTCCATAGTTCCCTCCTTATTGTTCAATCCACACACTAAACATAGTTAAGATTCTACTTTATTGTTTTTTCTACCAAAACAATTTGGCGCCCACCGAGAGGCCTCGTGGTTTATCGGTTATTTGAAACATTTCCTAATCAAATTCACTATGTCTGCACCCCCCAATGTGTCCACCGCCGTCAAAGGTCCCGCCGTTGTTCCCACATCGGGAGGTAGAACCACTTGTTACCACCACCTCCTCGGACCGGGTCTCGGCCAACTCAACCTACGAAGACTCCACAAAAGGGGGCAACGTCTTCCAATGCAGATGTTGACAACGGAGTATCTTGACCGGAGTTGAATCAAAGGTTGGACCGGCAAGATAACAATTCGAAGGTGTTGACCAATTCCATGATTAAGATGCGAGAAAGACCAACAGATCACCGCATCTCGGCTTGAGAATATATCACCGCTGCGTGCAAGGATTCTCAACTTTGACAACACCGGAGGATCTACATTTGAGAATGAATTCATTCCAATGGGCGATCCTCCTCCGCCGACATCTTTAATGATGTCGACATCTTTGCCCGGGGACACCCCATTGACGCCATCTTCCGCGGGATTCACCCCATTCATTCCATTTATAGACAACACTACTGTCACGACTACTACGGACGATTACGGTTTGCTAAATAATCTTTTCAATAATAATAATTTCAATCGTATTCCTATGGTGACCCTTTTGCGGGAAACCCACTAGCTAAACAGATGCGGGATCTCGAGAGGCGATAATGAACGTGCAGGTGTAACTCCTCCAATTCAACCGGTGACCCAAGCTGTTACAATCAATCCCGATTTGTCCCAGCAATTGCAAATGTCGACATCCCGAAGCGTTTCGGCGTACCATCTATGAAGTTGTACGACGGCACCACGGACCCGAGAGGAGCATGTTGCACACTATCAAGAAAAGATGGACATAATCCATATCCCGCTTCAATACGGGAGGCACTGCTTATGCGGGGATTTGGATCCACCTTGTCCGGACCAGCTCTCAAATGGTGATTAGGCAACCCCTAGGTTCAATTGGTTCATACGCCCGGCTCATCAACATGTTCTATAACCAATTCTCATGCGATCGACAATTTGAAAAGTTGACAAGTGATCTCTACAATGTGACCCGGCGGCCTAATGAGACTGCGAAGGATTATGTCCATCGGTTCAATAAGGAGGTGTTAGAAATTCCCAATCTTGACATGTCGACGGCCACGAAGCATTCAAAATGGGGTTGAAGAAAGATTCACGGTATTATCAAGATTTGGTAATGACTCCTTGTAAGCGGCTAGAAGAAGTCGGGAAGCGGGGCATTAAGGTTCATAAGGCCCGGAGGAAGATGAGGCTGCGAAGATTGAAGTCGTCATCCAAGATGTCGACATATGACCATCCCGACGAAAGACCGAATCGTCCAATCGCAGGAACAACCGTCCCAATCCTTATCCGAGAATTGACACTAGCAAAATTAATTCGGTAGACGGTGAGGATGAAGATAGTGATAATGTGCCTAACATTTCGATTATTGTTTTACGTTGACATTTCGGGTGTACTGCGTGCAATGGGCAACCTAGGAGACAAAGCCGGATGGCCAAAGAAAATGGACAAAACCACGGGATGGCGTGACAAATCAAAATGGTGCGCTTACCATGAAGACTTTGGACCGATTCTTGAAGGCTGCATCGCGTTAAGAAAGGAGATCGGTTACTTGCTCTCGAAAGGACATCTTAAGGAGTTGTTGGGATCCCGAGAAGAAGAAGGTGAAAATGCGAAGCTCCTCATGAACTGAAAGGCCGGTTTCTCCCCAGCATCAACAAAGGTGATCAACTTCATCGGTGGAGGCTCGAAATATGTGGAACATCCTATTACGCCGCAAAACGACACGCTAAGGAGTCAAAAGAGGAAAAGCCGAGAGACGGCCCGGGATGTCGACACCTTGCCGGATCGAATTACCTTTGATGAAAGTGATCGTGATAACTTGCTTTGGAACCCCATCATGACGGTGCAGGTTATTTCCTTGCGAGATCGCCAACCTGTACAATACGACGTATTACGGTAGATGGGGGCAGACTCAGTCAATCTTATTATGTTGGGTACCCTTAAGGAAATGAACATCCCGAATCGGAGATTGTCAAAAATTCTTCGGATCTTTGGTAGGCTTCGGTGGTGAAGTCAAAGAAAGCGGTGGGGGAGATAAAGCTTCCAATATACTCAAAGGGCCTCAACACCATGGAACGGTTCTGCGTAATTGATTGTGCAACATCTTACAATGTCATTCTTGGAAGACCGTGGATTCGCGGAATGAAGGCCGTACCCTCCACTTACCATCAGGTGTGTGAAGTTTCCAACACCTTGGGGTGTCGCTAAGATTCTGATGATCAACGGTGGCCAAGGAATGTTACAAAACTTCAATGAAGGCGTCTACATCTCCAAAACAAGCATAGCAATTACCGAGGAAAGTACGTGAAGTCTGGAAGCTAGGGAGGATGATGTGAAAGAAGTATTGTTAGATCCTTCCAACCCGGACATCAAAGTACTTATTGGCACCGACATCCGTCGAGATATAGAAGAGAAGCTTGTGAACCTATTAAGAAGCGAGAATAAAGAGTTTCGCTTGGAAACATGATGACATGACGAGGCATTAGCAAAGATGTCATCACTCACAAACTTAACGTAGATCCTAGCTTTAAACCGGTGCACCGAGAAACGTAGAAAGTTTGCGAAACCGAAATCGGATCATCAAGGAGGAGGTAGAGCGCTTACTCAAAGCCAACATGATACGGGAGGTCGATTATCCAAGATGGTTGGCGAATGTGGTTGTGGTAGAGAAGAGAAACGGGAAATGGCGAGTTTGCGTCGACTTCACCGAG
This sequence comes from Adenophora triphylla var. japonica, assembly GCA_022495995.1. Taxonomy (NCBI): domain Eukaryota; kingdom Viridiplantae; phylum Streptophyta; class Magnoliopsida; order Asterales; family Campanulaceae; genus Adenophora; species Adenophora triphylla. Next base: position 239,064 of record JAFEMH010002550.1, on the reverse strand, counting down.
CTTAAATAAAGCCCGCCCAAAAGATCCTTTCCCTTTGCCGCACATAGATTCATTAGTTGATGCCACCTCGGGTCACGAACTCCTCACTTTCATGGACGCGTCCTCGGGATTTTAACAAATTCGGATGGAACCATCTCGACCAAGAGGACACCGCCTTCATAACCCCCACAGGTATTTATTGTTATATTGCCATGCCTTTTGGACTAAAAAATGCGGGTGCAACGTATCAAAGGCTCGTCAACAAGATGTTTAAGGATCAGATTGGGGACACAATGGAGGTATACATCGACGACATGGTAGTAAAATCCAAGAAGGCCGAGGATCACATAAGCAACCTCTCTCAAGCTTTTGACATCTTGGATTGTTTCAATATGAAACTTAATCCAGCTAAATGCAACTTCGGAATGAAGGCCGACAAGTTTAAGGTTATATGGTTACTAAAAGAGGCATTGAAGCCACCCCCAGAACAAATACGCGCTATTCTCAACCTGTCATCACCTCAATCTGTCAAGGACGTCCAAAGATTGACAGAAAAATTGCCGCACTCACTAGATTCATTTCAAAATCCTCGGATCGATGCAAACCTTTCTACGACATCTTAAGAAAGAACAAGAAATTCCAATGGGAGGAACAACATGAAGAAGCTTTTCGGAGCTCAAAACTTACCCGTCGACACCTCCCTTATTGGCCAAACCTCGAGATGGAAGAACATCTCTACATCTACCTAGCGGTGTCCGAAGGCGCTGTAAGCGCGATCTTGGTGACGTAACGAGATGGTAATCAACAACCCATCTACTATATAAGTAAGACACTCTTAGATGCTTGAGACCAGGTATTCTCATTTACAAAAATTAATTTTAGCTTTGATAAGCGCTTCTATTAAATTAAGGCACTATTTTGAAACACATACTATTATTGTACGCACTAACTATCCTATTAAGAATGTCATGAGAAAACCGAGAGATGTCGGGTCGAATGGCGAAATGGTCTCGTACAATTAAGCACATACGACATCAAGTACGAGCCCGAAGCGCAATAAAATCCCAAGCCCTGGGCGATTTTGTGGGCGATTTGATCCAACCCTACAACAAGAGGTGGAATTGGAAGTACGGCAACTTCAAGATGATGACATCCTAAAAATTTGGACTCTCTACACGAGACGGTGCTTCCAACATGAGAGGTACAGGTCTTGGAGTTGTACTAAAATCGCCACAAGGGGACATAATACCACAATCTATCGATTGCGGTTTCAAGGCTACCAACAATGAAGCGAGTATGAGGCTCTAATTGCGGGTTTAACTACGGCCCAAGACTTAGATGTCAAGCATATCCGGGTGTTCATGGATTCATTACTAATTGTTAATCAGTACAACGGGTCCTACGTCGCGAAAAACGCTAAGATGACAACATATTTGGAAATTGTAAAAATTATTTCGGCCAAATTCAAAACATTTTCCTTGGAACAAATCCCACGGGAAGAAAATTCTCAAGCGTATGCTCGGCAAACTTGGGTTCGGCCTTCAAAAGCTTCTCACAAACTGTATCCCAATCATACATGTTGACATCCCGGCCAATTGACCATCTTGAGATGTTCGCCACGGATGCGACATACTTGCCTCTCTGCGGCAACCTCTTGGACAGCTCCTATTATCAAATATCTCTTAGATGATACGATCCCAGTCGAGGAGAAAAATGCAAGAGCCTTCAGGGTAAGAGTATCTAAATATTTACTTATTGATAATCTCTTGTTTAGAAAATCTGCCGCAGTCACTACTTAAGATGTCTAGAGGCGAGATAGAGCCCATCGGGTTCTCAAGGAGGCTGCACGAAGGAGATTGTGGAAATCATACCGGGGCGAAGTTTACTTACTAAAGCTCTTAGAATCGGCTATTTCTGGCCTACCATGAGAAAAGATGCCGTTGACTACGCAAAAAAAAGTGATTCCTGTCAACGACATGGGGACATCTGCACCGGCCAGGTGACTGCTACATCCTATCCTGTCACCATGGCCTTTTATGGTTTAGGGAATGGACATAGTAGGAAAACTTCCCATAGCACCGGGGGACGAGTATTTCTTTTGGCCATGACAGACTACTTTTCTAAATGGGTAGAGGCCGAGGCATATGTGCAAGTTCGTGACAAAGAAGTGATATCTTTTATCAAAAGGAACATATTCGGCCGATTCGGAATTCCATCGAGAGATAATTTGTGACAACGGCTCTCAATTCATCGAAGAGGACCCAAGATTTCTTGACATCTTGGGGTGTTAAGATGGTGACATCTTCGCTGTTCACCCTCGAAGCCAATGGACGGGCGAGTCTAGCAACAAAATAATAATCGGCAACTTAAAAAGAGACTAAACCGGAAGAAAGGACGTTGGGCGGAAGAGTTACCAATGGTCCTATGGGGTGACGGGACGACATCTAAGAATGCTACTGGTCAAACCCCCTATTCACTTGTATTTGGGCCGAGATCTGTTATTCCGGCGAAGTCCTTGTACCAACGGCAAGATACGGACTTGCGACATCGAACATAATAAAGACATCTTGATACATGACACGGATCTGTGGACGAGCTAAGGGACATGGCCAAAGTTCGCATGGCAAAGCATATCGTGAAGGGTAGCCCGATCTTACAATAAAACGTAAGGGTTAGAAGGTTTCAAGTAGGAGACTTAGTCCTACGAAAGGCATTCCAAAATACCAAGGAGCCCAATGCGGGCAAGCTCGCCCCAAAATGGGAGGGACCCTACTTAATAGATGCACAAGCCGGAAAAGGAGCATATCGCCTTGCAACCTTGGATGGCCAAATGATACCGCGAAGTTGGAACGCCATTCATCTCAAAAGGTATTACATTTAAATATGATTTCCCATGAACTCATCTTTCCGGTATGAATCGTCTTTTAATTCTTTACAACCTTTCTTTTCTCCTATGCATCTTTTTATTATTTACAAGTTAAGATGTCGCTAATATACTTTGTGGAGAGACGTCAACCTTAGTTGGCGTCCGTTTTTAACGTGTTTCTATCTTATGAGGTATTGACACATTTACATGGGGACATATCGAATGCACGCAAGGAACAACGATTTCTCCTCCGTTAGAGAATGGCCATCTCTTCTCAAGTAAAGGTACACAATCCCTTCTAAGGTTTAAAGAGTTAATTACCTCTTTCTTAAGAAGTTAGGTTACCACACCTTCGCCTGGAGCGCAAGTTATCTCACTAATTGAGGTGTGGGGTGGGCCTATATGGGTAAACTCATATAGCTTACCCATTCCCACTCAGTTAGATGATTGATCTTAAGTATTATTCTTATGGTTATGGCATATTCGTGTCATGTAAGTATCTACGGTTTATGGCATATACGTGTCATCTAAGTATCTACGGTTTATGACGTATACATGTCATCCTAAGTACCTATCATTTCGACATACTATCATGTCACCATATGTGCAAAACATACAAAAATTATCCAAAAGAAACAAGCCTTGACGTGCTTGAAAACTATTAAACCATAACTAAACTAAAGCAACCATAAAGTATCCGAACTACCAACAAGAACGTGCACAAGTGTTGGACCAACCCAACACATAAAAAAGATTGTCTTTAGTCCTTATGGACCCATTACAAACCAAAAGAAAATAAAAATTGTCTTAAGGGATTCCACCCCAGTAACATCAAGAGCAAGTTTATTTTACCTTTTTCAGGTGGCATCTGTCGGAGGTATTTCTCTGGACTAACTTCTCCGGGTTTCTAAAAATCACCCCAGGTCGGTGTCCTCACCAGCCTGTTCCAGATCCTTGAAATCATCGATTGCTTTTTCCTCGTGAATTCGCTGCAAAGCCATTTTCTTTTCATTCAGGTTCCAACTCACATGCTCTCCTGCCTGATATTCCTCAATCATTTGGATTCTAGTTTCAAAGGCGCTTTTGCAGTCTCATGCACCAAGTCGTCCCGAAATGCTTCCATCTCCCTTTCATGACTGATGTCAACGCTTGCGAGCCTGGACCACCATTTTAATATCTCTTCATTCTTGTCCCTGATCTCCAATCCCCTTTCCCTTATTATGCTTGCAGCTTCCTTCAAGTCCTTCTCATATTCAAACTTACTCATGTCGTAGGTATCGCATTTTTCCCTCAATGTCCTAATTTCTTTGGACATTAATTTAGCCATCGAGACAATCTATCATCAACAAGAAGAGGTATTTTACTAAAAAATAAAAGAGGATCAAGGTGTCCACGATTCAAAAGCAACTCTTACCTGATTTTCCAACACTTCTTCATTCCAAATTTGTTTCTCTACACCGAAGATTTGTTCCACCCTTTTTCTCTTCGGAGTAATTTTATCTATCTCTGGTATGTTCTCTTCCGCTTTCATCTTACCTTTATATTTGGCCACAATATCACTTGTCGTCAAGCCGGAGAAAGTCACTGCATATAAGAATATATGTTAGCAGGATTCAATAAAATAGCCAAGTGATACGTTGATTCTGACTTACTTATTTGAGAGCGTCGTAACTATAGAGGAAAGATAAAAACTGTATGCTTTAGAAGATTACTCTCCCCGTAATATAGTAGGAGACGTCTGATTTGGATAAAGAATTTGGAGAAGATTGGATAATCACAATAGTTATCCAGAATTGCGGTTATCAAAACTCTTCCTTTTTAGTCGCCTCGTATCCCTAACCGTCGCATTGAAGCCAGTTAGAAGATGAACGGTTAATCAAGAGAAAAACATTTTGCCTCTTCAGTTGCCAACATAGTCAAATGTTTTTGGGGACAAATTGTTGTGGGCATTTTTCAACATGGCGACATCTTCAATTGATCCTGCATATCGAGATGTCATTACACTGTAAGTATTGTTTTAATATTTACTTGTTCAATATTTCCTAATATTCTTATTCTTATTTTTCAGTAATTAAGAGAGGAATGCGGAACAATCTCCAAGCACGTTCAGACCTTCAAACGGCTAGGGCGACTTGGTCTCACGGAGGTTGAAGTGATAAACCAAAATGCCGAGATTATAGGAACCATATTGACTCTTTCATATCTACTTGTATTTAAGGGGAAATGGAGACGGAAAAACACATTCATGCTCATACGCACACACTCTACACAAAAAGCTCTTGTAATCCACTCCATTATCTTCCAAAGTTGTATTTGTGATCATTATAGTGAAACCTTTAAGGTTGGAGACCTAACTCCCGGGGTTTTTTCCAAAGAGGTTATCACCTCCAAGGTTTTCCTCGTTAACAAATCGTGTTGTCATTATCTCTTTTTCATTCTTTTGTTCCATATAATCGAATTCCATAGTTCCCTCCTTATTGTTCAATCCACACACTAAACATAGTTAAGATTCTACTTTATTGTTTTTTCTACCAAAACACTAACCATCTTGGATAATCTACCTCTCGTATCATGTTGGCTCTGAGCAAACGTTCTACTTCTTCCTTGATTATCTGGTTTCTTGTTTCTGCAAACTTCCTACACTTCTGGTGCACTGGCTTGAAGCTAGGATCAATATTGAGTTTGTGGGTGATGACATCTTTGCTGATGCCGGTCATGTCATCATGCTTCCAAGCAAAGCTCTTCGTTATGCTTCTTAACAGGTCCACAAGTTTTTCTTCTATATCTGGTGGGATGTCACTGCCAATAAGTACCTTGATGTCTGGATTGGAAGGGTCTAGTAATACTTCTTTCACGTCGTTCTCCCTAGCTTCCAGGACCTCACGTACTTTCTTCTGTAATTGCTATGCTTGTTTGGGAGATGTTGACGCCTTCATTGAAGTCTTATAGCACTCCTTGGCCACCTGCTGATCACTGTATATTTTAGCGACACCCCAGGGTGTTGGGAACTTCACACACTGATGGTAAGTGGACGGTACAACTTTCATTCCATGAATCCACGGCCTTCCAAGAATAACATTGTAAGATGTTGCATAATCAATTACGCAGAACCGCTCCATGGTTTTGAGTCCTTTTGAGTAGATAGGAAGCTTTATTTCTCCCACTGTTTCTTTGACTTCGCCACAGAAGCCTACTAATACTGAGGATTTCTTGACGATCTCTGATTCTGGGATGTTCATATCCTTAAGGGTGCTCACCATAATGAGATTGACAGAGCTACCCCCATCAACCAGGATACGCCTGATGGTACAATTGGCGATCTGCAAGGAAATGACTAGGCCATCATGATGGTGTTCCAGCAAATTATCTCGATCACTCTCATTAAAGGTGATTGGCTCCTGGCAAGGTGTCGACATCCTGGATGGTCTTTCCGGCTTCTCTTCCTTTGACTCCTTGGCATGTCGCTTTGTGGCAGAATAGGAAGTGCCACAAATTTCTAATCCTCCACTAATGAAATTGATCACCTTCGTTGATGCTGGAGGAGAGACTGGTCTTTCGACTTCATGTTGAGCTTCTGCATTTTCTGCCTTCTTCTTTCTGGATCCCAGAAACTCCTTAAGATGTCCCTTCGAGAGCAAGTAGCTGATCTCCTTTCTTAGTGCGATGCAATCTTCTGTAACATGCCCAAAGTCCTCATGGTAGGCACACCACTTTGACTTGTCACGCCATACCGTGGATTTATCTGTTCCTCATGGTAGGCACACCACTTTGACTTGTCACGCCATACCGTGGATTTATCTGTCTTCTTTGGCCATCTCGCTTTGTCTCCCAGGTTGCCCATCACACAAAGTACACCTGAAATGTCAACAGAAAAACAATAATCAGAAATGTTAGGCACATTATCACTATCTTCATCCTCACCCTCTATTGAATTAATTTTGCTGTTGTCAACTCTCGGATAAGGATTGGATCGGTTTTTTCTGCGGTGGGATGATTCGGTCTTCCTGTCTGGATTGTCATATGTCGACATATTGGATGAGGACTTTGACCTTCGCAGCTCATCTTCCTCCAACCTTATGAATCTCGGGGCCCTGCTCCTGACTTCTTCCAACCGCTTACAAGGACTCATCACCAGATCTTGATAATATTGTGAATCCTTCTTTAGCCCCATTTTGAATGCTTCTGTGGCTGTCGACATGTCAAGATTGGGAATTTCTAGCACTTCTTTATTGAACCAGTGGACATATTCTTTCAGAGTCTCATTAGGCTGCTGGATCACATTGTAGAGGTCACTTGTCAGCTTCTCGAATTGGCGACTACATGAGAATTGATTATAGAACATGTTGATAAGCTGGGCGTATGAGCCAATTGAGCCTAGGGGTTGCCTAATCAGCCACTTGAGAGCTGGTCCAACCAAGGTTGATCCAAATCCTCTGCATAGGCAGGCCTCCCTGAATTGAAGTGGGATATGCACTAGGTCCATCTTCTCTTGATAGTGGGCGACATGTTCCTCTGGATTTGTGCTGCCGTCATATAACTTCATGGATGGAACACTGAAACGCTTTGGGATGTCGACATTTGCAATTACTGGGACAAACCGGGTTGATTGTAGCAATTCTGAGATACTGGCTGGATTGGAGGAGTTACGCCTGACACGTTCATTATCAGCTCCCTGAGATCCTGCATCTGCTTAGCTAGGGGGTTTCCTGCAAAAGGGTCAGCCATAGGAATACGATTGAAAGTATTATTATTGAAAAGATTATTTAGCAAACCAGTGTTGTCTGTGGTGGTCGTGACAGTGGTGTTGTCAATGAATAGGATGAACGGGGAGAATCCTGCTGAAGGTGGCGTCATTAGGGTGTCACCGGGCAAGGATGGCGACATCATTAAGGATGTCGACATCATTAAGGATGTCGACTGATGAGTTTGAGATGGACCACCCATTGGGATAAATTCACTCTGAAACGTAGATCCTTCGGAGTTGTCGAAGTTGAGGTTCCTTGCGCGCAATGGTGAGATGTTGTCAAGCCGAGAAGCGATGAGCTGTTGATCCCTCTGCATCTTGATCATGGAATTGGCCAGCACCTTTGAATTGCTATCTTGCTGATCCAGCCTCTGATTCAGCCTGATTAGCATACTCCGGACGTCAGCATCCACATTGGAAGAGGTCCCTTCTTTTTGTGGAGTCCTTGAAGGCTGCGTTTGCTGAGGTCCTGACTGAGGAGGTGGCGGCAATAAGGTGGTTCTACCTCCTGATGTTGGAGTGACGGCGATACCCTTGCATGCGGCGGAAAAATTGGGGTTGGATGACATGATGAACTCTTTTAGGAAATGATCCAAATAACCAATAGACCAAGTGGCCCCTCGGTGGGCGCCAAATAGTTTTGGTAGAAAAAACAATAACGTTGAATCTTGACTTGCTAAGTGTATGAATTTAAACAATAAGGAGGGGACTTTGGAATTCAATTAAATGGAACAAGAACATGAAAGTAAAGAGTGGCGCCAGGATTTGTTAACGAGGAAAACCTTAGAGATGATAACCTCTTCGGAAAAAATCTCGGGAGTTAGGTCTCCAACCTTAAATGTTTCACTATAAGAACCGTGGTTATAACTTTGAAAGACAATGGAGAGGATTACAAGCTGAGCGTGTGTAGTGTGTAAAATGAACGTGTGTTTTTTTGTCTCCATTTCCCCTTTAAATAACAAGAATTATAAAATGGATAACTATTGATTCCTAAAATCTCGGCATGCACGGTTATCTCTACAACGTCCAAAAGACCAAGTCCAATTGCCGTTGAAGAGAAGTTGATCGTGCTGAACTGTATCCCGTGTTTATCTCTTTTGCTTTACTGTAAAATAATAATGAAAAATTTATATAAAATGTGTAAGTAAATATTAAGCAATACTTACATTGAAATATCATCTTGACATGCAGGAGCAACTGAAGATGTCACCATGCTGAAAAATATCCATAACACTTGTACTTTATTTTCTTTAACAAAGATAACTCCTAATCTTTTAATTTCCCAACTTTTGTTCTTGTAACCTACTCCCTCCGTCCCATGTCAATGGACACCAACTTTATGGGTGTGGGAATTAAGGAAAAGTAAGAGAGAGAAAAAGTGAAAGAAAATGTTGTGAGTATGAAGAATTAAATAGGAGAGAGAATGAGTGAGAGGAATAGTTAGGAGAGAGAATGTTGTGAGTGTAAAAATGAAGTAGGAGAGAGAATGAGTGGAGAGAATAGTGAATATTCTTTTTCATTTTGGGCAGTGTCCATTCACGTGGAACGTTCCAAAAAGGAAATAAGTGTTCATTCACGTGAGACGGAGGGAGTATATGATTAATATTATTTTGGTGTAGAAAATGAATACAATGTTGCCAATATTTATAGGATGATTTTTGAAGCATGAGTCATCTCATTAAAAGAGCAAACTCACAAATTTGCTACAGCTCCAAGTAAGCCATGCGAAGGGGGCAACAGTTCCACCAACTTAACTAAGGCTCTCAACACCTCATACTTACCTCCACGTGCTAGTACAAGGAAAGGATGGATCTGTGACCATCTTTACTCCTACAAACGTCATCACTTTTCCAAATTTTTTAATTATATATTTCCTTTTTGTTTTAAACTAAAACCATAATTAAGTTTGTTTACTTTAAGATATCTATTAAATTTCTTTAATTTATAATATTTTTATTAGTAATACTTTTACTCATGTAATAATTATCATATTATTAATATCAAACAATTATGTCAATTCTAAAATGAACAATAATAAATAAATGCACACATAAATATTTGCAAAATGTATGCATGCAAATGGAGCCAATTTGCTGATCTTTTTTATATGATCTTTTTACATTCAAAAAGAATTTTAACATTAAGTTATCAATCGAAACACAAATTTTTTCAATTGATCAAGACAAAAACAATGATTGAACAAATCATTACTAGGTTAATCAAATAACAATTTCATTTCCAATCCTTTATGTTTAGCACTTAGAACATGAGTCATAACATTTTAATATATGTGAAGGCAAAACACATAGATCAAAAAGCATAAAGACATCTCTAGAACCAATAGGGAATGTACCCGTAACCACATTATTGTAACCTCTAGCCTCTTCAGCAGTAATGGCCAAAACTTTTCCCCTAGGCGCAGTGCCACGATTGTTTCCCCCTGAACTACCCTGCCCTAGTGCAGGAACCGAACGCTTGTTTGGCAGCGGACAATCCTTCATCAAATGACCAACTTCACCACAATTAAAGCACGCTCCCATTTGTTTGTGGCATGGGGTACTACTATGTTTCTTCCCACAATAAGCACAAGTAGTTACGGTAGATTGAGATGTCAATGGTGTAGGCCTCTTGGGTGAATTAGACGCTTCCCTCTTTCGGTCATTACTCACAATTCCTTTGCTTTCCCTATCCCTTGCTCACTTTTCTATCATCCTTAATTTTGTCTTACTCATCAATATCTTGCTCAACCATCATAGCTCGCCCGACTACCGCAGTATATGTATCAATCTTGAGAGCTGTCAATCGGATTCTAATAGTATGTTTAAGTCCACTTTCAAACTTTTTGGCTCTTTGAAATTCATCTTCAACCAAAGCAGGTAAATGTCGTTGAACGGTATAAACTGAGATACGCACATGGGCTTGCTCGAGCTGGGCCTAATTGGATTGGGCCATGAATATTATCTAAATAACCAAGTATCAGGGCCGAGTAAGGTCTTCCTCGTATGACGAGGAACGTTTATCTCGGCCTTATGTCACCATGCTTGGGCTGTCATGTCGCAAGTGACGAGGAGAGAAAAGTTCTTACCTCGGCATTTCATCACCATGACGAGGAAACAAAATCATTTACCCCGGCATATATACATGCCGGCCAATCTCCAAATGACGAGGAAGCAGGATCATTTACCTCGGTCTATTTGCCAAGGCCGAGGTAGAACATTCGTGTTCCTCGGCGTTTCGGCTAGCAGATTATACAGTCCTTATACATCAAGGATTATACATTCATGATTTAATCAGGATTGTAACCAACAACACCACTTCAAGTCAAACAAGGACTCCTTAACAGATATAATTCTCTTAGGATTATATCTTATCTCTTTACAAGTTTACTCCAACATGAATTCTATCAATCCATCCCTATAAATACAAGCCCTATGGCTCATTATTCGGTACATTACTTTTTACAATGGGGAAACTCTGTCAATTTGTTTTCTCATATACAAACCGTGAACTTACTCTCACGCTGGAGGGCCTTTAGCCGGATCCGCCCCGGCTTAGTTTACGTGTTTTCTCTTATTTTCAGGCCTTGCAATCACCAGAGCAATCATCGCTTGGATTTGGGCTGTTTTGACGATTTTGGCATCATCAATTGGTTTCATTGCCGGGAAATCGATTCAAACACCCATTGTTTGGCACGGAAAAGTCGCTGCGGCTTTTTTCGGCCGGAAATTTTCTAGTTTGAACGAGAATTTCTTATTCCGTTTGGGCTCTGTTCTTGTTGCCGCGGATTACGCAAAAATTCGGCGGGAATACGCCATTCGCGTACGAAGGGAGTTGTTTGGCCTTGAATTTTTGTGTTGGAAAAATCGCAATTTGTTTGTTTTTGGTCAAAATTTGCCCTAATTTTGGCCGAGAAATTTGGATCTATTGGAAATTGTGATTTTGGAAAATTTGCACTTGATAATTTCTTTGTTGACTTACAATGGATGGACAATTTGCAAGTGTAACTGCTGAGGAGGATCAAACCCAAGTGAACGGGGCGAACACTGGAGCCGAGGAGCTGCCTCCTCCTCCTCCTCTACCTCAGCCAGATGCCCCTCCTCTCCTCTCCATGACCCTTCGTTCCAAGGGTCAGGTGAATGCCGAGGGAGAAGGTGCTGGGCTTCCTCGTCCTACTCGTACCCGTGGAAAGCAAGTAGGAAGGAAGAAAACAAAGAATGCTGACGCCGGTCAAGCAGGAGGAAGTCAACCCATTGACCGACGCTCTTTGTTACATAGGCAAATGGAGACTTTACAAAGAATGTATGAAACACAGGCTGCTCTCTTGCAATTGGACCCAGAGCATTCCTTGGCTGAATTTATTAGGCCATCTATGGGCAACCCCCTCGAAAAGGGACAGGACGAGCAACAAGCTCCTCTCCTCAAAACCGGAGAACTACCAAGGCAAGCTCCCCGAGAACATACTCGTCCTCGGCATGACAGCAAGAAGAAGGACCAGGTGGTAGACCTGAGAAGCCACTTAACTCCCAGGGACGAGGAAGTGAATTCCAGGGACCTAAGAACGAGACTCAGCCTGAACAGGCGCCTGTCCCCTGCTCGTCTCGTCATGGCCCCTAGGCGTCCCACATCACCACGAGCTCGTCGACCGGATTCTCCTCGTCCTCGTCATAGAGAGTTTGCTAGGCCAAGGACCCCGGAACCGTACAGGATGATACTTGGTGGCCAAGACCTGGAACCAAAGCGTGATAAGGCCCCTTCCAAATGGGACAGCCACCGACATGACGCGGAGCACAGTAGGGTGAATGATCGCCCCAAGGACAAATCCGTCAGAAGCTCCCAACGAAGCACCCGCTCAGCGGTGACGGGAGTGGAAACCAAGCAATGGGAGGCTGTTGAAGCAAAGACTGGATGACATGGAGAGGGAAAGAAGTTCAATGACGATGATTATGGTAGGGCAACACGTCCATTCTCTTTGAGAATAACTGCAGCCTCCACCTAATCCCCACCTCAAGCTCCCTAATTTCGAAAAATACAATGGCACTACCGATGCAAAAGACCACGTGCAAAGTTTTGAACAAACTATGAATCTCCTCACCTGCTTTGCGATGACACCGCTTCTGTAAAGCTTTCGCGAGCACCTTCTCAGGAACGACTTTGACTGGTTCCGTGAGCTTAAAAAAGAGGTAGCATCGATTCTTTGGAGAGGCATGAGGAGAATGTTCTTGGACCACTTTGCTACTGGCCCGGTAAGAGGAAGATAAGGCCGGCCGACTTGGCCAACATTGAGCGAGGAAAGGAGAGACCACCCTCGGCTATTATAATCGGTTAGAAAAATGGCAAACCGGGTTGAAGAAAGCCTCACCGATAGGGAAGTTATTATCTGTTTCAACTACGGCCTAAAATCTGGTCCCCTCGTTTATGAACTCTCGGCCCGGGGGAACCTCAAACAAAGTCCGAGCTATACAAGGTAGCTTATGCCATTTCCATGGCGAGGACAAAACAAAGAAAAGGGGAGCTGACAAGACAGAAACAGAGGCAACAGGCACTCGCCAGAATGATAATGGAAATGGCAAGGGTTCCAAAGGGAAAAATAAAACAAGGAGCACGGAGAAGCTTGAATTTACTCCTCTTACTAAACCTATCTCTGAAATCATGCAGCTGGTCAACCTTCCTCCACCTCAACCAATGACCGATAAGCCAAAATTCCCTCGTAACATGAACAAATACTGTGATTTTCACAAAGACAACGGGCACACCACTGATGGCTGTTGGGCCCTCAAGAAAATAATCCAAAAATGGGTCGATGAGGGAAAGTTAGATCGTTATGTCATGAAAAAAGATAACAAGCGGAAGCGGAAGGAAGAGGAAAGTGAAGATGACGACAAAAGCGAGGATGAAGACCGCAGGCCTCCTAGGGCCAAGTTGCATGTGATACGGGAAGAGGTAACTTCTACCAGGAAACTAAGGGACCAGATCCACGAGCTGAGCAAAGTATACCATGTTCCTGCTTGGATCCATAAAGCAGAAGAGGTCATTAGTTTCTCTCCTAATGAGTTAGGCTAGGCCAGAGCGGCTCGTGAACAACCCTTGGTGATAAAGGGCCGAATAGACAATGTTGAATCCGAAAGACTTCTCGTTGACACGGGGGCCTCTCGTGACATTCTATATTATTCAGCCTTCCAACAGATGGGCTTGAAAGACACCATGTTGGAACCCTACCATGGAAGGCTAGAAGGATTCACCAACCACAAGGTGGGAGCCAAGGGAACTGTGGAGCTAGAACTTGAAGTCGGTGATCATCCCTTCCTAGCCAAAGCCACAGTCAATTTCGTAGTCATGGATTTGACTAGTGACTACCATGCGATCATAGGCATTCCAAGTCAAGCTAAACTGGGAATGGTAGCCTCACTTCCCCACCAACGAGTTAAATTCCCCACTCGGGCAGGGATTGGATGTGTGAGGGCCACCCCTAAAGACTTCTTGGAGCATGTCGTGAAGAGCAGAAAGAAATCCAAGAGTGTGGAGATAGATACCCCTGAGGAAAACATTAAGATCTCCAAGTCTCAGAAAACCACCGAAACTAGCTCCAGAATGAGATATATTCGTGAGGTGCTTGCAGATGAGGACGAACTTGTGGTCCTAGAAATTGCAGATGACCAAGGCATAGTCCTACACGTACCCGTGGAAGAGCCTATGGTCCAAGAAATTGCAGATGACCTAGGCATAGTTCAGCCCGTATCCGAGGAAGACCCTGTTCTCTTCAACGGCCAGAACTCGGGGGCCAACCACGACCTAGGGAAGGTCAATCTCCCCGATGTTGACAAACTTATGGAGGAAGAGGGCCTCGACGTGAACGATAATGAAGGGAGAAGAATTAGGGAAATCATTATCGAGTCTCTAGAATTCCGTGATGGTCCTGAAATGAAGCCTGTAGATGAACTGGAAGAGGTAGTCATCAATCCTGACTATCCTGAACAAAAAATCAAGCTCGGGGGCCAATTATCTCTAGAAGAGAAAGAAAAAATCATCTCCCTCTTGAAAAGCAGTCATGACGTCTTTGCTTGGAGAGTCGAAGATATGAGGGGGATCAATGAAGAAGTAGCCCTCCACCGCCTGGAAGTTGATCCTTTGGCAAAGACTATCTCCCAGACAAGGAGAAGTTTTGCAAGGGACAAGGAGGAAGCCATAAAAGAAGAAGTGCAGAAATTACTTAGCGCCGGAATAATTCGTGAAGTTAAGTACCCCGTTTGGTTGGCCAACGTAGTTATGGTAAAGAAGCAAAATGGGAAGTGGCGTATGTGCATAGACTTTACTGATCTAAACAAAGCCTGCCCCAAGGACAGTTATCCTCTCCCTAGAATTGACAAGTTGGTTGATTCCATTGCTGGACACCAAACTCTCAGCTTCCTAGATGCCTATTCAGGCTATCATCAGATAAAAATGGCGGAAGAAGACATTGAGAAGATGGCCTTTCAAACACCTGGGGGAAATTACTGTTACATCATGATGCCTTCTGGGCTCAAGAACGCGGGTGCTACCTACCAACGGATGGTAAATCGAGTTTTTGCAAGCCAAATAGGTCGCAACATGGAAGCTTATATTGATGACATGGTCATAAAGACCAAGGAAGGCAGTCACGTTCCCGACCTGGAAGAGACAATTCACAACCTCCGAGCTAATAACATGAAGCTAAACCCAAGCAAGTGCGTGTTTGGGGTAACAGCCGGAAAGTTCCTAGGTTTCATGGTATCTCAAAGGGGGATTGAAGCAAACCCCGAAAAAATCAAGGCGCTCGTTGACATGAAGGAACCTACCACCATCAAGGAGGTTCAAAGGCTTAATGGAAGGATCGCGGCCCTAGGAAGATTCATCGCCAAATCCGCCGAAAAGTCACTGCCCTTCTTCAAGGTATTGAAGGGCACCAAGAGCTTCTCCTCGACTCCCGAATGCTCTGAAGCATTCCTCCGGTTGAAGGAGTACTTGGGTTCCCCTCCCTTGCTTAGCAGTCCAACTACCGGTGAGATGCTGTACGTCTTCCTAGCTGCCACTGATCATGCTGTCGCAACTGTCTTAGTTCGAAATGATGAAGGAATTCAGAAGCCCGTCTACTATGTTTCTAAGGCACTGTCGGACGTGGAAAGCAGATACTTCAATGTGGAGAAAATAGCGTACGCGCTAGTCATTGCATCGAGGAAGTTACGTGCCTATTTTTCTGCACATCCTATCACCGTCTACACAAATGAACCGTTGAAGAAGATATTACATAAGTTGGACGGCTCCGGGCGTCTCCTTAATTGGTCCATCGCTCTCACTGAGTTTGATATCACTTACCAACCAAGGAAGACCCTCCTGGCACAGCCTTTGGTTGACTTCATGGTCGAGACTGCCTTTATGGGTGAGCATCTCCCCACCTCTCGGAAGCAAAACGCACCAGAGGATAAAGACTCTCCCATTGAACTCCCACCCAACTGTTGGATCCCCGTATACGGACGGATCAGCCACAAAGGAAAGAAGCGGAGCTGGAATTGTACTAGCAAGCCCAGAAGGAGAGTTTACTACTCAAGACGCCATCCGTTTCAAGTTCCCTGCCTCCAATAATCAAGCGGAATATGAAGCTCTAATATTTGGCATTGAATTAGCCTCCTTCTATGGAGCAACTAAGGTGGCGGCCTTCTGCGACTCCCAACTCGTTGTCAAACAAGTAAAGGGAGAGTATAATGCCCAAGACCCCACCCTTGCCAAGTATAGAGACCTGGTCCTAGATATGACGAAGAAGATGGAATTTTTCGAGCTCAAACAAATTGGCAGGGAAGATAACCAAGTCGCAGACGTTCTTTCCAAACTGGCAACCATGGATGTGTCTAAGACCAGTCCATATGTAGTTTATGCCGAGGAACCTGCGTACGAAAGACTACAAGTCATGCTCTTAGATGGAGAGGATAGATGCTGGATCGATGACTACATTGAATCATTGAGAAGGAGAAACTCCCTGAAGATGAAGCTCAAGCTAAACTCATCAAAAAGAGGTCTCCAAGGTTCTTGGTTATAAGCGGAGTCCTCTACCGAAGATCTTTCACGAAGCCCCTGCTAAGGTGTGTCTATCCCAAGGAAATTCAGAACCTCTTGGCAGAAGTACATGAAGGCGTTTGTGGCGGACACCCGGGGGCCAGAACCTTAGCTGACAAGATCATATCGCTAGGTTACTACTGGCCAAACCTAAGGGAAGACGCACACGCCTATGTTAGAAAATGTGACAAGTGCCAAAGATTCTCTGACATTCCTAGACTACCGGCAGTGGAGCAAACACTTGTAATACCTACGTGGCCATTTGATATGTGGGGGATCGACATCATCGGACCCTTCCCTCCCGCCCGTGGTAATTTCAAGTACGTGATAGTAGCTGTTGATTACTTCTCCAAGTGGATAGAAGCCAAGGCATTAGCCAAGATAACGGAAGAGAACGCGATCAACTTTGTCCATGATAACATCTGGTGCAGATTCGGCCTTCCACATACAATTGTCTCTGATCATGGACTGCAATTCTCCACATCATTCACTACAGAGTTGGGAAGGGTAAAAGTCCGCCATGCAAAATCTTCAGTTAGCAGACCACAAAGCAATGGCCAAGCAGAAGCAGTAAACAAACTGTTCCTAACCGCCCTTACAAAGAACCTTGAGGGACACGAGGGTAGATGGTTGGACGAACTTCCCCTAGCCTTATGGGCTGTTCGCACAACCACTCGGGGGCCAACCGGGGAAACCCCATTCGCACTAACCTTCGATTCCGAGGCTATGGCACCAGCAGAGATGGCCATCCCTACTGTGAGAAACTCCCATTACGATGAGCAAGTCAACAAGGTCAATAGGCTACTAGACCTGGACCTGATAGATGAGAAACGACTAGCTGCACAGATGAGGATGGTGAATTACAAGCAAAGGACCAAGGCATATCACGATAAGAGGGTCATCGAAGAGTATTCCAAGTAGGTGATTGGGTACTTAGAAAAATCGAAGCTACCGGTCGGAAGGCGTACGTAGACAAGCTCTCCCCGAATTGGGAAGGTCCTTATATCATCACTCAAATCATTCGAGAAGGGACCTACAGATTGAAGACCAAGGAGGGGAAGGACCTCAAGCATCCCTGGCACTCTGACAACCTTAGAAAATATTATCACTAGTCTAGTTTATTTTACAGTAGATTAGTTTCTTATTTTCGGTCTTTTATTTTTGTTAGTTAGTTGATAGGATCGCAGTTCGATGTAATCGCATTTCACGTTTTACGAAAGCAGTTTCTTCCAACACGCAAAGCAACTATCAACTCTTCACACAGACATCATGAGACGAGGACTTTATCCCCGGCTCTTCTAAAACACATCCTGTCAAGGGTCCACCTTGATTCAGGATACCTACAGCCAAGACCAAGGGTCCTCCTTGGCCTGATGGCTTACAACACATCCTGTCAAGGGTCCACCTTGATTCAGGAAACCAACAGCCAAGACCAAGGGTCCTCCTTAGCCTGATGGCTTACAACACATCCTGTCAAGGGTCCACCTTGATTCAGGATACCAACAGCCAAGACCAAGGGTCCTCCTTGGCCTGATGGCTTACAACACATCCTGTCAAGGGTCCACCTTGATTCAGGATACCAACAGCCACGACCAAGGGTCCTCCTTGGCCTGATGGCTTACAACACATCCTGTCAAGGGTCCACCTTGATTCAGGATACCAACAGTCAAGACCAAGGGTCCTCCTTGGCCTGATGGCTTACAACACATCTTGTCAAGGGTCCACCTTGATTCAGGATACCAACAGCCAAGACCAAGGGTCCTCCTTGGCCTGATGGCTTACAACACATCCTGTCAAGGATCCACCTTGATTCAGGATTACCAACAGTCAAGACCAAAGGTCCTCCTTGGCCTAATGACTTACCATCCTATCAAGGGTCCACCTTGATTCGGGATTACAAACATTACAAACATAACAGCCAAGACCGAGGATTTTCCTCGGCCTGATGGCTTAACAAACGTCCTACCAAGGGTCCACCTTGATTCAAGATTACAACACATTTAAAGCCAAGGAAACCTTCCTCGACCTAAATAACTTAAGAGTATAGTTAAAGCCGAGGAGTCCTTCCTCGGCCTAACCACTTGCCCAACAATTAGGAAGCAAGGAACCCTCCTTGGATCCCACCTTCTTAAGTCTAGTGCCTCTGCCTAGCATACAAAAATATGAGCAAGTTATTGAAATAACACGAATCATGACAAAAGGATTTTCATTGATGTTCAAAAAGAATTACAAGTCCTATCGTCTATTACAAAAAGCAAAGAAAAGAAAATATATCCTAAGTCTGTTGCTCGTCATCAAAAGACTTCTCGAGCCACTCCTCGCAATGGAGCCGGGGAGGGGACCGTTTGTTCAAGCAAGGGCATTAGTTTCCTCGGCCCCTCCTTCCACCTCGGCTTCCATGGCCTCAGGCTCTTCCGCATCCTGGATCGCCTCCACCAAGTCTTTTATATTGCCGGGGACGACAGAGGCCGGCCTTCACACTTCCCTGCAAGCTTGAGCATCCTTGGCTGCCATTATCTCCAAGTTGCTTTCAGAAAAAGGGACCAAGTGGTGGAGAGCCCTGACTTCCTCGGCATATTGGTCCCGGCTAATCAGCTGGGCAACCTTGTTGATGTCCAAACTGGTGGAAGGGTCAGCCAAGATGCTTCGGGCCAAGTGAAGATAACCATCTTCAAACATGGTGGCCGTCTGCTCGTCCACGGCATCTTTAAAGGCCGAGCTGGCCATCATCAACTCCTTGAAGGCCGAGCTCTCCTTGAACTGAGCAACGGCCTCTTCCTCCCTAGCCGGGAGGGTAGCTTCCAACCCTCGGCACTTGGCCTCAGCTTCATCGGCCTTTGTTTGAAGCTCGGCCTTATTAGTCTTTGCCTTGGCAAGCTCTTCCTCTTTAAGCCGGAGATGCTCCTCGGCCTTGGCCTTCACTTCCTCAGCCCTCTTCACTTCGGCCTATACTTTGGCCTTAGCTGCCACGAGCTTAGCATCCTTGGCCTTCAGAAGTTTAGCCAAGGAGGCCTTATCAGATGCACTCTTCGCTTGGGCGGCCTTGGCCTCATTCAGGCGCCTGGTTTTGGTCTTGGCCAAGACGTTTTTAAATCTGTAGTGACGGAAGCCAACTGAAAGAGAAATCAATGTTAGAAAATCAAACAACTTTCAGACTTAAAATAACTGAGGAAAAAGAGACATTTACCTCGGAGATGAGGAGCCCTTTGCGGCAGAGCAAGACATCCTCATTTGGAGCCTCTTCGACAAGGGCTTCATAAGTCTCCTCATCCATAGCCCTTTGTACGGGAGCTCGGCCTAATCTCACCAAAGGACCCTCCCTGATCTGTAAAGGAAGGCCCCTAAGACGGGGAACATTGATGGCCATGCTCTTAGCGAGCTCGTCGGCCTCTTCATCAGTCTTGATATTTTGGATGGCTAAGGGAGGAGGAGCCTCAACATTGGGAGCCCCACTGACGCTTGCCCGTTTAGCTGCAGGCTCCTCGGGGCTAACAGCTTGGGTTCTCTTGGAGCCAGATCTCCTTTGGACGAGGTCGGTTTCCTCGGCTCCCACCTCCTCGGCCTCAACATGAGGGTTAAGCCCGTCCCCAGTTGTTGGCTCAACCCGTTCCTCAGATGCTGCACCCTCGGCATTAGCATCATCGTGCAGTAAGAGGGGAAGGGGCTTGTCACCTTGAACGTTCAAAACCAAGTTACGAGCATTGGTTTCCTCTCTCCTCTCCACCAAAGCAGACTTCTTGCTTTGCTTCCTCTTCCTCTTTACCAGCTCCTGGGGACTAAGTCTCTCCATGGCTATGGCTGCTTCTTCCCCGGCAGTTAAATCTGTAAGGACAAGGAAGAAATGGTCAAGTACGAGCAGAGGAAATTAGCATGCAAAAATTAGGAGTAACAAAGATAAAAGTTTACATCCAACAATGTCAATTGCTTTCAGACATTGATCACGGGGACGCTCGGTCTTGCACCGAGTACAATCTTTATGGAATACTAAACCGGGGTGTATTGTCCAATCATTGAAACGCCGTCCTCTTTTGACAGTGACGAGGGGAGCCACCCCGTCCTTGGGCCCCTGCATCAATCCGGCTTGGATATAATAATGATCCGAGGATTCAACTGCCTTCCAATCGAGCAGCCCTACCTCGGCAAACTCCTCTAGTCGCTTGATTAAAGCTTGGGTCCACTCATATTGCTGGACAGCAAAGGAAGAGGTGGGATCCTTGCAAGGAGACTGGAACTCCCAACCTTGACGGCTCTCTACCCGGATAACGTGATTGTCCCAGCCCGCAACTTTGCTAGACATGGGGAGAAGCAACTTTGGTTTTTTGGGGGCACTCCTAATAACAACGAGCCAATTTTCCTTGATAACTTGGACTATGTAAAAATGACGGAAAGCACCCATGGTCGGCTCAAAACCTAGGCTACGGAAGAGCACAATGAAGCTCACAAGAACCCTAGTACCACTGGCTCCGAGCATGGCCGGCACTGCCCTAACATCATCCAGAAATTCATTGATGAATGGGTCCAAGGGAAGACGAAGCCCCTGTTGAAATTGTTTGAAATAAAGGTGGATATAATCTTGGTTGTAGTAGAAGTTTTGCTCTTCCTTGTCAGTCTTGAGGTCGAGCTTGCCCAGAAAAGTTAACTTGTACTCGGTTCTATCCACCCCGTACTTGGAATATAATTCCTCAATCATGGGATCCCCAGGCTTTGGAGCCCTCTCCCTTTGTTTACCCCGGCTCTCCCTTCTTCGTACCAAACGGCCGTCAGCTTGGGCACCTTCCACGAAGGCGTCGACTATTTGAGTAAACGAGGAGGGTACTCCTTCTCTTCCCGTCATATCTGCATAAAGACGAGGAGACAAAGTTAGTTACCTCGTCAATGGCTGATTTTAGGACGGGGAAGGGAGTTTCCCCTCCTCGTCATGTCTTAAGGCCGAGGAGGGAGCCGTACCTCTCAGACGCTCATGCATTTCGCGATTGGAGGCCGGGTAGAACAGTTCGATGTGCTCCATCATCTCAGCCCTATCCTCAAAAACTATGACATTGGGTGAACCAGACTCAATCCTATCTATTCTTGTGGAATCTGGGTATTGGAGGAATAACCGAGTCCGGCCATAACCTTTTAATTGCTTGCTTATTTCATCCAAGGTCAGCATCATCCAAGGTCCCCTCTCTCTACGATATACCCTTAGATTGCCAGTATGATATCCATAACGGAATCGGGGGGAATGATCCCAAGAACGAGCCATCTAAGGGGAATCAAAGATTAAAGGGGGGAGTTCGTTCAATATTCAAAAGTGTTCAACAAGACCCAAAAGAAAATTAAAGTTTGAAAGTTTTGAAAGTTTAAAACATGAAACCATGAAGAAAAGTTCTATTCTTCAACAATGGCGGTTCGTGTTTCTTGACATATTCAAAATTCTTTCCAAAACACCCTAGAAAGCTTGAAATCAAAAGCGAAATGCAGAAAGGGGAAAGAATTTCATACCTGAGTGTGAAGAAATGAATGGAATCACAACAAAAAGCAACGTCGCCGGAAAGATAGTGTTCGCCGGAATCTGGAAACGATGAACGCTGTGTTCGCCGGAGATCTCTCTTGCCTTTGCTCTCGAGTAACTGGGGTTCGTAAAGAATGAAATGAAAGGGTTTTAGCTTTTTATAACCCCTTAATCGGGTCAAACCCATGGGTAAAGAGGAAAAACGGGTAAGGCGCCCCAAGAATTAAATGCACAAAACAGTTTTCGAGGCGTGACAAGACTGGGGGGCCCCAGAATGGCAACCGTCAGTTACAGGAAACAGCACCGAGGACACGTGGTGAACCTGTTCGTATCCCATAGCCGAGGACGAGGAGACTTTCTACTCGACTTAAGCCGAGCTAGAAAGTCGGGGGCCACTGAACGGTATAAACTGAGATACGCATATGGGCTTGCTCGAGCTGGGCCTAATTGGATTGGGCCATGAATATTATCTAAATAACCAAGTATCAGGGCCGAGTAAGGTCTTCCTCGTATGACGAGGAACGTTTATCTCGGCCTTATGTCACCATGCTTGGGCCGTCATGTCGCAAGTGACGAGGAGAGAAAAGTTCTTACCTCGGCATTTCATCGCTGTGACGAGGAAACAAAATCATTTACCCCGGCATATATACATGCCGACCAATATCCAAATGACGAGGAAGCAGGATGATTTACCTCGGTCTATTTGACAAGGCCGAGGTAGAACATTCGTGTTCCTCGACGTTCCGAGTAGCATATTATACAGTCCTTGTACAGCAAGGATTATACATTCATGATTTAATCAGGATTGTAACCAACAGCACCACTTCAAAGTCAAACAAGGACTCCTTAACAGATATAATTCTCTTAGGATTATATCTTATCTCTTTACAAGTTTACTCCAACATGGATTCTATCAATACATCCCTATAAATACAAGCCCCATGGCTCATTATTCGGTACGTTACTTTTTACATTGGGGAAACTCTGTCAATTCGTTTTCTCATATACAAACCGTGAACTTACTCTCACGCCGGAGGGCCTTTAGCCGGATCCGCCCCGGCTTAGTTTACGTGTTTTCTCTTATTTTCAGGCCTTGCAATCACCGGAGCAATCATCGCTTGGATTTGGGCTGTTTTGACGATTTTGGCATCATCAGTCGTGATAACTAAATAAACATTGCTTCATATTGTGCAACTGTAATCCTTCGTTGCTCAAGCTCAAGAAACTCTCTCTGTTTATGTGCTCGTACACAAGTTGGGAAATACTTCTTGTAAAACAATTCAAGAAACATCTGCCAAGTCCTTCATTCAGCCACTATTCCAGGGTTAACCCTCTTGGTTAGTTTCCACCATTGACCAGCTTCTCCTACGAGCATATGCCCGCCAAACTTCACCTTTTGTGCTTCATTACATGTCATGAGATCAAATATCTTTTCCATACTCTCCAATATTCAACCACACTATCAGTTGAACCTGAAAACTCTTTGGGTTTCAATTTCAAGAAGTCCAAAACATCTTCATTTTGTCTTCTACGAGGCGGCATTGTGCTGCACATTAGTGTCAAATACAATTTATAGAATTAATCAAAGCATAACAATTATATGTCACATAATGCATGTTCGGTGTGCCTCGGGATGGCTATGTATATTCAGGCAGAGGTTCGGCGTGCCTCGGGTTGGCTAGGTGTATTCGGGCAGAGGTTCGGCGTGTTTACCTGCAAGATGAGGTGCATTCGTCTGGGTGGGAAGGCGAAAAAGATGAAATCACGGGGTCCTTGAGGCCGTGGTTGAGGTATGGAGGAACATGCCTGACATTTCCCGGGATGGGAGACCTAGCCCTCGGAGGCTAGTCATTGCTTCTGGGCTGAATGTGTTCGTAGAGAACATGGTCGGGATGACGGAGACTCAGAAGAAAAAAGGTGTCTTTCTGGCCTTGTCTGAGTATTGGTGGGATACCACGCACACCTTCCACTTCAGTTGGGGGGAGACGACGGTGACTCCCACGGATTTTGCGGCCATCACCGGCTTTCCTTCAAGGGGGAGTTAGTGAAATAGCGAGACCGGATGTCCGATGAGCTGATGACCGAGCTGCTGGGCTTTGTGCCTTGGCTTCGTAAGGGCTTGGGTATGGTGTACCACGATGTGGAGGCAAAGATTACTGTCAACATCAGGGAGTATAGCCGGGATACTGGAGTAGTGTCAGGGGAGCAGCCGGCGCTCTCATTTCAGTGGTTTGCCCTTTCCGAGACTTTGTTATCGAATCACACCTCTACTGCTCTTTTCCCTCTGCTCGAGAGTATGGTGGATTTGGAGTGGGTTTTTGATATTACTTTGAGAGAGGCGAGCTTGGCCGAGCTCTACTTTGCCTTGGACATATTTAGCCGGGGCGCGGTCAACTCCCTAGGGGTGCTTCGACTTTGCACTGGAGGTATAAGTTTACATGCTTTTTTAGTTTATCACTTCATCGCTTCTCCTTTTTCTTTTTCTTTTTTTTTCTGAGCATTAATTGATTTTTGGTGGCAGGCGTGGTGCTACGAGATCTTCCGGTGCCAGCCGTGGGATTGGCAGGACGAGGCCATGTTTGGGTATCCCGCCATGTTGTGCTAGACTCGCTCTTTGAGGAAGAAGAGGACGAGTCGGGGGACACTACAAAAAAAGGGGTCTTTTATCACACTTTATTTGTTACGGTCCGTCGAACCGACACAAATAGACTTGTATTTATTACGGTTTTTAAGACCGTAAGAAATAAAAAAAATTCTACTACGGTTTTCTACAAACCGGGGTAAATAAATGTTTTTATGTCGGTCTTTTCTAAAACGTAACAAAAATTTTTAACGAGCAATTTTTATTTTCCATTTACATTAGTTTTAAGACCGTAACAATTATTTATTACGGTTTTAAAGACCGTAACAATTGTTTTAATAAAAATATTTACTTCTTTCGTTTTCATTAATTACTTCAAATAAACAATTTTTCCCAAAATTCCCTCCACGCCAGGACCGCTTCCCTCCACCACTTCCCTCCCAAAATTTCGTAGAAACCCTAAAGCCCGGGACTCCATTTTCTCAGTCATCTCTCTTTCGAGTCCTTGTCATCCATCTCTCTGTCGAGTCCTTGCTCTGCCAGAGCCAAACGGACGCCTATTCCTAGTTCTTCTGGCGCTCTGATTGGAAGCCCTAGAGAAATTGGAATCGCTCTTTCCCGTCTCAAAACCGTAATCCGCCGCTGAAAAGGTAACCATTGCTCTCTCTAATTCTACCTCAACTACAATTTCTATAATCTATGTATTTATCTAATTTAATCTTTTCTTCTCCACGATAGTTGAAGCCGCGACCCGCAGGCGACGATCGTCTAGATCTCCGGAACAGGTTTCAATATCATCATCTGTTAATTCAATATTTTTTCAATTATGATAAGAATATAATTCAATTCGTGTGTCATTGAGGATATATTTTCTCTGTAATGTAATCTCTCTTACGATATCTCTCATTTCGGATCATCAATTTCATCTACAGATTGAAGCCATCTTAGTCTGTGTTGCAAAAATTGAGGTTGAAATATTGGTTCTCTCGTTCCAGGTAAAGTAAATATTGGTTCTCTCGATTCCATCTATAATAATCACAATTTCACTTATGTTTCAGGTAAAGTAAATATTGGTTCTCTCGATTCCATCTATAATAATCACAATTTCACTTATGTGTCTGAAATATACTTTAACTCTGTGCGTTTGATGGGGGTTTTGTGATTTGAAGTGATAGATACATGAGTACTGGGGGCGGGAGTGGTGGTTTTGGTCATCTCTGCGTGACATGTCGATTGCAGATTAGGTGTTCGATGAATTGTCAAGCTGAGCTTTCACTGTGTGGTACCCGGAGTTTATTCCGAGCTGATTTGGCCGTATTCTTGCCGTGCTGCCGTCCGTCGACTCAATTGAAGTCTCAGAGGTCGAGTATTCGGGCCGATTTGGATAGAAATGTCTCTGATATGAGCACTAATGGTATACCCATATTCGATTATTTTGTTTTACTTAAGTTCATGAATTAATGCTAAATTTCATTTCTTCTTCGTAGTAGTTTAAATAGCGTGGAAAGAAATTGGAATTGTTGGGTATTCACATAGCACTTAGTATGTGTGAATTGTGATATTGTTTTTTTTTTCTAAAGAGTTTTCCTATTCTTGGGAAACTTTGGTTCATACCTTGGAATTGAAATGGAGCCTCATTCGTATAGTACTTTCACTAAAATTCAGTTTGCAACCTCAATTCCGAGCCTTGGTATTGGACTTCGTAGAATAAGATGAATTCCATTAAACAAAAATTACTTTTCTAATTCCATTTTCATGATTTGGTATTGGGTTGCCAAACATATTCTGATGTTCTTGTTTATGAATTGATGCAAGTGCTCTTAGTCTTGGCAAGGAAAGGGTACTTAATTAATGTGTTTAAGTTTCTAAGTTTGTGCTGATGGGGGATGATACAATGTTCGGCATTGAGTGAATTCTCCCACTTGTTTTTTTTTGTTTCTCGTCAATGTGGTCAACCGGTCCACTATCTCGAACTATGTAGGGTAAGCTAACTATGTTTAACAATCCAATAACAATGATTGTGTTTCTTATTGACAAGAAAACTCTCCATTCACTATTGTGATGGTATGCGTAGCTCTTAACTTGTTTGACACGGTACATACTTAGGCAACGCTCGAGTCCTGCTCTCCCCAAATTTTAGTGGTTCATTAAGAAGTTGGAAAATTTATATCCCATTTCGAAATTAGTTATCATTTATGTTGGCTAGAGGCTTTGAAAAATATTTTCTTTGTTAAGTTTGAAATAGGTATGATTCTTGTTCATAAAGCCCCATCTAGACTAAGTTATTTGGCATGCATAAGACTATAAGTTGCGGAAGAGAAACAGTGAGAATATGAGGCTATACAATTTTGCTTTTGCCTCCCTTTGATAATTTCGTTGTTATGTTCACCTTCTTATTAGTTATACTAGATAGATGTAACTTATGGTTCGTACTTTCCTCTACTTCTTCATTTTCAAGATAATTCGTTGAGGTGTTAGTCATTCTATAACGGTATGAGCTAGATATATGGTTTAGAGATCTCATGGTTTCATCACATACAAATGATTTCGTTATTCCCATTCCAGTAACAATATTAAACTTTATTCCAGATTCTGTGAGTTTATTTATCGAATCAACTTAGTTATGCAATTGTCTGCATGACGAATAAAGACCGATTGCTATGGCCATTGATTTTGTTCTTTTTGGGTATGATAGTATTAATTGAAGTTTCTTTACGTTACATTACTAAAATATTGGTTAACTTCCCGGCTCAGAAAGGATTATTTCCTCTGAACCGGAGCACTATAGGGGGCCAAAGTTGAAAGTAGCTATTATAGGAGCCTGGGCTTGCGGGCATGTCGACGCCTTTGTGGAGCTTTTGGATAAAGGCCATGAGGTTCAAACAACATTTTTCTTCTTCTTGCAACAGATATATTTTAATAGTCTCCTCATTACGTTTCGGTTATCATCCCCGAATTATCTTCCTTGACAGAATCCTTTATGTTGACATCTTTTGTAACGATTGAAATTGGAATGGCCAACTCTTATAGTTCACATATAATGCACAAACTCTGCAAAGATACACTCTTTCTCTCACACACACACACAAAACTCTTTGATGCGTCTTCTATTTCAGTAGTTTACGGATGTTGCAACAGTGAAACTTTTTGATACACATTGTTGATTTGCAACAGGTGGATATATATGAGTCAAGGACTTTTATAGGTGGAAAAGTGGGTTCGTTCGTCGATAAACGTGGAAACCACATTGAAATGGGTCTACATGTTTTCTTTGGTTGCTACAATAATCTATTTCGTCTTTTGAAAAAGGTGAAAATCTGTCATAACGTGCAGCCGTACGATAAAGCAAGAAATGCTTTGGCTCTTGCATTGAGTCCTGTTGTGCGGGCTCTTATTGACCCAGATGGAGCAGTGGTGGACATACGGAATTTAGATAGTGTAAGAAAAGTCTTTCACGTTCAAGTGCTTCCATATTATCTCATCTTGTTTCAGTTTAGCCTGTCATTTGAGTATCGTATAGTTTTTCCATAACCTTTCCTTTGAATGTATTGATTGTTTTCTTGGGTTAAGACTAACATGTAGAATCTCTTGCTTATTATCTGCATATTAGTTTCTCTGACTGGTTTAGTTTTTGATTATGAGCATCTTTATGTCATCTCTCATTCTCTTGCTTATTATATACCTTGTTTCATTTACTCACAAGTGATGTTGTGAGCATCTTTATGTCATCTCTCATTTTCTATTTTCTGTGATTTCATAGTTTTTGATTCATATATATAGGTGAATCCTTCAACATCTGGTGGTACAGAAGATGGGCTTGATGGAATGTCTAGCTAGTGCTTTAGTGTGTTTTGTGTCATCAGGTAAGTGTAGTTAGTTTATAATTATTTTTTATTGTTTCATATATATGAATCAACTAATACTCAATTCGTCCCATAATAAATGTCACACTTTTCCTTTATTTTTAGTCTTCCCAATATGAATGGCACGTTTTAAATTATGGAATGTGACATTTATTTCGAACGGAGGTAGTAAATATTTTTTTTATTGCTTTTAATTTCCTTAGCATAATTTTACTTTTACATATGCATGCATATATATATATATATATATATACTAAATATTTGTGTTATATATTTTATTTATAGGAGTATTCGTGGCAGAAAGATTCTACTTTTTGGCAAAGGATACATCTTCAACAGTTTCACTGCTAGTGACTTTAGAGTTTATCTTTTGACATGGCTCTATGGCTATAATGGCTTTTGGACAATGTTATATATTTAGCACATGTTTAGTATTATGGAATTATTTCTTTTGGATATTAAACACTTTGGGATTATTGTGGTATTGTTGATTTTGGAATGGAAAAGTTCTCTTTTTCATATACATATTTTCTAGAAATTGTGATTTAGTAAAAATATACCACCATTTTAGAAACTATTATATATATATTATGGTTTAAACCGTAACAAATATTAAAAAAAATATCAGCACTGTTTTATTATTATGGTAAACAAACTGACACATAAAAATATATGTTACGGTTCAAATACGGTCACAAACAAATATGTCGCACACAATTATCTGAGGTGACGTGTAAATAACCGTAATAAATATATCAATTGTGACGGTTATAACCTTCACAAAAAAGCGTAACATAACTTTTAAGCATTTGACACAGTTTCTTTTCATTGTTTCTGAACCGTAACAAAGACCGTCACAAAAAACAATTATGACGGTTTACCACCCGACACAAAGTATTTGTGACCCACGCAATTAAGTCGGACAATAAACCGTCACAAAACCGTCACAAATACCTTTTGTGTCGGTTTTTGAGTTTTTTGCTACGGTCCGTCGACCGTCATAAAAGGGGTTATTTTTTGTAGTGGGAGGATCACTGTCACATATGAGGATGTGCAGCGATTCTTGAAGAGGGACAGCCCGGAGGGGTGTCAGCTGTACCCTTGGACTCGGTATGGCGAGGATGAGATGGAGGGTGCCCTCTGGGTGACGCGGCAGAGGAAGCTTCTACGGGCCTTACCCGTGACTCGATGTATCTGGGAGAGAGAGTCTTCTGGCAGCATGGTGCCGATATTCCCCATATGGCTCCGAGGGATCCGCCACTCCGTATGATGAGTCCTGTTGATATGGACGTGTTGGAGTTCGAGAGGTACCGGGCCGGCGTGAGCGCCGAGGAGTTCATCTTGGAGGGCAAGGAGTATGCGTCTTTTGTCAGGCGGAAGTTGAGGAAGACGCAGGTGTTGGCGAAGGAGGAGAGGACTGGCTCGTTGCGTCCTCCGGATGTCCTGGTGCCTGGGCCGGACTTTACTTACGTTCGTGGGGATTCGAGGAGGGTATCGGTGCCCATCCCCGAGCAGGCTCCTACCACCTATCGGGTTGACCCATATGCTGTGGTGAGTTTGTTTACTCTTTTCCATCTTGGCATTTTGTTTTGTATTTCTCTTTTGTCGAGTATTTTTTTGTATCTCTTTTGCTGAGCATTTCTTTTGTTGTTTGTTGTACAGGTCTCGGGGCGGACCATCGACGTGCTCACCCACCGGTATAGGGGGTTAAGGACTTTTACGAAGAAGCTCCTGAGGAAGATGTCTTGCGAGTCTTCGCGGAGTGCGGCGGCTTTCGAGCCAATGTCTTCGAGGAGGTCTGTGGATACTACTTCTTCGAGGGCTGAGGCAGAGCGACTGACGCGCCCCCAAACCGTGGTTCTATTAGTCCCACGCCCGTGACACGCTCGGAAGACGCCTTTATTTTTATAAAACTTTCGAAATGTCTTTACAAAAACATTTGATATATAAAACCTGTTTAACTTAAAAACTTCATTTCTTTACTACTAAAAGTAACACACCTTACTTAAACTCAAACACCATTTTACAAACCATTTACAACTTAAGGAACATAGTTCCAAAAACTTACCATATTTACAATCACCAAATAGTTTCAAAATAGTGACATACATCTCAAGTCTCGGGTATACTACCCCTTGGCTCTACATTTAAATAATATAAACCACTACAAAATACCTTTCCCAAAATAACAACCCAACTCGGCGTCCTCTCCGTGCTCAACGTGGCCTATGCCCTGGCTCGCCCTGGTCTAAGGAAAACAATAAAAGGATGGGGTGAGATAAATCTCAGTAAGCTATTATATATGCAGCAAGATGATATGCAATCACATTATGAAAACATATATCAACAATCTCATCATATATATCACAATCTTGTAAACACATAGAAGGGTATATATGATAACACATAAGTACAATAATGTAACACTGAAAAGGATACTGAGCCAAGGTTTAATCCCAATAGGATATAACAATCTGAGCAGCATCAACAACTGAAGAAGCGGTTCCGGAACCCATTAACAATATCAACAATACGGGTGAAAATGACACAAAGTCATACCCCGAAGTGCAACTAGACCTCACCCAAAAAGGGGAGCTAGCCCACTACCCAAACCATGGCCAATGGAAGGGGGAAACAATGGGAAACCAGTTAATGGTATCATAATGAACTCGGCTCGGGTGCCATTATAATCATTCCACTGCCCGAACAATCAAGTACCAGCAGGACTTTAACTAAAAGCAAAGTAATAAATACTTGCTTTAAACAATCAATATATGATTCCAAATTAGGGAACCATACCAAATATATCATATCAAGATGATAACAAGTATCAATCATAAGTAGCACAACGGCTAAACAATCCTTGAACCAATTCATTTCAACTTAGAATTTCAAAGTAGGGAACCCTATCAAGCACACCATAAAGATGTCAAACAATTCGATAATGTGCAACACATAAGGTTTACACACTTACTATAACTATTCAAGGATCTATCATCAACCATATAAGGATATAAAGCAAATTAGGTTTCATGGAATTCAAGTATTCCAACCTACATTAACCAAGTATTTAACTATCTTCCCTATATCACAATTGACATATAAAGACATCCTTTTGTAGCATATATAGTACTTGGATTATAGTGTTCAATTGGGTAAAATATATGTTACATATTTGGACATACAATGCTTGGAAAGTAATACAGCAAAACAGGGCAGGGCACGACTCGGGCCCTACAGCACGAGTCGTGCCAATTGAAATCAGCATGAGTGCAGAGAAATGCACGACTCGTGGGCAAGAATGAAGGCATGGCACGACTCGTGACATAGGGCACGAGTCGTGCCCCTTACAGAATTCAGAACAGCAGTTGAAACTTCAGCAATCTCTTGAAACAAATTCTCATGACCATTTTTCCCAACTCAAACACAACCTAATAAACCCACTTCATTTCAACTTGACCAAAACCACTTCCACTTAAGAAAATGACCAAATATAACATGCATCCATTTTACTTCAACCACTTTAACCTTGCTTACCTTTTCATAGTGCAACAAACTATGAACCTTCATTTCCATCTATTCCAACTCAACCAAATACCATTTTCATCATTTTAAACTCAAGAAAAAATGGTCCTAAACAACATGCACCAATTATCCAACAACAATATCAACTTTAAACACTAAATGAGCATGGATTGAAGGAAAATTATAATAACTTACCTCAAAAATGAAATGACAAACTTCAACTTTTATTTGGATGAAAATGATCCTCTTCTTCTCCCGAACATTTAGAAGCAAACGGATTGAAGAATGGATTTTTCTTGAATTTAGGGTGGATTTTTAAAATGGAAACCTAAGTTTGGACTCTTTTTTTCAAGGAAGAAGGAGATGAACTTGGCTGGCTTGAATTTGATTTAATGAAGCTACTCAAATGAACAAAACTAAGATAAACATTGGCATGGTTTCAATTAAGCTCCTTCACCCATTAAGTTATTAAAATTAAATGACTTAAGTTGAAATGTTCACTCTAAAGCACCTCAAGGTTTATTATAAGTATATAATGAAATTTTCCAAATTTACTAATTCACTACACACTCCTAAAATTTTTATTTATACATAAAATAATTATATTTAATTTATTAGCATACTTAAATATCAAATAAGTTATTTAAAATGTTAAAATAACACATAATACTCACCAATAAAAGGCGAAGCATAAAATAAAGGCAACACACGCCATAAATACGTGCTCAACATGTATCAAAATAATGCCTAGGTTTAGGATCGTGACAATCAATCCCCCTTAAAGAAAATTCGTTCCGAATTTTAAACTTACCTATCTAGAAGGTCAAACAACCCCAGATACTTCTAACACTTAAAGCAAGAACATAGCAAAAGAATGCAATTGTGATGCAAAATGCATGTTAAATAGGAATGCGATGAGCAAGGGTCTATAAGTGTGCGTTTTCTTAGACTTGAAAAAAAAATGATACCTCCTATTACTGATTCACTTCAAAGACACGGTTTGGAACCTTAGACCTCCCTGAAGCATCCCTTTTCTGACCTTGTGCAGTCCCGGTGCCACTCCCCGATGGTTGATTCTTTACCTTAGGACAATCTTTTTGGAAATGGCCCAACTGTCCGCAATTCACACACTTTCCTTGTTTCCTCCAACATCGCTCTTCTGTTTGCCCTTCTTTCTGACAATAAGTACATACTCTCCTTTGTTGATTCCCTGGAGTATTACTTCGACTATCCTTGTCTTGTTGTTGTTTCCCTTACTCTCCTTGCCTTCCGGTACTTAACACTTCCGTCTTCCTCTTATGTTCCTCAATATCATGCTCCACATTGTAAGCACGATCCACCGCATCTTGAAATTCTTGAAACTTGTGAGATACTAACTGCGTTCGAATCATAGTCTTCAATCCCCGCACAAATCTCATTGATATTCTCTCTTCATATGCAACTAGATGAGTGCAATATCTGAATAGCTCGGTGAACCTGGCCACGTACTGAGCCACTGTCATGAAATTCTGCTCCAAGTTAAGAAATTCTATCTCCTTCTTATCTTGATCCACTTTCGGAATGAAATGCTCCTTGAACTTCCTTTCAAAATTCTCCCAAGTATATGGAACATGAGCCTCATCTCAACTTGTCTTTAAAGTCCTCCTCCAATACTCCGCGGCCCTAGAAAACTTATAAGCCACGAACCTAACTTGATCCCCCTCGGTACATCTCAATACATCAAGTATTTTCTCCATAGCTTACAACCATCTCTCAGCCTTTGACACATCCGGCTCACCATCATAGCCAATGGGTTTCATCTTCAAGAATTGTTCTAGTCCAAACATGGAGCTGCCTGCTCTCCTCTCTGCCTTTGATCATTCATAGCCTTCATGGATGCCTCTAACATGCCTTGAAACATCTCCCAAGTCTCCTCCCTTACATTTTTGCGGCCTAAAGGTCCAGTCGGATCACCTTCAGCTCCTGCCAAAAGGACTTAGTACCTGCATAAAACACTTAACGTCACTCACTCAATCCATAACTACCCTCCTAGGTCACGTAGTCACTCTAGACTATCTAAACCTAAGCTCAGATACCAACTGACGCGACCCCAAACCGTGGTCCTACTTGGTCCCACGCCCAGGACACGCTCGGAAGACGCCTTTATTTTTATAAAACTTTCGAAATGTCCTTTCAAAAACATTTGATATATAAAACATGTTTAACTTAAAAACTTCATTTCTATACTACTAAAAGTAACACACCTTAATTAAACTCAAACACCATTTTACAAACCATTTACAACTTAAGGAACATAGTTCCAAAAACATACCATATTTACAATCACCAAATAGTTTCAAAATAGTGACATACATCTTAAGTCTCAGGTATACTACCCCTTGGTTCTACATTTACATAATGTAAATCACTACAATATACCTTTCCCAAAATAACAACCCAACTCGGCGTCCTCTCCGTGCTCAATGTGGCCTATGCCCTGGCTCGCCCTGGTCTAAGGAAAACAATAAAAGGACGGGGTGAGATAAATCTCAGTAAGCTATTATATATGTAGCAAGATGATATGCAATCACATTAGGAAAACACATATCAACAATCTCATCATATATATCACAATCTTGTAAACACACAGAAGGGAATATAAGATAACACACAAGTACAATAATATAACATTGAGAAGGATACTGAGCCAAGGTTTAATCCCAACTAGATATAACAATCTGAGCAGCATCAACAGCTGAA
The DNA here is from genome assembly GCA_022495995.1 of Adenophora triphylla var. japonica. Lineage (NCBI taxonomy): Eukaryota > Viridiplantae > Streptophyta > Magnoliopsida > Asterales > Campanulaceae > Adenophora > Adenophora triphylla. The sequence continues at coordinate 204,210 of JAFEMH010002550.1, read as the reverse complement.
GAAGCGGTTCCGGAACCCATTAACAATATCAACAATACGGGTGAAAATGACACAAAGTCATACCCCGAAGTGCAACTAGACCTCACCCAATAAGGGGAGCTAGCCCACTACCCAAACCATGGCCAATGGAAGGTGAAACAATAGGAAACCACTGAATGGTATCATAATGAACTCGGCTCGAGTGCCATTATAATCTCATTACACTGCCCGAACAATCAAGTACCAGCTAGACTTTAAATAAAAGCACAGTAATAAATACATGCTTTAAACAATCAATATGTGATTCCAAAGTAGGGAACCATACCAAATATATCATATCAAGATGATAACAAGTATCAATCATAAGTAGCACAACGACTAAACAATCCTTGAACCAATTCATTTCAACTTAGGATTCCAAAGTTGGAACCCTATCAAGCACACCATAAAGATGTCAAATAATTCCATAATGTGAAACACATAAGGTCTACACACTTAATATAACTATTCAAGGATCTATCATCAACCATATAAGGATATAAAGCAAATTTGGTTTCATGGAATTCAGGTATTCCAACCTACTTTAACCAAGTATTTAACTATCTTCCCAATATCACAATTGATAAGTAAAGACATCCTTTCGTAGCTCATATATAGTTCTTCGATTATTGTGTTCAATTGGGTAAAATATATGCTACATATTTGGACATACATTGCTTGGAAAATAATACAAGAAAACAGGGCAGGGCACGACTCGTGCCCTACAGCACGAGTCGTGCCAATTGAAATCAGCACGAGTGCAAAGAAATGCACGACTCGTGGGCATGAATGAAGGCAGGGCACGACTCGTGATATAGGGCACGACTCGTGCCCCTTACAGAATTCATAACAGCAGTTGAAACTTCAGCAATCTCTTGAAACAAATTCTCATGACCATTTTTCCCAACTCTAACATAACCCAATAAACCCAACTTCAATTCAACTTGACCAAAACCACATCCACTTAAGAAATGACCAAATATAACATGCATCCATTATACTTCAACCACTTTAACCTTGCTTACCTTTTCATAGTTCAACAAACCATCAACCTTCATTTCCATCTATTCCAACTCAACCAAATACCATTTTCATCATTTTAAACTCAAAAAAAAAAAATGGTCCAACACAACATGCAACAATTATCCAACAACAATATCTACTTTAAACACTAAATAAGCATGGATTGAAGGAAAATTATAATAAATTACCTCAAAAATGAAATGACAAACTTCAACTTTTATTCGAATGAAAATGGTCCCCTTCTTCTCCCTAACATTTAGAAGCAAACATATTGAAGAACGGATATTTCTTGAATTTAGGGTGGATTTTTAAAATGGAAACCTAGGTTTGGACTCTTTTTCTCAAGGAAGAAGGAGATGAACTTGGCTGGCTTGAATTTGATTTAATGAAGCTTCTCAAATGAACAAAACTAAGATAAACATTGGCATGGTTTCAATTTAGCTCCTCCACCCATTAAGTTATTAAAATTAAATGACTTAAGTTAAAATGTTTACTCTAAAGCACCTCAAGGTTTATTATAAGTATATAATGAAATTTTCCAAATTTACTAATTCACTACACACTCCTAATATTTTCATTTATACATTAAATAATTATATTTAATTTATTAGCATACTTAAATATCAAATAAGTTATTTAAAATGTTAAACTAACACATAATACTCACCAATAAAAGTCGAAGCATAAAATAAAGGCAACACACGCCATAAATACGTGCTCAACATGTATCAAAATAATGCCTAGGTTTAGAGTCGTGACAATCACTCCCCCTTAAAGAAAATTCGTTTCGAATTTTAAACTTACCTATCTAGAAGGTCAAACAACCCCAGATACTTCTAACACTTAAATCAATAACTTAGCAAAAGAATGCAATTGTGATGCAAAATACATGGAAAATAGGAATGCGATGAGTCAGGGTCTATAAGTGCGCATTTTCTTAGACTTGATAAAAAAATGATACCTCATATTACTGATTCACTTCAAAGACACGGTCTGGAACCTTAGGCCTCCCTGAAGCATCCCTTTTCTGACCTTGTACAGTCCCGGTGCCCCTCCCCGATGGTTGATTCTTTGCCTTAGGACAATCTTTTTGGAAATGGCCCAACTGTTCGCAATTCACACACTTTCCTTGTTTCCTCCAACATCGCTCTTCTGTATGCCCTTCCTTCTGACAATAAGTACATACTCTCCTGTGTTGATTCCCTTGGAATACTCAAGGCATATTTTTTTGAAGAAATCAGAAGCTCCAGACCGCATGAAGAAGCTACCATAAGGTCTATACTTGACTCATTACAAGTCAATCTTCAAAAATGATGCTGAGCTGCTAAGAGAAGAGTTGAAGGTTAAAATGGTCTTAGTTGGAGATGGTTTGACCGCAAGGTTGACCAACATAGCTGATGAGGTTAGGGAGAAGCTTGAAGATCTGAATGAAGGAATTAGAGATAAACTGATCTACAAATTCAAGGAGTTGAATGAAAGTTTCAGGGGGATAGTTGATGAGTTAGAGCCAAAGTTGCAGTCATCCCAAACTGCACATACAACCACAATCCAAGAATCCATTCATACCATTTATAATACTATAAATGCTTCAATTCAGCTTTAGTTGAATAGAATTCTGGAAGGAATCAATGAAAAAATTGCTGAAAATACCTCAAAGGTGGATGAGCTTAAAGAGAATACTGAAACAAATACAAGAGCTGTTGGAGCAAACAATGCAAGAATTATTAGTGTGGTGAATGCCTTAAGGAATGTTGAAGCTGCTCAAGGAAGAACTTTAGAACAGGTGAGAAGATTGAGAAGAATCCTAAGGGCTGAGAATTCTGCGTTCAACTTTTCTAGAGCCCCAGTTCAAGGAGAAGTTGTGGATGGGCCTCCTTCTCAAATTTTTCTTGATTTGGATGCATAGTAGGTTATTCCATTCTAACCACCTCAACAGTAAAACTGCATTACTGTAAGTACCCAAATCTGGTTCATGCCTTCCGGTTAAATTTCCCGGCAATTTCGGTAAGTTTTCCGGTAATTCCCCAGACCTTCCTAGTGTTCCGGAAACATTCCGGAACTGTTTTTAATTAAATAAGGGCTGAAGGGGATCCTTCCTAATTAAGAAACACGTTTTTCTTAATTAGGAGGGAAGGTTCTAGAATTTGCCACCTTGCATGGTTCTAGAATGCTGAGTCATTGTGGATAATGCCGCACGGCTGCATTAGCTTGCTGTCCTTAGCCGCACGACTTCATTAGCCTTATCCAGACTGCCTATAAATAGAGCCCTCCTCTACCCATTTCTCAACAACAATTTCCAACAACACCACACATAATACGAAGAAATACTCCCAAGAGGCTGTTGAAGATCCAAGAAGGTGAAGAAGAAGGCCAAGAAGCTCCCTCCCTCCTCCTTGAAGATCCAAGACCAACCTCTCCTCCTAGCTCCGCCCGAAGAAGAAGGAAGCCATTGGTAACCTCGCACGCCCTAACCTCGCATCCTAATTGCTTTATAAATTGCTCATTGCATTACCTTTATATTGCTTGGGACTAGGTAGATTAAAGATCATATCTTCATATTCCCCCTTCCCTTTTGCATGCATTAGACATCATTTGTCATAAAAATGTAGTCTTTTCCCATAAAGGTGCATCCTTTGCACCTAAAACCCCCATTTTCAAATAAAAATGTCATCTTCATGCATCCTTTGCATATAAAAATCAAATCTTTTCAATCAAAATGCATTATTTGCATCCAAAATCACTTTTCCAAGCATCATTTGCTTTAAAGACCATGTCTTTACCATAAACTAGCATCATATGCTTTTCAAAATGCAATCTTTATGCATCATTTGCATAATGAATGCCAATTTCTTCAAAAATGCATCATTTGCATAAAAATCAAATCTTTATGCATCATTTGCAATAAAGATCATTTCTTTAAACTAAGTGCATCATTTGCAACCCAAAAATGTCATCTTTTCATTAAAGTGTCATTTTTACATACATTTCCCCCATTCCCCCATTAGCAACCTAGGAACGGACCGGTGTAAAAGATCCTATCTTTACATCGTTCCTTCCATTAAAGGTTCCATATTTCTTTAAAAAGGGACAACCTTGAACCATATATCTCCAATTATCGCTTAAGAAAGAGTATGAAGCATCTATACGAGCTCGACCGTCTTAAAGCGTAGGATTGATGGGCTAAGGACCTTCCTTTTCTAAAGAACCTCATCTTTGACCATAAAGAGAGTCATTCTCTCGATCACGCAAGTCCCGAGGGTCCCGAGGTTAAAAATGCGATGATCACAAGTTACAAGATGAGGGCGGGATCATAATCCCGAATACATAAATTCCAAGAAATCCCGAGCGACAACCAACAAATGGTTTGTACGTCCGGAAGACAACTTGGGACATTCCCTCCTTATTTTCAAACACATGCACACAAGAAAGCACGCAAGCAAGCACGATTAATGAAATCATGGGAGACTTGCTCCGGCAAGGCACCTTGGGTGAACGCCAAACGTTCTTCCCAAGGGGTAACTTAACCTCCGAACCCGTAAAACCTTTTTTCAAAGTTTTGAGGTAATCAAAATGGCGTGGCGACTCCATTTTTCAAATTAAACCGGATGTCTTCAAACTCGCGTGAATCCAACAGAAACAAAATTTGGGCACACATTCACAGTTTGGCAACTCCGCTGGGGAAACCCAAAGGAGAAAAGCTTTTATTTTCAAAACAAAAAAAAAATTGATACTCGGTATATAGGTGGAAACCACTTACCCTTCCTGTACACTCCCTGACGTGGGAGTTGGGATAACCGGTGGTTTAACAATCCACGTACCAGTACCCCTTTTCGAAAAAAAAAATTTTTGAAAAAATAAAAGAAAGATTTTCCCTTTGAGCGGGTTAGACTCCCGTCGCCGATTTCATTAATCATGCTTGCTTTCTTTACCATGCATTGCATCATTTGCATCTTGGAATCTGTGCATACTTTGAACGGGAAACAACCCGAAAAATAGCAAAGGAGTGGAACCTGGAAAATTGATCCATGCAGCCGCATCCGCTCAATCCTCATTGGATTCCGACCGGCGACCTCGCTGGCAATTCCACCAGGAAAAATCATGGCTAATCTGGGCAGCCCTAGCAGCTTGGGGCTACTCGCTCCATGACCGACCGGGGCTCCTGTAAAATTTACGTGCTTATGTGTTGCATTCTCCCCGTCCCGAAAATCATTCCTTTAAAACACATTTACGAAAATCTCTGTTTTAACTCAAAAAGGAACATTTTTAGGAGACCGCACACTACGCGCACCCGATATATCCCGTACACTTTGCACGCACGTCCTTCAAACCCGAGGGTGGTTCCACTGCAGCCACGGACAGCCTTACGATGCTCCCGGCGCGCACGGAATCATCCCAACCTCCCCATGGCGGCCGGTGTCGACCAATGCACGATCCGTGTCACACATTTCAAAAACCGTGACTTTTGGTTGGTTTTTGGTCTAGTCCGTGTCATATAGCCCAGTTGCATACCCTCGTAAAGGTCAAGTCTTAGTTCATAACGGAAGAAGAACTCTGCCAAAATTCCAACAAGGAAAAATTTGCGAGATCTCAACTCTGACATTTACTATTGACCTTGACCTGCACGGAAATGCGTAAGAGTCAAGACCGAGTCTTTGCCAACAAATCAAAAGATCTTTCGCTCAAGCGAAGCTCTGCTAAAATTCCGACAAGGAAAAATTGGCAAGATCTTGACCCGGCATTGACTTCGATTCTAACTCACGCCCGGCGTATGCAACGAAGTTCAATGTGACACTGTGTCATCCGGCTTTTGCCGCCCGACCCATGCCTATTATCTTCTCGAACATTACCGAAAGTCAAAGGGTCATTCGCTCAAGCGAAATTCTCGCCAAAATCCTATCAAGGCGTAAAGACGAGACTTTCCCGGTATTGCCTTGACTATAATCCGCATCGCTTGTGCGTTGAAAGTTCCTATGACCCGCTAGACCCGTTAGGAGCGTTCTTTACTCTCGGTCGGTGGGATCCGCGTGCCCTATAGGACCCTCGCCGGGCCGTCCACCCCCGGGTGGTCGAAATACAGGTGGAATACGAGGGGCTTATAGACGTAGTGACGGAACCCACTGATCCAGGATCTAGAGTAGTTACGAAAAAGAAGGGCGAACCCCCTTTTCCAACCAAATAGATATTAATAAAAGACACTGTTTTAAGTAAACTGGAAGATTCTAATTTGCATATTGCCTGAGCCTTCAGCCTAAACACCTACCCCGAGTCTAAACCTTTCCTATCCCTTTCCCACGGCCGAGAAAGAAGTGGGTGAGAACACCGGGTCGCCGACTTGTTAGCGCAGGAATTCTCGCAGTTCCGCTGTAATCCTCGCTTGGTCGGTCCGAATGTCCGATTCAACAGAGAACAAAGACTGGTTTGGGTAACCAGATGACTAGGGAAGCAGAGCTAGCCTATAGCCCATCCCCTCCTAATTCCTTGCCAAAGACTGTCCCTTTTCAGTCTTCCCCAACATCCCGAGCCGTCAGGGTCCTGACACCCTCACAGCCTTTGCATCCCCCCGTGGGACTCTTTCCCTCCTTTCAGCCTAACCCAAATCCATTTACTTTGGAATCCCAGTCCCAACCTGGCCTCTCTAATTTCGTCAACGCCTGTGAATTTGCCTATCTCTCTACAATGGTAGTGAAGAATCGGTCGGGAACGAGAATAGGAATGGATGGATTTACAATGATGATGACAGGTTTCGTAGAAGGAATGGACTTGGAGTCGGCGAAGTGAAACCCAAAGGGCAGGATGAGGTAGGAAACCACCGACCCGGAATAGGAGATGAAATCACTTCAAAGTGTATTTGCGGCTGTGTGAAGGCTCAGAAAAGGAAAAAGATGCTAGCTTAGATGAAGCAGTATATGAGTCCTACATCCTAGAGTTCAATACTCCTTACAAAGACTTGGTCGGTGAATGGAGGGATTTAATTGAAGCCCTAGCTGAAAGAGGAAAATGGGCTCCACCCACCGATCTGGAAAACGTAAGCATTACGGAAGCCAAACTCTCATCGGGAAGAGTAGACTCGTTACGGTGTTAGTAATCACTCCCGAGACCTTGTCAGAAGAAGAGTGTATGGATGCCCTGGAAAGAGTCTTAAGTCTCGAGGCAACCCCAGTCCCCTTTATGTCCTGTGACGACAATGATGTTTTCTTGATAATTCCCAAGTCAAAGGAGGAGTCCAAGATACCTCTTATATGGCGTCAAGTATCCCGACCTGCTTTTGCCCTCATTGGTCATCGAGTCAAGACGAAAGTTCCCGCGAGAGTTACTACGGTGATACCGATGAAGACACGGTCGAAGTGCCGGAAGGAACAGGTAGAAGAGTGGTTAGCCCGGAAGCCAAAAAGCCCGGAAAACCTTCCCGACAGTGAAGAACAGAAACCCGCCATGAGGTTTGACCTCGCAGAAATCCTTATTGATGATGGAATTTCTCACTTCAGAAAATGTTTAGCCAATGTCAAAGATGCCGTCAGAAGGCTGACCCCTAGAGAAAGAAGGGATATGCTTGGCGGTGATGAGGAATGTGATCCCGCTCGTTAAAAAAGTTGTTGGACCGGATGAGAAAGCCGGTTGCCAGGATCCAAGCCCCGAAGGTGATAACTCCTGTTGCATGTTGACTTTGAAAAGTTTGAATGAGATTGTGAAGGCTTTAAACGGAGAAGGTAAACCGAAACCAAATTTCACTGCTAAGCCAATCGTAGAGTCGAACCTTGAGAAGGTCGAAAGCCGTTAACTTGGGATCGGATTCGAGAAGCGACCTACGCCTCCGGTAGTGCCATTAATCGATTAATCAGCAGAAATTGGCCATACGCCGGCAGAGCCCGCCTCGACTTTGAAAGAGCTAACAAAATCCTCGAGTAGGAATAATGACTCGGGAAAATCTAATGTCTATGTGATGACTCGGTGCAGACAGATGAGTATTGAGCTGACCTAAGGGTGACAAAAGAATGCCGTTTCGGAGCCAAAGACAGATAAGAGGCCTTATAAGTCGGAAGTAGAAAAGCCGTAATCGACAAAGAGGATCCGGTGTTGACTCGGTTGAAGTGTACCCAATCCAATATCTCCTTGTGGTCCATGTTAACCTCTTCATACCCTCATAAGTTGAAGCTAGAAGAAAGTTTGGCCAAGACCATGGTGCCCATAGATGTCACCCCAGATGAGGTCGTCCAAATGATTGGAAATATCCACTACGGAAACATCATTACCTTCACCGACTTGGACTGCCAAAGTATAGGGCTAGTCATAACGAACCTCTTTACATCACGAGTCCGGTTAGAAGAGCGTCGATTGCCACGGGTATTAGTCGATGGAGGGTGCACGATGAATGTCTTGCCGGCCAAGATGATGGACTTATTGGACCTCGAAACCAACAGATTTGAAGCCTTCTAGTCAGACTATTAAGGCTTATGACTCCACTGCACGGTCAGTTTTGGGGATTGCTACTCTCAAGCTGTGGTTCGGAAAAAAGGTCATGAACGTCGATTTTCAAGTGATTGATATTCCAATTTCATTTAATGCTCTACTGGGACGGCCCTGGATCCACCAGATAAATGGGGTAGCCTCTACTTTGCACCAGTGCATCAAATTTCAGTCAAATGATGGTACTATCACCACCATTTATGGAGACAGTGTCACGGTAGAAGGAACCAAAGAGAAGACATCCCGATATTGGAAATCAAACATGATGACGAAGGGTTGGCATTGACAGGATTCTCTGTAGCTTCTTCCAAAGCACAAGTGTGTAGCACTGACCTCACTACTACTTCCGATCAAATCCCTCCTGCCATGAGAATGATGAGAAAAATGGGTTATCTTCCGGGACTTGGATTGGGTGGAAGACTTCAGGGTCGCAATACCATCATCGATGTAAAGGAACAGAATACCAGATACGGCTTGGGGTACAAACCAAATGGCAAAAGATAAAGGGGTCCGGCTTCATCCCTACGGTTTATCACGACCCACTATTTTACAAAAGGCAAGACACAATGCGATAAAAGTGATCACCAGATCTCCTTGCAGAAAACCCTTACGGAGAATTTTGAGAAAATGAGGGGAAAGCCGGCCAATCCTCGTTCGAAGAATGTTCCTTGACTTGCCCGGACATTCCCGGGGCTACCACTACCATTCGTAAGCAGTATGTCTTCAAAGGAAACTCGAGACGGCGTCAAAGAATCGGCATCCGGGGTAATGGACTCCTCGGCTTTCGAGTTAGCTCTTCCGAAGATCAGCCCGGATAGAAGCCGCGCATTAGTGAAGACGGTGAGTGGGGCTTGCTACGCTTGTTTGATGAAGAAGCACGGATCCCAGATTTGATCGACTTCAGCTCGAGATGATGAGATAGTTGCCGTAATTGGAGACGGTGGTGAAAATCCTTTTGATCCCCGCACTTTGGTAACTAAGACGAAATGCCGTTGAAGAATTGGGAGACGTTCTCGGGACCGATAGCCAGTGCGATAGCAAATGATAGAGGAGCTTGGATTGGTACCCCGTCCTTCTCAACCCGGTCGTGTCAAACACCTGTTGTCCATACAATTGAGTCGGGAATCTTTGAATTCCAGTCCTTCCGAGTCATCCGAAGGCCTCACGCCCGAGGACTATCAAAATGTAATCGATGTCATCTTTCCCCTTATTTTGAATGAAATGACAGATCTTTCGAGTATCCTCTTATTGCCAACTTAACAAATGATAAATTAACTCAAAACTTAACAACGCTTAATAATGAATCATTTGAACAAGATGCAAACACACTAAATGAACAATACATTAAAGAAATCTTTAAGCGGGTTTCGGAAAAAGAGGAAAACCGGGCCCAAGCCGCCGAGGAGGTTTTGACAAGTGTGAACTTGGGTGCCGTCAAGGAACCTAAAGAGACACAGATCGGAAACTTCTTCTAGGGGTTGAACGGGACGGGCGATCGATGCGCTCGGGGAATACGTCGACGTGTTTGCATGGTCATACAGGGATATGCGGGGCTAGACAGTTCGATAGTAGAGCACGAGAATCCCTCTAGCACCGAGATGCTAAACCAGTAAAGCCGAGGAAGATCAAGCGAGAATGGTCCCTACGTGTCAAAGAAGAAATTGAGAAGCTACTGCGGGTAGGATTCATCAGTAGTCATTGAATATCCGACATTGTTGTCCAATATTGTGACCGTCACCAAGGCCAATGGGAAGGTGCTGCTGTGTGGATTTCCGAGATCCGAACAAGGCTAGCCCCAAGGACGATTACCCTTTGCCAAACATAGACATCCCGGTGGACTCCACCGCCAACTACGAAGTCAAATCCTTCGTTGATGGCTTTCAGATACAACCGTATCAAGATGGCCGAGGAAGACCAAGAAAAGACAGCCTTCACCACGCCGTGGGAACTTACTGTTATACGGTGATGCCATTTGGACTTAAGAACGCCGGGGCTACTTACCAAAGGGCAGCGACCGCGCTTTTCATGACATGATCCACAAGGAGATTGAGGTCTACGTAGACGACATGATAATCCACTCCAAAGGCGAGGACGGGCAAAGACTTTGTTGACCTCGCGGAAGTTCTTTGAGAGACCGAGACAACATTCCATGAGACTAAACCCCGCTAAATGCACCTTCGGAGTGACAAGGGGAAAAGAGCTTGGGTATATGGTCACGGAGCGAGGTATTGAAGCCGACCCCCAAAAGATCAAAGCCATTATGGATATGAGGCCACCTCGGACCTGCATGTAAGTCAAGAGCTTTATGGGAAAACCGCAGTACATCACCAAGCTTTCACAATCGCTGACCACTATGTGCGAGCCCATCTTCAAGCTCATGAAGAAGAACGTAGACACGTAATGGACCGAAGAATGCCAGGGTGCTTTTGACCGCATCAAGGCATACTTGGTACACCCTCCATGCTATGCCCCCACATAGACGTAAACCTCTTCGCTCTATCTCACCGTCACCGACACGGCAGCTTGGGGCTATGCTTGCTCAGAAAGGGAAAGACTCTCGGATAGAGAACGCCATTTACTTTGTCACCGGAAGCCGCAGTGGAAGTGAGCTCAATTACTCAAAGCATGTGAAAATACCGTGCAGATCGGTCCGGGTAGTCGGCAAGTTGAAGCATTATATGCAAGCCCACCCCGTGAATTTGGTCTCAAAAATGGACCCCATCAAGTACATCTTTGATAAGCCTTCCCTCTCGATGCGTCTAGCAAAGTGGTCCTTCTTCTTAGCAGAGTACGACATCAACTATGTGACCGTAAAGGCTATCAAGGGTCAAGCATTGTCGACCACCCGGCAAACTTTCCCGCAATGAAGACAGAGGGCCCGAACCCCAATTCCTGCATGAAGGGATCTTTGCAAATAACCCGAAAACCGATGGCGCTATTCTTTGACGGAGCCGCTAACAAAAGAGGAAACGGTATCGGGATGCTACCGGTCGATCCGAAGGATGAGCATACACCCATAGCCCTCAAGTTGAACTTCCCGCCACGAACAATGTTGCCGAGTATGAAGCCCGCATTGCCGGTTTGGAAGCCGCCTTAGAAAGGAATGTCAAGGAGCTAGAAGTTTACGGAGACTCACCACGATCATCAATCGGGTTTCCAACAAGTGGAAGACTGTGGACCCTAACCTCGCAGCGGTATCATGCCCATATGGAGGAGTTGACTCGAACAGCCGGAGAAGTGACCTTCCACTACTTGCCAAGGGACAAGAACAGATTCGCAGATGCATTAGCTACTCTAGCCTCATTGGTAGAGATCCCCGAGGGAAAAGCCATAAAACCCTTCCAAGTGGGTAGAAGAGAAGCCCCAGCCTTCTGTTGTGAAGTAGACCTGGGACCCGAGCCTATAAAGGAACCCTGGTACAATCAAATTTACCAGTTCCTCAAAGATGGAGAGTCAGCTTTCAAAGACAAAGAAGGTAGACCGAAAGAAGGAGTCAGAGCCAAGAGCTTGCAAGCTCTGAAAAGGTTGGCCTCCCATTATGTCATTCTAGGAGGCAACCTGTACAAGAAGCGATACCAAGGACCACTCCTCTTGTGCATCACTCAAGAAAAAGCCAAAGAGTTGATGACTGAAGTCCACAATGGTCCCTGCGGTCCTCATATGAATGCCAGAGCCCTGATGCAAGTGATCCTCAGAATGGGTTACTACTGGATTTCCATGGAAACAGACTGTGTCCAGCACGTCCGAGCATGCGACAAGTGCCAGCGGTTTGCCAACCTCAACCATCTCCCGCCTCATGACCTGTATTGCATGACGACTCCTTGGCCGTTTGCAACTTGGGGTATTGACGTGATAGGGAAAATAGCCCTGGCAGGAAGCAATGGGCATGAATTTGTGCTAGTAGCCATCGACTACTTCACCAAGTGGGTAGAGGCCAAGTCTTACAAGGTCCTCACTTCCAGAAAAGTGGCCCAATTCATCAAAGAAAACATAATGTGCAGATATGGGGTGCCCAACGAGATCATTTCCGATAATGGGTCGCACTTTGAAGGGGACTGTGATAGGTTGCTGTCAGAATTCAGAATCACTCGCCACAAGTCATTTCCGTACATACCTCAGACTAATGGAGCCGTGGAAGCTGCTAATAAGACGCTCGAACGGATCATCCGGAAGATGGCCACCCGTGGTCGTGATTGGCCCGAAAAGCTGCACTTGGCACTCTGGGGCTACAGAACGTCTGTCGTAACGGCTACGGGAGAAACTCCTTTTGCCTTAACCTACGGGATGGAAGCAGTGTTACCAGTGGAGTTGGAAATCCCGTCATTAAGGGTCCTTCTGGAAAACAGTGTCAATGAAGTGGAATGGTTGCGCGGGCATGATGAGTTAGCCACCTTGACGAGAGAAGGCTAAAAGCCATGGAACACACCCGAGCCTACCGAGAGGCGAATGGCGGAGCGTTTGATCAAAAGGTCAAGGCCGGAGACATCAAAGAAGGTGACTTAGTGTTGAAAGTGAAGCCCCTACCGAGAGACAACCCCGGGAAAATGAGAACCCGTTTGGATCGGCCCTTATGTGGTGCGCAGAAGATACTATCGGGAGGAGCCATGAAGCTTGCGGACACTGGACGGCAATCCCTTTGTCCACCCGGTCAACGGTGATAAGCTCAAAAGATACTATGTCTAAAAAAAAAAAAAAAAAAAATAAAAAAAATATAAAAAAAAAAGAGAGTGCAAAAAGAGTAATACCCAGCTAGGCTGAAAACCCCAAAAAGGGCGGTCTAGGCAAAAGACAGGATTGCACATAAAAAAAAAGAGAAAAAAAATCTTAGTGCAAAAAGAGTAATGCCTAGCTAGGCTGAAAACCCCAAAAAGGGCGGTCTAGGCAAAAAACAGGGTTGCACATGAAAGAATTAGTTCACCAGAATGAACTACGAAGACCTGAGCCCCTTAGTCTTTCTTGTAAAAGGGGAACGTAGACAGCCATATATGGTTCGGTCTAAACAATAAAAAGGACGATTAAGTTTCCATGAAATGTGTCCTAAACAAAAAAAAAAAAAAGACAATCAAGCTTCCATGAAGTGCGTCCTAAATAATGAAGGGTATTTCAGTTTTCATAAAACGGGTCCCAATAAATAAGACATTTAAATTTCCATGAAATGTGTCTTGACTGATTTTTAAGATAATATTTCTTGTTCATTACAAGTTAAAAACTTCTTGATGAGTTCAAGCACGGTCTGCCTCTTGACTCTGCTAACCTGCTACAAAGATCTAAAATACAATAAAATGCCTAAATAAACTAATATGTTTGCAAAATGGCAATAAGGGAATCCTAAGAAAAGATCTGTCAGTCGTCATTCGCTGAGTCTTCTTTGGTCTTTTTCCCTTTTCCTCGGCCCCGTCGAGTCTTCTTCCTCTTTTTATCTATGATGTCGGTATCCCTCATCCCGACCTCCGGTATCCTCACTGGAGCCTCTACCAAACCCGTGTCAATAAGTGCTCTCTCTATCCGAGCACGAGTCCGCACCTCCTCCCTCTGAGCCTCAGTCAAAGGAGCGACCTCGGACAACCTCTTGTACCGAGCCTCCATATCCCTGACCAAGTCACCTGACTGGTTATGGCGACTCGCCTTAGCCTCAGTCTCCCTCAAAGTCCTACTCGAGTCGCAGTCAGCTCCCAATAAAGCTCGACGTCTCTCCTCCAAGATGACCTGAGTCGCTCCCATCTCCCTCTCGTACCAGTCCAAGTAGACAGTGGTCAAGATGGTGCTCTTCCTGCTCCTGAAGATAGCCCTGGGTGGGAAAGCAGCATATGTCCAAGCCCTCGAGAAGAAAGAGAAGCTGGTTGGATCCCTCATGTCCAATGACACCACCTCCATGGTCCGGATGTCCTCCCAATCACTCAATGGCTCCTGTAAAGCCCCAAACTGCCTGGATACTAAGCAGGGTATGTAGAAGGATGACCAGCAGAATCCTGGAACCCTCACAGCATAGGACTCCTGAAATATCCTCCTGGTCTGCAACCTCCAATGAGGTATCCACCAACGGATGTCCGAAGTGGATAGCCTAGCCATCGTCAGCTCCCAGCTACCCTGGTCCTGTTGCCTCGGTGCACCTCTCCGAGAAATCACCCAAGGGCACTGAGTCGGCAAAGCCCCTGGCAAAGCCCCGAGCCTCTCCTGCAGCCATAAGGTCAACACAGCCGGACTCCCGGATCTCATGAAATGGTCTCCTCGAGCCATCCTGTCAATCCCATGGAGTGTCTCTCCCAAAACCAGCGGGACAATATCCTTCCCAGCCTTGCAGTCTCTAACCATGTCCAAGAGACCACTATGACAGATCCCCACGGACTCAGCAGTGAACAGAACAGAGAATACGCAAAGAATGAAAGCATCCATAGCCACCGTGGTCGCAGCCATATCTGGAGACCCAAACCTGCCCGGGATATCAGAAAGGTCAATCCTATCCGGGGCTACCATCATCCTCTCAGCCTCTCCCAAAGGAATCTGCAGAAAAGATGCAAGCTTTACCGTCACCGGCACGTCTCCGATCAGCGGAATAGATATAGCCTCAATCTCGGGACCCCCAATCAAGGCTCAGAAGTCTTCATGCGTCGGGACGATCTCGTTGTAAGAAAAGCAGTAAACATGTCTCCGGACGTCCCAGAACTTTGCTGCGGCTCTCAAAAGGTCCCAATCGGGCGGGAGATCCCTCAAATGCCATAAAGACTTGATCTTGAAGGAAGAATCAAGCAGTCCCCTATGAGATTGGAAGTTGTGTCTCACCCAAGATTGAAGATCAGACAGAAAACGGTCTCTCTTCCCCCTTTGCAATCTGACGGGCTTCTCCATCGCAAAATGATCAAAGATGGTGCTTTTAGGTCCAAAATGTGCTCTGGGAACAATTGGGACAAGTCTATGTTGAAAATGAAATGAAATGGCCAAGCCTTGCTTTTATTCAGAAAATAACCAGTTCAGACAGAACTGTGAGCCGCACGGCTCTATTTACCCTCAGGACCTATCCGCACGGCTACATTAGCCCTCTGCAGAAAAAAATTCTGCAGCAACCAAAGTTGCTGCCCAAGGGAGTTTTCACCCCACTTTTTCAACCAAAACCTGTACAAAAACATATCCAGAAGCCATTCAAGCATTTATATACCATTATAAATCATTTTGGCCCAGTTTCAGCCCCAATTCCAAGCAAAAAAGTTGCCCCAAGGCTCAGATAATATGCAAATTGAAAAAGCATGAATTAGAAAAGCAAATAAAACATAAGTACAATGTCTTCGCCCCATCGGCGCCCAAATAAAGCAAAAAATAAACAAAGTGTGCATAAAAATTGTTCATTGTTTGTTTTTGTTCCAAATCTACTCTAGAGACCTCCTAGGCCTCCGATTCTTCTTCCTCCTCATCGCTACTCAGCTCATAAATGCTAGCCTCCCTCATCAAGTCCTCCTGGTCGCTCACGTCAGATAGATGGACATTATCGTGCCCGTACTCAGCCAGCTGCTCCAGAATGTCAGCGTTGGGTCCCCGCCCCCGAGGCATGGCACTGGAAGAGTACTCCGAGGCCGATGAGGTAGACGCTGTGCCCCCGACATGCCGTCTCTTGCGCCCAGGCTCCTGTGCATCCGCTGCTGCCTTCGAAGCGCAGGCCAGCTTCCTCAGAAGGGACCGGCACATGTCCTTCCAGCCCCTATTCTGCCTGACCAATCTGTCATAGGTGCGAGCTGGAACCTGAGAAAAAGAAGAGAAAAATCTCAGAAAAATCTCAGAAAAATCTCAGAAAATCTCAAAAGCAAAGAAAGCTGCAAAAGGGAAAGACCCTAAAAGTATACTTACAGTGCTGTCAGGCGGCAAGGTGTACTGGGGCTCCCTAGCGTCGGGGACAGGTATCCTCATCCTCCTCGGTACTCCATGGACCACATAGGACAGATGCGCAGGAGGGATCGGCGGGTCAGTAGGCTCATCCTCCCCATATCCCTGAGTGACCGCCAGCTTCACTAGCTTCTGTGGCGTCCTCAGGCGCTGCTCCACAAACACAGCGTAGGGGGTGTCCATGTCGAAGTACTCCTCTGCAGCCACGCCTGCCTGGTACCTGGCAATCTCATCCTCTGGCCAATCCCTGGGCTGCAGCATCCGTGCTGGAGGATCCTGAGGAGTAATGGCGTCCAATGGAGGGACATGGCCATGCTGCCTCGAGAAACGGTCCCCCAAGTAAATGACATCACATGTCAGCCCAGTGAGCCACCTCCTCTGCCTAGTCGCCTCAATGGCATCTCCCAGCAAAATCTCCGGATACCTGCCCCAAGGGTAGAAGTCCACTCCGTCATGCCCGTCCTTATTGATGATCGGCCTCACCATTTTGTAGTCGAAAGTGATCCGGGTCTTCCCCGTGAATTTATCCCTCGCATCTCCCCTCCAGCGAACCATAGCAGGGAAGATGGTGACATCACTCTGCTGGTTCCAAGGGAAGAACCCGATCACCTCGCAAAACCAGGCCTGCATGTTCAAAACATCAAAAAGGTCATTCTCTCTCTCATAAAAGTCTCAAGACAGAAAAGAGAAAAGAGAAAAGAAAGGAGACTACCTCAAGGGCAAATGAAAAGCAGTCCATCGAAGCAGCTTTGTTCCGACTGTACATGTCCAACGAGAAGTAGAGCTCCGCCAATCCGGCCTCTCCCCAAGAGACCGTCCCTATCCCATCTACATCCTCCAGAGAGTCGAGGAGGCAAGTCATAGCTAGCGTCCCAGAATTAGCGAAGATAGTGACTGACAGCATCAACCACACGAAGGCTCTAGCCAGGCTTGGGCGTCACATCATTAGCAGCAAAGTTCTGCATGCAAGTCTCGAACCGCCACCTCGACGTTCGCGTCTCCATCCCCAGCCCCTTGGGAATCAACTCAAATCCAACCAAAGCCTGGAACTCCTCAGCTGTAATGTGGTCTCTCCAAGTCACGGGCCTCCCGGTGAACTGTAGGCCAGTAATAGCTGTGAAGTCGGCAGGAGTCACTGTCAGCTCTCCCCAGCTCAGGTGAAAGCTGTGTGTACTGTCCCACCAAAACTCAGAAAGGGCCTGGATAAAGCCCTTGCTCTTCGAGGTGATGTGAACACCCCTGCCGATAGCCTCGACGAATGAATCCAGGCCGGTAGCCCTCACCAAATTCTTGGGGTTCACCCCATTCTTCTCAAAATCTGGCATCCTCTGCCAAAGCTTGACCGCAATCTCAGATGGTCCTCTAGACTTGTTCTCCTGTAGACAAGCACAACAAAGAAGTGTGTCAATCATTCATCATTTTCAAAAAGCATGCATATATTCAAAAAGCGCACATGTTTTCAAAAGAAAATCATTCACAAAAGTTTTTCTAGCATCATTTGCATCAAAAAAGCGTCTTTCATCACTTGAAACGCGTCATGTCAAGTCCCATTGCTTTCCTAAAGCACAAAATCACAATTTTCACAATTCTCTGCACATAAGCATTATTCTTTCAAAAATGGCATGCATGAATCCTTTTCATCTTTCAAAATCATGTTTTCTCAAAATTTTGACCTAGTTCTAGCACATGCAAGAACTCCGTCTCACTTTAGACAATTTTTTCATTCTTTATTTGCGAGAAAAAAGTGGGTCATTCCCATTATTTTTGTCAAACAAATTGCACATTGCATATTCTTAGCCTCATAGGTTATTCATCAATGTCTCAAAATCATTTAAAAATCCTAGTAAAATCCTAGAAAATTCCTAAAATTCGGGTCAAGCCCTAAATCATTCAAAATTCAATCAAAATCGACGGAATTGAGAAAATTAAAAATGCTTACCCCAACCGATCCCGGGTTCGTTGATTTATGCTCCCTTCTCCCCGGGTAAAGCTCCGACGGAGGCGTAAGAAAGTCATACTTTCTTTCCGTTCGCACGAGCTCCTTTCTCCTCCTCCGAGCGGCCGCCGAGATGTTTCTTCTTGCTTGCCTCGGTATGGGATTGCCCTCCGGATCCATCTCAAATCAAAGGGAAGCAAGGGGATTGAAAGAATTTCGAAATTCTCTTCCTCTCTTCTCTCTCTCTGCGTTCTTGGGCGGCAATGCAATGCCAATGGCCCGTTCAAATCTGATTTTAAATAATTTGGAAAAAACAGGCTTCTAGCCGTACGGCTCCTTTTTCTCCATCTCATGTCGGGCGGCCTCATTCGCTCTGAGCAGAAAATTACAATCCTACCCCTAGACCTTCCACTTGGGCATGCAATTTTCATTATCTTTTAACCAAGATAACATCTTTTTCAGAAGATATCCCTTATTAAGCTTTCTTCCCAGTCGCCTTCGTTAATTCCGTTATAACGGGATAATGCTAGGTGACAACCTCCGAATTGTCAAAACTCTAAACTTAAGCTACCTCTATCCCGAATAGTGACGTATGCTAAGTTCTCTTAACTTAAGCTACCTCTATCCCGAATAGTGACGTACGCTCAAGTTTCTCTAAACTTAAGCTACCTCTATCCCGAATAGTGACGTACGCTCAAGTTTCTCTCAACTTTAGCTACCTCTATCCCGAATAGTGACGTATGCTAAGTTCTCTTAACTTAAGCTACCTCTATCCCGAATAGTGACGTACGCTCAAGTTTCTCTCAACTTAAGCTACCTCTATCCCGAATAGTGACGTACGCTCAAGTTTCTCTCAACTTAAGCTACCTCTATCCCGAATAGTGACGTACGCTCAAGTTTCTTTCAACTTAAGCTACCTCTATCCCGAATAGTGACGTACGCTCAAGTTTCTATCAACTTAAGCTACCTCTATCCCGAATAGTGATGTACGCTCAAGTTTCTCTCAACTTAAGCTACCTCTATCCCGAATAGTGACGTACGCTTAAGTTTCTCTCAACTTTAGCTACCTCTATCTTCTCGATAGTGACGTAAGCTCCAGTTTTCTCAGGTGACAACCTCCATTAATTGTCAATCAGGTGACAACCTCCATTAATTGTCAATCAGGTGACAACCTCCATTAATTTTCAATCAGGTGACAACCTCCATTAATTGTCAATCAGGTGACAACCTCCATTAATTGTCAATCAGGTGACATCCTCCATTAATTGTCAAACCCTCGAGGATCCTAGACATCATTCCTACCTATCAAGTGATGCTTGAACTACGATCAAGGCTTGATTCCTCCGGGATACGTAGGTAGCCTTTTATAAGAGGTCCAGCCATCCGACCACTTTGGTCACCCTTTTTTCCTCCGTCACTCCTCAGTGATGAAGTAGTCTCTCATAAGAGACTTTGTTATCTGACCACCTTGGTCACTCCTAGCATATCCCCAGTAGGATCAATTGCTTGACCTCCTAGGTCATTTTCCCTTCTATTTCCCCAGCAAGAGACCAGTTTCTCTTCTCCATTCCCCAGTGGATCTATTCCGAACTACGGCCTGGCTTGATTCCTCCGGGATACGTAGGTAGCCTTTCATAAGAGGTTCAGCCATTCGACCACCTCGGTCTCCCAATACGTCTCGGCATTCGCCAGATCGGATCCTTTTCTATCGACAACCCCACTCGCCTTGCAAGTGACGTTGCCGAGGGGCTTCTGTAAGTACCCAAATCTGGCTCATGCCTTCCTAAGCAAATTTCCCGGCAATTTCGGTAAGTTTTCCGGTAATTCCCCAGACCTTCCTAGTGTTCCGGAAACATTCCGGAACTGTTTTTAATTAAATAAGGGCTGAAGGGGATCCTTCCTAATTAAGAAACACGTTTTTCTTAATTAGGAGGGAAGGTTCTAGAATTTGCCACCTTGCATGGTTCTAGAATGCTGAGTCATTGTGGATAATGCCGCACGGCTGCATTAGCTTGCTGTCCTTAGCCGCACGGCTTCATTAGCCTTATCCAGACTGCCTATAAATAGAGCCCTCCTCTACCCATTTCTCAACAACAATTTCCAACAACACCACACATAATACGAAGAAATACTCCCAAGAGGCTGTTGAAGATCCAAGAAGGTGAAGAAGAAGGCCAAGAAGCTCCCTCCCTCCTCCTTGAAGATCCAAGACCAACCTCTCCTCCTAGCTCCGCCCGAAGAAGAAGGAAGCCATTGGTAACCTCGCACGCCCTAACCTCGCATCCTAATTGCTTTATAAATTGCTCATTGCATTACCTTTATATTGCTTGGGACTTGGTAGATTAAAGATCATATCTTCATATTCCCCTTCCCCTTTTGCATGCATTAGACATCATTTGTCATAAAAATGTAGTCTTTTCCCATAAAGGTGCATCCTTTGCACCTAAAACCCCCATTTTCAAATAAAAATGTCATCTTCATGCATCCTTTGCATATAAAAATCAAATCTTTTCAATCAAAATGCATCATTTGCATCCAAAATCACTTTTCCAAGCATCATTTGCTTTAAAGACCATGTCTTTACCATAAACTAGCATCATATGCTTTTCAAAATGCAATCTTTATGCATCATTTGCATAATGAATGTCAATTTCTTCAAAAATGCATCATTTGCATAAAAATCAAATCTTTATGCATCATTTGCAATAAAGATCATTTCTTTAAACTAAGTGCATCATTTGCAACCCAAAAATGTCATCTTTTCATTAAAGTGTCATTTTTACATACATTTCCCCCATTCCCCCATTAGCAACCTAGGAACGGACCGGTGTAAAAGATCCTATCTTTACATCGTTCCTTCCATTAAAGGTTCCATATTTCTTTAAAAAGGGACAACCTTGAACCCTATATCTCCAATTATCGCTTAAGAAAGAGTATGAAGCATCTATACGAGCTCGACCGTCTTAAAGCGTAGGATTGATGGGCTAAGGACCTTCCTTTTCTAAAGAACCTCATCTTTGACCATAAAGAGAGTCATTCTCTCGATCACGCAAGTCCCGAGGGTCCCGAGGTTAAAAATGCGATGATCACAAGTTACAAGATGAGGGCGGGATCATAATCCCGAATACATAAATTCCAAGAAATCCCGAGCGACAACCAACAAATGGTTTGTACGTCCGGAAGACAACTTGGGACATTCCCTCCTTATTTTCAAACACATGCACACAAGAAAGCACGCAAGCAAGCACGATTAATGAAATCATGGGAGACTTGCTCCGGCAAGGCACCTTGGGTGAACGCCAAACGTTCTTCCCAAGGGGTAACTTAACCTCCGAACCCGTAAAACCTTTTTTTCAAAGTTTTGAGGTAGTCAAAATGGCGTGGCGACTCCGTTTTTCAAATTAAACCGGATGTCTTCAAACTCGCGTGAATCCAACAGAAACAAAATTTGGGCACACATTCACAGTTACCTTGTAATTATTTTATTTCTTTGTGTTTTGTTTACTGTTTTGTCATTTCTCATTCCTACCTGTACTTTTAATTTACAACCTTTCTGAAGATAGTAATGAAAGAATGCATCTTTGTTGATTCCAAAACATTGTTCATTCAAACCTCTTGTTTGTAGAACATTGAATGCATTATTTTTCAAACCTCATGTACATATACTTAAAATGCTCACATTTTGTGCTTGATATTTAAACATTCAGTTTAAACTGCATACTTGAACTTAAAACTCATATTTCTTATGTATGCATTGAATGTACTTCTATTCTTTCACTTTATGAGTTTTATATCTTTCATTAGTATATAAATCTATAAGTTAGGCGAGTGTGTGCATTGACTTGGGAAATGATTTACTATGTTAATTATTATGGACATGTTTTTGCCAAGTACAATGTTATGCATTTGCTATAGTAGGTAATGGCATCAATCAAATAGGTGGAGATTGTTAGGTATGCATACTTTAACCCTCCTTGCCTTAGCTTTAATTTGATTGATACCATAACGTCATCTATATTTTCTGAACTTTAGGCCCATATGTAATGAAGCTTAGACTTCAATTTTTTAGTACAAGTCAAATTTCTAAAATTGGATTACTTAGGCTTGAATACTGGCACAAATGCATTGGACATGAGGTTTTCAAGTTAAGAGGTTTTGAAGTCATGCAAAACCATAGTGCTAGTGCAAACCTCATAAACAAAACCGCACTTAACAAACCGCTTGTGCAAACCTCAACATGAAATCGCACTCTGCAAACCGCAAGGCAAACCTCATTTGTGAAACCGCACTTAATAAATCGCATCTAACCAACCTCATCCAATGATTGAAGACTTGAATAAAATTGTACCTTTGATTGATTGAACCACGTTAGCAACTTTGAGTTAACTATGAGTTCAATCAACGTGTCTAACGGTCACTCAGAGTTTAAATGAATTTGAAAAGGTGACAGGTGTCCTTTATTACAGAATGTTGTGTGAGGTCAGTACAACCTTATCAACAACTTCTGAACAAAAAGGACAAAAGTGGACACTTGGTGCAATCAAACCGTGCCAACACTGTTCTTGCTACAGCTGTTCCAAATGGGTATTTTTTTGTGGATGGGTATAAATACTCCCAAACTTCATCATTTGAAGATTGCTTGAGAATATCCATTTGAGAGAGTCCTTTGATGATTTGAAGAAATTTTCAGATTTTCAGAATCCTTTGAATCTTCATTTTCAAACCTGCATAGCTTCAAGAACAAATTTTCAAGCTCAGAAATTCAAGCCTTTCTAACACCAGATTTATTGAGCACTAAGTCATATAGATCTAAAGGGACTTGGATCTTGATAATCACACACACATACTTAATTAATCAAATAGATTAATCATTTGAGATACACCGATTATAGTATAGGATTCGCTTCATTGTTTAGTTTTTAGATTTGAGTTTTATTCTTGTAACCTTGTAATCTCTCTCATCGTCTAATACAAAATATATTAGTTAGAAAATCCAAGACTAACCATCTTGGACAATGCAGATCATTTACGATTGAACCACTCTAAATCTTGTGTTCTTTAGTTTCAGCATTTTATTTATTGTTCATAGTTCAAACTAATTTGTCTTATCTGTTTGATCTTAATAGATTTATCAGATTTGTGAATTGTGTTTAAAGTTTATCATTGTCAAACCTCACTTTTATCATTTTCTAAATCGCACTATCAAACCTCACTTTGTTACATAAAAATAACGATGTTCATTTTACAAACCTCACTTAAGGTTTTGATACGTTTCAAGGGAGGTTTTGTAAGCAAGAGGTTTATTTGCAAAAAGCGTTGAAAAATTTGTAACATCTATTCACCCCCCTCTAGCTATTTTTCACTCTTGTTGCCTCCTTTGGGACCAACAGCAACAAACACAACATGTTAAATAAAAATCGATTCCTCATCAACAAAACTCCATATGAACTTTCAAGAGGAAAAACCCCCAACATTGCATTCTTTAAGATCTCTGGATGCAAATGATTTATCCTCTACATTGGAAGAGAGCATCAAGATAAATTTGCTCCTAAAGCAGATAAAGGCATTTTTGTTGGGTGTGCCAAACTCCAAAATATTTTCTTGTTTTTAATATAAATAGTTTAAAGATAGTAGAATCTTTCCATGTTACTTTTGATGAACTTTCTCTCCTTGAGCCTCATTTGGCTCCAAATGTTGCTGATGATTTTGTTGAGACAAATGAGACAAGTATTCATTCACAAGATACAAGTCGACCGCAAAATCACTCAACACAAGGAAACCCATCAACTTCGACGCACCTCCATCAAACTTCGCATAACCAACATCGAAATTTCCAACTCAAAACGTTAATTCATATGATGATGCAGTCAAATCTACCCCCCATAAACTCCTTAGAGACATTGCCTTAACTTACTTACAATGGTTAGAATGGATCAAATGATGTACCACTAGAAGACCTTCATCAACCTTCAATACAACAAGATTTACCTCTTGAAATTCATGAGGTCAGGGATCACCCAATTTCTAACATCATTGGTGATCTATATGCTGGTGTTCAAACTAGAGGCTCAAACTATGATGAGAACACGTCACTTATATCTCAAATTGAACCAAAGAAAGTTGATGAAGCACTCTAAGATTCATGTTGGTGTGTTGATATCTAAAAAGAATTCAACCAATTCTAACGATGCAAAGTTTGGACCTTAGTTCCAAGAATAAAGGATCAAGGAGTTATTGGTAGAAAATGGGTGTTTAGAAACAAGATGGATGAGAATGGAAACATAACAAGAAATAAAGCAAAGTTGGTTGCACAAGCATAGGCAAGAAGAAGGAATCGATTATGATAAAACCTTTGCCCCCGTTGCAAGACTTGAAGCTATAAGGATCTTCCTAGCTTATGCCTCTTTCAAAAGATTGAAACTTTATCCAATGGATGCGAAGAGTGCATTTCTCAAAGGAGAATCTCAATAAATGGTCTATGTTACAAAAACTCCCATATTTGAAGACAACAAACATCTAAGATCATGTCTACAAACTCCAAAAGCCTTTGTATGGACTCAAGCAAGCTCCAAGAGCATGGTATGATACTCTATCTAAAGTTATTTCAGAAAAGGGCTTCAAACGAGGTAAAATTGAAACAAATCTTTTCATTGCCAAATCGATTATTCTTTACTTATCCAAATTTATGTTGATGATACCATTTTTGGCTCTACTAATGAAATCTTGTGTAAGCGCTTTGAAAAGCTCATTAAAAGCAAGTTTGATATGAGCATGATGGGAGAACTAACATTCTTCCTTGCGCTCCAAATCAAACAATGTAATGAAGGCATCTTACTTAGCTAAGCAAAATACACCAAAGATCTTATCAAGAAATTTGGACTTTAAGATGCAAAATCATACGAAACTACTATAGACACAGGTAACAAGCTTGACAAAGGCTTGAAGGTTAGAAATTTGATCAAATTTATACCAAGGTACGATTGGCTTCTTACTATACATAACATCAAGTAGGTCACACATCATGTTTAGTGTTTGTGTTTGGGATCGTTATCAAGCAGATTCTAGAGAAGCACATCTTATAGCTGTAAAACGTATTGTTCGTTATTTGTCTAGAACTATTAACCTTGGACTTTGGTATTCCAAAGATTCAACTTTTGATCTCATTTGTTACTCAGATGCAAATTATGCAACTTATACAATTGACATAAATATCACAAGTGGAATATGTCATTTTCTTGGAAATAGACTTGTTGCATGGACAATAAAGAAACAAGCATCAGTCTCTGTCTTTACAGGAGAAGCTGAATACATAGTTGTTGGAAGTTGTGTTATCAAACTCTATGGATGAGCAATAATTAGTTGACTATGGAATTCATGAAGGAAATTATCCAATAAATTGTGACAATACATCAACCATTGCAATATCAAACAACCATGTCATGCACTCCAAATCCAAACACATTGTATCATTTCTTCAAGGACCATGTTGAAAAATGTAACATTCACTTAGAGCATGTAGGTACTGACAACCAAATTGCAGATATTCTCACTAAGGCTCTTGGCTTCAAGAGATTTAAGAGGATAAATGAGTATACTTGAACTCAAATGACCTGTACATATGACTTTGGTTACTAATGTCTTGTGAAAGTTCATTCAGTTACCAGTTTAAATTGACCACACAGCAACCTATAAAGCTGCTACAGCTAATCTCGACCTCGCCTGAAAATGGCCGCATAGACAACGATACCAAACTTATTCTAGGATTTGTAGAAGCCCTTTTTACGGTCGATATTGGATCCTCCAACTCGACCACACGGCAACTTACTCCACTTAAGTTTTCTAACTTAGCTTATATTTGTTACTTGGAACTTGTCTCTTTTGAGACAAGATAATTGTACAAGGGTACTTTTGCAATTATTTTTCCCTCATTTTCATCAATTCAAATAATTTATGTGGGGATTATTTTATCTTTATTGCACACTTCTCAACCCTT
The DNA here is from genome assembly GCA_022495995.1 of Adenophora triphylla var. japonica. Lineage (NCBI taxonomy): Eukaryota > Viridiplantae > Streptophyta > Magnoliopsida > Asterales > Campanulaceae > Adenophora > Adenophora triphylla. The sequence continues at coordinate 177,904 of JAFEMH010002550.1, read as the reverse complement.
GCTCAGCCGCCATTAGTTGTCAAGAAGGAGACAAAAGGACACTTTTACATAGAAGACAATCCAATGCACTACTCCACTTCCCATTATCCCTAAACTCCTTCACCCACTACTCCATCCCCTACAATCACTCTGCATACCCACACTACTAGAATAAACGATTTTGGAAACCAATATTAGAGACCATCATGTTGGACTCGAAATGTAGACGATTTTAATGAAATATGGCAACCATAAATGGTTGTTAAGTACTCCCTCCGTCCCAACATTTTATAGACTTTTGCCTAATGCACGGGAATTAAGGAGGAATTATTATATTGAAAGTGTTGTGAGTGTGAAAATAAAATAGGAGAGAGAATGAGTGGAGAGAATAGTAAATTATAATGATGATGTAAGTATTAAAATAATGTAGGAGAGAGAATGAGTGGAGGGAATAGTAAAGATTCCTTTCCATTTTAGGAAAGTTATATATTATTGTGGGATGCCCAAAAAGGAAAGTTTATATATTATCATGGGACGGAGGGAGTAAGCATTAAGGGCCTTAAAAACTTGGAGACCACAAGTCGTCTCCACTTTTCTCATGACGATGACAATTTAAATTCGAGACCAGCAAGTGGTCCCCACGCCAAAAGCGCTGAAATGAAAATAATTTGCGGGAAGCTGAAAATAATGTCGCGACCATAAGTGGTCTCCATGTTTTTTCGAGACCACGAGATGGTCTCCAATATTTCGAGACAACCAGGAGATGGTCTCCAATCTAATGGTCCAAATTCTTCTAAAAAAACACAAGCACACTCTCATGTGATTGGTTGATTTATGGTCACATGAATTGTCTCTATAATCAATCTGGATCATAAATTACACACATCCTATGGTCCAAATTTATCAAAACAAAACCCTAAATTCCTTATTCTCTTTTCAAATTTTTCCAACTCCCACAATTTTTTCCAACTCCCTCATTTTTTTCTCTCTCTATTCGAAGGTCCCATTTTCTCTCCGCCTCCCTCCCTCTTCCCTTCCTCTGTACTTTCCATCTCTTTCACCAAAAACTTATCTCTTTCTCTCTTTCTCTCCATCATCACCGCCACCTTTCCATCCTTTTACCATCACACTGCCACCATTTTCCATTCTTAATGCCTCATCCCGCCTCTCCTCTCCACATCCCTCTACCGCCTCTCCTATCCACAGCCCTCTACCGCCAACCGCTATCCCCGCCACTGCACAGCCGTATCAACCCATCTTCATCAACGCATCTTCTCTCTCTGTATCTATCTTTCTTTTGCTTTCTCTCATTCAGATCTATATGTTTTCATTCAGATCTTGTAGATCTGCTGTATTTGTATATGTGTGTGTAGATCCTCCGTTGAGCTTGAAGACATGGAAGGATTACTCCGTGAAATCACATCCCCTGCAACCTTAATTTCCTACCTGATCGGCCGAAGTAATTTCACTGGCCAAAGTAACCTTCCGTGGCGAGATTGTGACGGTTGAGCTGCTTCTGGGAACATCCGGATCGATCCGATCGAAATCGGAGTGAAGAAAGTTCCATCCGAACTCACTCAATATGCTGCTATCTCTACCGGTTCCGAAAAAAGTCAGCACCGTCAGAGTCGCCGCCACTGACCGGCGGCCAGCTGCTTGAAGATGGGCCATTGTTGTTGGCATTGGGGGTAGGCTGTAGGAATGGTGGGGGAAGTAAGTGGTGAAGATTTTTTTTTTTTTTTGAAAGATGTAAAAGGTGAAGAATCTGAAGATTTGAAATGTAAATTTTTGGGTTTTATTTTTTTTAATGTGTAATAAATATGAAAAATGAAATGTAAGTACATTTTTTGGCTGTATTTTGGAGATTTATTAGGAATTGATGTATTTTGTTATTTTTAATTGATGTATTTTGTCATTTTTCAGTTTAAAATTATTTTTAATTTAATTTTATTATATTTATATAATTAATTATAAGGAATGATTTGAAAATGTTTTAAAATAATATATTTTAATTTATTTTGAATATTTTTTTTAAAAAAAAACAGAAGTTTGGAGACTACTATGTGGTTGCTAACTTTCAAACTTGGCGACCATGTCCTTGGTCTCCATTATTTGAGACCACGTCAGCGTTGGTCTCTATTCAAATTCGCGACCACGTAGTTACGTGGAGACCACAAATTTTGGAGACCACATTTTTGTTTGGAGACGACTGAATGGTAGCAAATTGGAGACCACTCTACGTGGTCGCCTTTAGCTACCAGATATTCGCAACCACCATAATAATGGTCTCCAAATTGTAAATTGGAGACGATTTTTGTCATTTAGAAACCAAATTCATCGTCTCTAATTTTTGTTTTTCTAGTAGTGCCACCTCAGTCATCCTTCTCTCTATTTCTCTAATTTCTCTCTTTACAATTTTAAAGAATATAAGGCTCCAATCACTGATAAAACCTCCAAGAAATTTGGGAACTTCACCAAGAAGGATTCTGCAAATCCTTCACAACCCACATTCTTAGTTATGGTATGGATTTCTCCCCCAAATTTCTTTTTCTTTTTTACATTTTACTTTTCATGGTATAGGACGAAAGGTCCCTTTTGGTTTAAATCTTTGATTTGTTCATATTTTTGCTTAGAAATCTTCATATTAATGCTTTGATATATGAATGATTTCATGAATCCATGGCTACATGAACTATATATTTGAAAAATCAAAATGTTGGGTTTACAGTTTTGAACATTTAAATGTTTAATTTCTGAGTTTTTAGTTGAAATTCTTGCTTTAATTCTTGCATATTAGTGCTATTTATGCCTCTAGGTTCTCAAATATTTTTTTAATGGATTTTGGCGCATTTCTGGAAATTAGGCCACATGTGTTCTTGGTATTCTTCAAGAACTCATGCTTTTGTTCATCATGTCCTTTGTCATTTTCTAAATTTTTGATGCTTTGATTAGTAGTCATGTTTACGCATTTTGACCCTATGGGCTGCTACAATAACTTGTTTGTCACAGTTGCACTAAATTTGTCTAAGTATCATAACTTTAACCGCATATGCTCTTCCTAACGTACTCATCTTGCCACACATATATCTTTTCGCATTCATATCTTGACGCACTGTTGATAGCACATGTGCTCTGTGGTCATAAGTTCCTTGATTAATATCTTTGAACTTTACCGCATTTCTGTCTTAGCAAAATTCTCACATATTACACTCTAAGAATGATAAACACTTTATCTGTGGAATGGTGATTGATCAAGAGAGCATTGCTTGTGATGCTTTGGGCTGTGCTTTAATAAGAAGATTCAAAGCTTATAGGATCCTACCTTTCTTCACCATCCCTCAAGATTTTATGTGCCTACTTATGTGGATCAGTTCTTCCACACTGCAAGAGAAAGAGTGGCTAAGACCAAGAAAGGCAAAACCATCAAGTTCATCAGATCCAAAATTTTTGGGATTCCCTTTGATCATTATTACAGAGATATTGAAAGTTTACTATAACTATCTTATGAGGATGCTCCTATGTAACTTGAGAATCCCACTATGGAAGCCCTTTGAAAGAATTTGATTGGGAACAGATCTATGACTGGAACACCTAAAAAATGATTCAATGATAAGATGTATCATAGAGGTCACTTAGTTGGCCATTCCTTTTTCTGCAAGAATGGCAATCAAGCAAACTTTAACTATGATTAATGGAAGTATGTGCTGCCATTTTTTCAGGCAAGAGGCTACATTGGGTCAAGATCATCTACAACTGTAACGACCCCGAATTTCCACAACAATAATAATACTTAATTGATAATAAAATAAACGCCAACGGCTACTAAAACCATAATTCAAACACTAACCACAATTTGAATAGAACTTAAATGCAGATAACGGTAACAATTTCAACGGCTAGTACAATCCACTAGCTCAACAAAATTCTTAAAGTCTTACAAACTCTCAAATACCTGCATTAACTGACTAAATATTCTAAAATGAAATAGGCTAAAAACGTTCCTTGAACTCTTTATGAAGTGCTCCCGAACCGTTTCACATTCTTCCTATATGAAATCTGGAAGAAAAGAAGATGAAAGGGTGAGCGAACAATGCCCAGTAAGTTCATATACAACCCCTCCGGTTACTAAGGAGGAGTTGATCTGAAGGAATATCAAACGATACAAATTTCAAATAACAATCGAAGACATAACGAAGTACAAATTCGAAGTCATTATTTAACAAATTCTCAAATCACATGTCTTTCAAAATCTCAATGGTTTCACAAACTGAGTTGACAATTATTTTGGAGTTCCAAATGATGACGAAATCGATTCAAATTGACTCGAATGGTTTACTTATTTAAAACTGTCCCATACCAGCTTTAACTAACTAAACCAATCACAGATTATAAGAAATTCAAAGGACTGATAAGCTGAACAAAGTTGACTCGAATGACCTAGTTATCTACAACTGTCCCATACCAGCTGTAGATAATCAAATCATTCACAGACATCATGATCACATAAGTGGTCCACTGACCTTATCAAACAAAAATCCCATAAAGGGAACAAAAGCCCACAAGGAGCACAAAGGTTGACTCCGCAGAGTCCTAAACAGTGTATCCGGAACACTTCACCACTCCTACATTGAAGCGGTGAACTAAGTTTGCCCGAATGCCAAAATATCAAATATACCCCGCCGAAGCAGGTTGTCTAACTTAGTGATCATTAATGGAACAAAGTTATATCATATCAAACTCATTTTATACAAAATACGAACTTTCACAAAGATAATAAAATTTTCGTATTTTCGAAATCAAAGAACGATATAGCAAACGAATAGCAAAAGATTAGCAAATAACGGTAACCGAGGGAGTCAAAACAAATACTCACACAAGGTCAGCTTTTACGTATCAAAGGAACGTACATCGCCAAGAAATATGCGGAAGCCTAAACAATGAAACGGAGCGGAAAACAATTAACTTAAAGATGTATAATCCCTTACCTCGATTGTTTGTACTAGAACAGTTGCTAACTCCGATCGGATCTACACAAATAAATAATATCCGTTAAGTACGGATTAAATACTTAATACTCCGTCCCAACTTAACTTTATTTTACTTCACTTACTTATGAGTTAATTCTATTTAACTCTGTCTCAAGTTGCTTTTCACTTCTAGAGTTTCCCAAAATATCCTTCACATAAATACCAAAATACCCCTAGGGTTTACCCAAACTACCCTTAGGTTTCTAACATTTTTATTCCCTTTAATAATCAAAAACATATCTACACACACTAATTACACCTTTTCAGCACACACTAACACACACTACAGTACATGCACACACATACTAACACACGCACAAACACACACCAGCATGCATCAACACACACACACACAATTTCTTTTTAATAAATATTTTAAATACTCCGTTCCAACATAATACTTTAGATCCAACCCAAATAAATCAATTCTATTATGGTACGAACCCTAATTTCTCACTCTCATAAATACATGCAATATTTTAGGTTAACACCCTTGATTTCATACCCAAACCTAATCAACATAAGGTTTTTAATCATTAATCCGATCAATATTAGGTTTTTAATTAATTAATGATCCGATCGATATAATGTCCTTAAATAAATTCTTAATTAATCAACATTATTCATAATAAAAACCCCAATCTAATCTCAAGAGTTTCTAGGGTTTTCTAGACTGTAAATTTGAGAACAATAATTATTGAACGAAACGAATCCTTACCTTTTATTTGATATTTCCTCCCAGTCAGAATGCAAGGCCTAGCTTTCTTTCCTTCTTCCTCTCTTTCACGGCTCTCTCTCTCTCTCTCTCTCTCTCTCTCTCTCTCTCTCTCTCTCTCTCTCTCTCTCTCTCTCTCTTTTCTCTCTTTGCCGTCAAACTGAGTTCTTTTTTTTTTGTTTCTTAATTGGCAACTAGGGTTAGGGTTGGTATCTATTTATATACTCGCTTTAACCCCTGTAAGCTTTAACCCCTACAATTCAACAATTCAGAAGTTTTTTTAATCTACTATCCTTTTATTATTTTACTTAAGCTCAAATATCATTCGGACCTGTTGGCCCCAAAGGTGGCAACAAGGGTGAAAATACAGCTAGAGGGGGGGTGAATAGCTGTTTCAAATTTTTCGCCCTCTTTAAAAACTAAACCTCTAAGCTTACAAAACCTCTTGCAGTGTGTAAGAAACTGCAAGTAGAGTTGTAAAATGCACAGCGGAATATATAAGTTATAAAGCGGTTTTGGGAGAGGCGGTTTTGCAAAGCGGTTTGATAGTGCTGTTGTCAGAAGGTGCAGTTTGCAAAAAGTGAGGTTTTGACAATGTTAACTCCAAACACAATTTCACAATAAGGATAACTATATAAAGATCAAACAAAGACAGAGATAAATAATTAGCAAGCACAGAAAATATAAATGCAGTAAAGTATATGAACAAGCTATTTGGAGTGGTTCAATCGATAAACGATCTACGTCCACTACCAAGATGGTTAGTCTTGGATTTCTAAGAGAGATTTTATATTGAGTATTTGAGAGATTACAAAGTACAATAAAATCTTTTCTATGAAGAACAAATCCTAGACTATAACCAGTGTATCTCAAATGTATAATCTATGTGATTAAACAAGTGAGGTGTGTGTGTGAGAAAAGATCAAGGCTTTTTAAATCTGTGAGATGTAGAGCTCAATGATTCTTGAATGTGTTAAGGCTTGATTTCTGGGCTGGGATATTTCTTGAAGTATGAAGATGAAGATTCAAAGGACTTATGAATTTCTGGGCAGAGCTTCAACTTCTCATGACCACAGCAATTTCTCAAGATTCAAGCTAGCTTCAAATGGTGAAGATTAGGGGTATTTATACCCAAGCATCAAGAAACTAGCCGTTGGATACAGCTGTTGTAAGGACAGTCCTTGATGCAATCCCATTGGTCCACAAAGAACCACTTTTGTCCTTTGGAACTGTTGATGCGAGTAAAGCCGATCGGACCTCGCCCGCAATCAAGGTGGTTAGGACATCTGTCACCTTTTCAAGATCCTTGCAGATCTTGTCTGAAAAGTAGTCACGTGACAAGATATGGTAGTTGACTTTTGATATTGCTGACGTGGATTCCAACGGTCAAGAGAGGTTCACTTCAAGTAGCCAATCATTGGAGCGGTTCTGGAGAAAGGCGGTTTTGAAATGAAAGCGGTTCGACCAGAAGAAGGATTTCCAAGAGTGCGGTTTGCACTTTGGGATACAAGCGGTTTCAAAATAGGGGATTACAAGGCAGTTAGGCTACAAGCGGTTCTGCCAAGCGGTTCCTTAAAAGGCGGTTTTGAAACCTCAGAACTGCAATCCTTAGGTCCAATGATTCTTGATCCAGTCTTCAAGCCTAATTTTAACCTATTCTATAAAATGGACTTAGCTAAAAAATTGAAGTCTAAGCTTCATTACATAGGGTCCTAAAGTCCTTAAAATAAATAGGAGGTTATGGTATCAATCAAATCTAATACAAAATAGGAGGGTTAAATCATGCATACCCAACAATCTCCCCCTATTTAATTGATGCCATTACCTACTACAGCAAAAGCAAACATTTTACTTGGTAAAAACATGTCCATAAGAATAAACATGGTAAGTCATGTCCCAAGTTAATGCACACACTAGCTTAAGCTATAGGTTTCTATACTTTTGAAAGATTGAGAAACTTACAATTTGAAGAGTATAGAAATGCATTCAGTGCACTTAAAAATATGAGTTTAAGTTCAAAGTGCGGTTTAAACTGAATGTTTAAACATCAATTCAAAATAGTGATTTTTAAGTTGAAAAATATTTGAATGAGGTTTAAGACCATAAGCGGTTTCATTGTTCTACAAACAAGCAGTTTGATATGAACAAAGTTTTGGAACCATGATGCAATTTCCATTAATTCCAAGATGATTACAAGTACAGGAATGAAGGAAAATTACAAGGTTACTAAAAGCAAAAATGAAGTAACTTGGACAAAGGAAAGTACAAAGAAAGTGCGGTCCAAACTTACAAAAAAAATTACAAGGAAAAAGCGGTTTACTGCTGAGGCGGCTTGTTCACTTCATGATCAGCTCCACTTGGCCCAGCTCTTGATTGGTCTGGTGCAAATGCTTTCCTTAGTCTTCTAACTTCCTCTGCGGTTCTGGTGAGAGTAGCTTCAAGCTTCTTTAAGGCATTGACAGAATGAGCAGAGGTAGAATTGGTGGCACCAACCGCTTTGGTGTTTTCCACAAGGTTTTCCTTGATAATGTCAAGCTTTACATTGACAGAGGAATAAATAGAGTTGAAAGTTGTGTGGAGTTCCTCTTGAACTAAAGCGGTTTGGGCTTTGATAGCTTGTTCCATAGGCTCAAGGTCCACAGATACCTTCAGGGAGGTTTTGAGATCATTGACTGTTGAGCCAAGTCTGGAGTTGAATCCTTCCCTGAGGTTGTCCAAGCGGTCGTTGAACTCATCTTGGATCTCGTTCAGCTTGGCCTTCACTGAATCTGACACAGTATCCAGATTCACCTTGGAATCCACCTTGAATAGATCAATTTGTTCCAAGACTTCTTCACGCAGAGAGTCCAAAGAGGTCTGGAAAACTTGAGATAATTGCGGTCTGGATTGAAGAAAGTCAAGGAATTTGGTGCTTAAGATACCCAAATCTTTTTCAAGGGAAGTGCAGAGCTTCTCTCCAAGAACATCTAACTCCTTCTTCAACTGCTCAACAGATGCCTTGTCTTCAGAGGCTTTGACTAAACCAGCTTCAAGGGATTTCTGAAAGGCTTCAGAAGCGGTTTGAATCAGGGAATCGGTTTGATCAGGAGTGGCGGTTGAGGAAGAAGGAATTGCTGTAGATCTCTCCCCCTTAATGGCATCAAGCAAAGAAGCTTTAAGGGTTGCCAACTCAAGGGAGTGAGAATCCACCTTGGCTTGTAAAGCGCGGTTGGATGCAAGGAGGGATTCATTGGAGGCGGTCAACGAGATGACATGGCCTTGATTTACAACAAGCTGTCCTTGAATCAGATGAAGGGTTTAGAGGATTTGGGAGTACTCTGAGGGAGGAGCGGTTGAAAGTGAAGTGGTTGAGAAGGTAGGAGGCAGTTGGGTTTGGTTAGTCTGAGGGGCGGTTTGGGTATTGGGAGGAATGTTTGGAGGAGGTGAGTGTTGTCTAATGGGTGAGTTGTGAGGGGTTGGGGATTTTGAAGGGGTGTTTGATTTAGAGCGGTTAGGGGTAGGGGAGCGGTTTTTGTTAGGGGAATTGACAGGAGTTGGATCATCCCTAACAGACTTAGAGGTAGCATGTCCAGCAGAGGGCTTGGACTGCCATTGTTGGTAGGCAGAGTGAGTAGGGGTTTGGTTGGAGTGTTGTGAGTTTATAGAATGGGAATGTTGGGGTGAGTTATATGGGGATTGAGAAGATAGGGGTGACAGTGATTTTCTGGGGGAAGATGAAGGGGAATTTTGAGTGGATTGGATTGGGGAATTTCTAACTGGTGAGGGGGAAGGTGAGGGTTGAACAGGTTTGGTTTTCTTAGGGGTTATCTTCTTTCTAGCCATCATTTTTCTCCTCTTGGGTTTCTCCCCCTGAGATTGTGCGGTTTTGTTGGGGGAAGGAGTTATGGATTTGGTTTTGGATGGGGATTTGGAATGAGAGTTGGCAGGGGATTGGGCTGGGGATTGGTTTGGAGATTGGACAGGAGAGGTTTGAGGAGTTGGGGGCGGTTGGGTTTCTGGAGGCGGTTCATGGGATGAGGCGATTCCAGCTTCAGTGGTTGTTTTTCCCTTGGCCTGATATTTTTCAGCCTGCTCCTTTGCCAATCTAGCAATCCTATCTTGGAGAACCTTCATCTGTTCCTCCACAGTCAAACCAGCCATCTCATCTCTGGCTTTCTTGGCCCTAGCCACCAAGTTGGGAATACTTGGATCTTCCTCTTCTTCATCATCTTCATCCACCAAATGCATGGTACCAGGTTCCGGTTCCTTGGATGATTTCTTCCTTTTGCTAGTACCAGCTCCATCATCAGCAGTAGGCGGTTTGGATGCTGGAGCGGTCTTGGTTCTCTTGGGAAGCGGTTCAGCTCTTGCTTGGGGCTTCCTGGACCGCTTGGTAGCTTTAGTTTGAGGAGCGGTTGTAGGATCTCTGAGCTCATATGGTTCCTTCAAGGGATAGGTATCTGCATCATACAAAGATTTGTACAATGCATCTCCATTTGCATATCTGAAGGTGTGGCAAGCAAGTAATCCTAGGCAATCATCTGAGCAGTCCACCATAAGATCTGGATTCTTGGTGACCATTTCATCTAAATGCTCATAGTCCATCAACAGAGCGGTTAAGATCCTGCAGAAAGGTCTCCACCTCTGATCTTCACCTTTGACCTTGGACTGATAGGTCTCAATGCTGCCCTTAATCTCAAAGTAAAGGATTTTTGGCCAGTGCAGCTTGACTTCCATAAAGATTGCAGAACTGTACATCCATTGTTGGGATGTAAAGTTATTGTGGTTCCCAGTCTTTCCACAAATGGATCTCCCCACAAGATGACCTATGAAGTTCATCAGCTCACCAAAGTTCTTTCTGGGGATTTTCTTGTACTTCTTGGATAAGGTATCTACTTTGGCGGTTTGGAAAGCAGCATTGTCTTGAATAACCTGATCAACCTCTAAGGGAGCTCCTCCAACAGTAAATCTGAAGAGTCTTCTTATGTCAATATAGTCTATGGAGAGCTTCATGCCTTCAACTACAGCGGTCAGGCAGGAGACTTTTTGGCCTTGCTCAAGAACTCTGGAATCCTTCTTAGCGGTTGAAAAGAATTGATCCACGAAAGATGGCACAATAAAATTCTGCTTCTTGGTGAAGAGCGGTAGGATGCCTGAAACTCTGAGCTTCCTCAGCAACTCCCTTCCTAGAGCATCAGTTTTGAGCTCTTCCTCATTCACTTCCCACCCAGGTAGGAAAGTAGTTGGATCCTACAAATTTAAAATTTCAAGTGTTAGATCCATTTGTGTATTCATAGTTCACATGCGGTTTGAGCACCAAGCGGTTGAGCAATGGTGCGGTTTGAGAATTTCAAACCCCAAGTGAAACCATGAATACTTAACAAATAATGAGGACTTGAGAATGAAATTACTTAAGTACGTGGCATTGTAATCCAAACTTATCCCACACTGCAAGCAGTGATTAGAGAGGAATTTCTTGGTTTCCAGCCTATATACTTAGTAAAATCTCAAAATCAAAGACGGAAGGAATTTGACCAGCATGCGATTTCAAAGTATTTGAAAATGCGGTTTTAGAGCATGCGGTTAAGGTTGAATAGGTGAGGAGCGGTTTGAAACAAAAATTCCTAAGCGGTTGTATAATAGCGGTTTCAGACCAACATAAAATCCAAAATTTCTGAAAAAGTTGGAAAATTTTCTAAGAGTTGGAAAACACTTCCTCAGAATCAAGGCAACCAAAATATATGATTTTTCAAGAACAGTTCATGGGTTTTGTGAAGAACACCAAGAACATTCAAGAACACCAAGAACAGAGATTCTTGAAACTTAACCAAAATAAGCAAATAACATGTCAAAATGATCACATTGGGAAGGAGATTAACAATATATCATTAAAAATTCATCCTTTACCCAGAATCATCAATAAAATTCAAGAACACAGAAATGGGTTTTTAAACACACGAAACTGAATAAATCAAAATCAGTGTCCTAAACTTGGATGGATCATGAAATAAGCAACATGTTTAGAATCTTTGCAAGAATCCGAGCAAAACCCAACCATTCTTAGCAAAAATGGTCAACAAACAAGATCAAAATCAACAAAAACCATGAACAGGCATACGTAAAGATTCTATGGTTAACAATGGTAGAAATTAAGAGTTAGGGTTTAGAAGTTGTTACCATTTCCAGAATTGGTTTCTTTGCCCTAGCAGTGGTAGATGCTCTTTGCCTTTTTGAAGTTGAAGGTTTTGAAGTTGTTGCCATTGATGATTAAATAAGAAAAAATGAGGGTTTTTGTAAAGGGTTTTAGAGAGAGAGAGAGAGAGTACGGTGTGCAGAGAGTTGGCAGAAGAAAGAAAGAATTTCACCAACTTAGGTATATAGGGTGAAGGGGTGGAGGCAGTTGGTCAAAGAGAATGATTGAATTAAACCAACTGTTGCACCCTTTCACCTTCTGCACTTCTCTAAATGACGGCTGACATGAGGGTTTTTAAAGCTCATGTCCCCTTAGCATTAAATGCTCTTTATTTTGAAATAATCGAGGGAAAACATTTGCAAAAATACCCTTATGTCAAAAATAAGGACCAAAAAAATAAATAAAGAGAATTTGAACAGTTTTTTTTTTTTTTTTTTATTTTTAATAAATAAGAATGAGACATAAATGGACAGAATTTACTCATTGTTGAAACGCGGTTTTGATCCAAGTGGTCAGACTGCATGAGCGGTTTGGAACTTGCGGTTTGCATGCAGGCGGTTGGAGAATCTTGCGGTTTTGACACAGGCGCTTCAACAGAAGCGGTTTGATTCCAAAAGGAATTTCAACCTAGACTCAACAAACAAGTTAGCAAATAAAAAGTATGGAATTTATTTAAGTTCAAGCATACCCATTTCTCCTCTGAGAAAAGAAAATCTCTTGGAGTCAAGAGCCTTTGTGAGGATATCAGCAATCTGGTTGTCTGTCCCCACGTACTCTAAATGGATATTCCTCTTCTCTACATGATCTTTGAGGAAATGATACTTGATATCTATGTGCTTGGTCTTGGAATGCATGACAGGGTTGTTGGAGACTGAAATTGTTGAAGTGTTGTCACACATGATGGGGCAATTCCCTTCATGGATTCCATAGTCTATCAACTGCTGCTTCATCCAAAGGATTTGACAGCAACAACTACCAGCAGCAATATACTCAGCCTCTGTGGTTGACACTGAAACTGAAGCTTGCTTCTTGCTGGCCCAAGCAACTAGTCTATTCCCGAGGAAATGACAAGTACCACTAGTTCTTTTCCTGTCAATAGTGCAAGCTGCATAATCTGCATCTGAATAACCTACAAGATCGAAGTTCGAATCTTTGGAATACCAAAGTCCAAGGTTAGTGGTTCCAGATAAATAGCGGATTATACGCTTGACTGCAATAAGATGTGCTTCTCTAGGATCTGCTTGATAGCGAGCACATACACAGACACTAAACATGATATCTGGCCTACTAGCAGTTAAGTAAAGTAATGAGCCGATCATACCTCGATATAAAGTTTGATCAACTTTCTTACCTTTGAGATCTTTATCTAACTTATTGCCGGTGGCCATAGGAGTATCATATGCTTTAGCATTTTCTAATCCAAACATCTTTATCAACTCCTTGGTGTATTTGGCTTGGCTAAGAAAAATACCTTCTTCGCATTGCTTGATTTGAAGCCCGAGGAAGAATGTTAATTCTCCCATCATGCTCATCTCAAACTTGCTTTTCATTAGCTTTTCGAAACGCTTACAAAGTAACTCATTAGTAGAACCAAAAATAATATCATCGACATAAATTTGAACAAGTAAAGTATGCTCATTATATTTGGCAATAAAAAGAGTTGTATCAATTTTACCTCGTTTAAATCCTTTTTCTAGTAAAAATTTAGAAAGAGTCTCATACCATGCCCTTGGAGCTTGCTTAAGTCCATACAAAGCTTTCTGGAGTTTGTAGACATGATTGGGAAACTTGGAGTCTTCAAATCCAGGTGGTTGGGCAACATACACGGTCTCTTGCAGTTCGCCGTTGAGGAATGCACTCTTTACGTCCATTTGATATAACTTGAAACGCTTGAAAGAGGCGTAGGCTAAGAAGATTCTGATAGCTTCCAATCTTGCAACTGGAGCAAAAGTTTCATCATAATCAATTCCTTCTTCTTGCCTATATCCTTGTGCAACCAACCTTGCTTTATTCCTAGTGATGCTTCCATTCTCGTCCATCTTATTCCTAAATACCCACTTAGTTCCTATCACTCCTTGATCCTGAGGTCTAGGCACCAAAGTCCAGACCTTGCATCTTTCAAACTGATTGAGTTCTTCTTGCATAGCAACGACCCAACTGGAATCTTGGAGTGCTTCATCAATCTTCTTGGGTTCAACTTGAGATAAAAGAGAAGTATGCTCGTCATAATTTGATCTCCTTGTTTGAACACCGGAAAACAGATCACCAATCACATTTGTGAGGGGTGGCTAGCGACTTCACGAACCTCCGGGGGTAAGTCTGGTTGACCGAGGTTTCTTGAAGATCTTCAATTGGAACGTCGTTAGATCCTTCAGCAAAGTCATGGAAGGTAAGTTGACGAAGAGGTTCTATAAGCTGGATAGGGGAATTCTCAACTTCTTCTTCCCTAGGAGTTACATCTGGAGTAGGAACTTCAGGTGCAGTTTCAAAGGTGCGGTTTGAGGGAATTTCAGTTGAGGGTGCTGGATTTTGCGGTTGAGGTTCAGGTGCGGTTTGAGGGAATTTCAGTTGAGGGTGCTGGATTTTGCGGTTGAGGTTCAGGTGCGGTTTGGGATGGTTCACCTGGTTCATTATGCTCTACAAAATTATCAGCAACATTTGGAGCCAAATGTGGCTCAAGGAGAGAATGCTCATCAAAAGTAACATGGACAGACTCAACTATTTTTAAACTAGTTTTATTGAAAACACGAAAAGCTTTTGAATATTTAGCATACCAAACAAAAATACCTTCGTCGGCTTTAGCTCCGAATTTACCTCTATTTTCTCTTCCGTTGTAGAGGACAAAACATTTGCAGCCAAAGATCTTGAAGAATGCAATGTTGGGGGTTCTTCCTCGCCAAAGCTCATAGGGAGTCTTGTTATAGGTTTTGTTGATGAGGGAGCGGTTCTGAGTGAAGCATGCGGTATTGATTGCTTCAGCCCAAAAATACTGAGGAAGCTTCGCTTCAGATATCATTGTCTTTCCAGCCTCAATCAACGTCCTATTCTTCCTTTCCACAACCCCATTTTGTTGTGGAACACCAGCGGTTGAAAAATTGTGATCAATCCCGTGGTCATCACAATACTGAGCAACACCGTTGTTCTTAAATTCCGTTCCATTATATGATCGAACACTAACGATGTCGTCTTCTTTTTGAGTTTGGAGCCATCTAAAAAGTGCGGTGAGAATCTCATAGCAGTCATCTTTGGAAATTATCATCTCAACCCACGTATATCTTGAGTAATCATCCACCACCACTAAGGTATATCTATTTCCTCCAATGCTAGCAGTGGTTACGGGTCCAAACAAATCTATGTGAAGCAGTTGTAAGCATCTTGAAGTTGATGGTGCGGTCTTGCTGGTGAAAGACGACGCGGACTGCTTACCAAGCTGGCATGCACTGCATTTCTCTGGATGGTGGTCAGCCACTTTGGGTAAACCACGAACGAGGTTTTCCCTACCAATCTTTGCAAGATACTTGAAGTTCAAGTGGCTCAACCTCTTGTGCCATAACCAACTATTTTCGCTCACATTCTTAGCTACAAAACAGAGATTAGTAATACTACATGCAGAATTTAGATCAATAATGTAAATATTACTCTTACGAATCCCTGTGAGTAGGGTGACGCCGGAAATGCTATCTTTGATAAAGCAGTTTGATGACGTGAAGTTGCAAAGCATTCCTTTGTCGCAAAATTGAGAAATTGAAAGGAGGTTGTGCTTGAGTCCTTCAACAAGAGAAATCTTCTCAATGGTTAGGTTTCCTCTCCTTATAACACCATATCCAATGGTCTTGCCTTTGTTGTTGTCACCAAAGGTTACAGACGGACCACTAGCTTCAATGACATCTTCAAGTAATGATCTATCTCCAGTCATATGTCTTGAGCAGCCACTGTCAAGATACCATTCATTATCCTTGGAGTGACCAGCCATGAAGCAGAGGACCTGAAATGTAAACATTAAGAACGAGGTCCCCCTTTATTCCTTGGGTCCTGAAGTTAGCAACCCTTTACAACCCACACCTGCTTGACAGAAGGAGGTTTACTCTTCCTGGCATTGGATGTGAACCGCAAAAGGCATTCTGCAGCCTTGTGACCTAAACCATCACACACAGAACATTTATAATAGCTACAAGCTTCATGAGGTTTTACTAACTCCTTACTCTTCTTAGGAGTTGCATGCGGTTTGGAACAAGGAAGCGGTTTGGGAGGAGCGGTTCCACCTAAGACTCCGGCTGAGATAAAGGGAACAGGCTTTGGTTTGACCACGTATTTCCTGGGAACGCTATTCCTGCTTTTGAAGGCAGGAGGAGCGGTCGAAGAAGATGCGCGGTCAGACCTGGAGTTGGCAGCACCACCTTTTCCACCAGGAGCGGTTGGAGCAGGTATGCGACCAATTCCATAAGCCATTTCCTCTTCAGCTGCTTCCACAGAATCCTTTGGTTTTAACACCGAATTCTTCCCATATTGCTTTCCTTTAGGGTAGACATAATTAATTTGTCGTCCTTTACCCTTTCCTTTAGCATGCTTCCCTTTAGGAATTTCTTTAGTTAGTTCTAAAATTTCTTCATCCTTTTCACTCGAGGATGCACACTTCTCCTCTTCCTCAGATCCAAAACCTAGACCCTCCGTAATTCCTTGAGGAACTTAGGAGTCTATGATTTGATCCTTGGTGGATTGATACTTGAGCCACGAATCAATAATCTTTTGGAGATCGTTGATTTGGGTTACCAAGTCATCATTCCTGAGTTGAAGTGCAGCAACCTTAGTTTCAAGGATGCGGTTCTGATCAGCAAGAGGAGTCATACTTCTGATTTGGTCCTTAAGATTTGAAATTTCAGACTTCATCACAGTTTTCTCCGTCTTGTACAGATTAAGTTCATCATGAGCTAAGCTTAAGGCTTTCTTAAGATTAGAGAATTGATGGATCACCATTTCAGCTTCCTTGAACATCCTTTCATGTTCCATGGGAGAAACCTCTTCCACCACCTTTTTTAAAATTTTCTTCTTTGGAATTGTTTTTGAAGGTGGAGCATTTGTAGGAGGAAAAATGGGACGTGAATACGAGCAATTTCCTATCTTAATGCTAGGAGTAAGTTTGATATCATCATCCAATTTGAAATTTGAAAGTTTTGTAGAAACCTCTTTCTCTTCCATATCTTGCGACTCGATTGACTCGTAATCGACTCATCGGAAGCGTCTCGCAATTGCGCAGATTAACCTCTTCGGTTTCATCATCACTTCCATCATCCGAATCTGTTTCAATCCAAGTAGCCAATTCCTTGTAATTCTCTTCCTCCTTAGCAACCATTCCCTTGCGACGAGAAAATTTCGCAGGAGAGGTTTTCTTTTTCATGTATTCATATTTAGGCTGTGGACACTCAAATGCGAAGTGACCAGGTTTTCTACAATTGTAGCAAACTAGATCACTCTTTTTCTTTGTATCTCCAGCCTTAGAAAACGTTGCAGGAGGTTTGCCTTTTGAAAATGATTTTGTGAAAGGTTTTGAAGATTTTCTAAATTTTTGGAATCTTTTCACAAACATGGCAAAATCATCATCATCCATCTCGATGAGTGATGAGGTTGATATGGAAGGATCAGTGGTTTGGTTGGATATAGATGGTTTCTCCTCATGTTCCACGACGGACATGGATAGCGATTTGGTTTTCCCTTCAATCTCTTCAATATGATTTAATTTTAATTCATAGACTCTAAGATTGGCGTACAAGTTACTTAACGACCAAGTACCCAAAACTTTGGAGTCTTCTAAAGAGGTAGCCTTATTTACCCATTTAGAACCTAAAGCAGATAGGAAAGTCATATTGATTTCCTTATCGGTTAAAGTTTTGCCAAGAGATCTACAAGCATTAACTACCTCAACATATCGGTCGTAGGTTTGACGCAAGGTTTCGTTGGATTTTCTGTTGAAGTTGTTGTATGATCTTTCAACAGCATATAATTTGCTTTCCTTGCGTTCGTCATCACCTTCGAGGTAGCTCTCAATAGCATCCCACATCTGCTTTGCGGTTTTGAGGTACATCACTTTCTGTAGAGTTGATACGGGGAGGGTTCCAGAAATGATGTGCCTAGCCTTGCTGTCCAAGGCAACTAATCTCTTCTCTTCATCCGACCACTCTTATTTGGCTTTTTGACCTCTGGAATTGTTGCACTGGTGGTTGCATCTGTGTTGGCCTTCATTGGAACTAACGGGCCATTGATCACGCACTCCACCAGCATTTCATCTATAGTTTCCAAATGTATAAGAATTCGGCACTTCCAGATGTCAAAGTGGTCTTCGTCCAAAATTGGAATGTGTGAATAGTTAACAGTTGTCATTGTCTTTGTATTTGCTATATCGAATCGGCACACAAGCTGTTAAGCTTGAAAAACAGTGGTTTTAAAATGTGTTTGCTCTGATACCACTTGTTGGTCCCAAAGGTGGCAACAAGGGTGAAAATACAGCTAGAGGGGGGTGAATAGCTGTTTCAAATTTTTCGCCCTCTTTAAAAACTAAACCTCTAAGCTTACAAAACCTCTTGCAGTGTGTAAGAAACTGCAAGTAGAGTTGTAAAATGCACAGCGGAATATATAAGTTATAAAGCGGTTTTGGGAGAGGCGGTTTTGCAAAGCGGTTTGATAGTGCTGTTGTCAGAAGGTGCAGTTTGCAAAAAGTGAGGTTTTGACAATGTTAACTCCAAACACAATTTCACAATAAGGATAACTATATAAAGATCAAACAAAGACAGTGATAAATAATTAGCAAGCACAGAAAATATAAATGCAGTAAAGTATATGAACAAGCTATTTGGAGTGGTTCAATCGATAAACGATCTACGTCCACTACCAAGATGGTTAGTCTTGGATTTCTAAGAGAGATTTTATATTGAGTATTTGAGAGATTACAAAGTACAATAAAATCTTTTCTATGAAGAAAAAATCCTAGACTATAACCAGTGTATCTCAAATGTATAATCTATGTGATTAAACAAGTGAGGTGTGTGTGTGAGAACAAGATCAAGGCTCTTTAAATCTGTGAGATGTAGAGCTCAATGATTCTTGAATGTGTTAAGGCTTGATTTCTGGGCTGGGATATTTCTTGAAGTATGAAGATGAAGATTCAAAGGACTTATGAATTTCTGGGCAGAGCTTCAACTTCTCATGAACACAGCAATTTCTCAAGATTCAAGCTAGCTTCAAATGGTGAAGATTAGGGGTATTTATACCCAAGCATCAAGAAACTAGCCGTTGGATACAGCTGTTGTAAGGACAGTCCTTGATGCAATCCCATTGGTCCACAGCAACCACTTTTGTCCTTTGGAACTGTTGATGCAGGTAAAGCTGATCAGACCTCAGCTGCAATCAAGGTGGTTAGGACATCTGTCACCTTTTCAAGATCCTTGCAGATCTTGTCTGAAAAGTAGTCACGTGACAAGATATGGTAGTTGACTTTTGATATTGCTGACGTGGATTCCAACGGTCAAGAGAGGTTCACTTCAAGTAGCCAATCATTGGAGCGGTTCTGGAGAAAGGCGGTTTTGAAATGAAAGCGGTTCCACCAGAAGAAGGATTTCCAAGAGTGCGGTTTGCACTTTGGGATACAAGCGGTTTCAAAATAGGGGATTACAAGGCAGTTAGGCTACAAGCGGTTCTGCCAAGCAGTTCCTTAAAAGGCGGTTTTGAAACCTCAGAAATGCAATCCTTAGGTCCAATGATTCTTGATCCAGTCTTCAAGCCTAATTTTAACCTATTCTATAAAATGGACTTAGCTAAAAAATTGAATTCTAAGCTTCATTACATAGGGTCCTAAAGTCCTTAAAATAAATAAGAGGTTATGGTATCAATCAAATCTAATACAAAATAGGAGGGTTAAATCATGCATACTCAACAGGGCCCACTCTATTTAATAATCCAAGTCTAACCCAATTACTATTCATGGCCCACAATAATTATTAAATAACTCAAATTAAGGGCCCAACTTATTTAAATTAAAAAAACAATTTAATTACTAAAACAATTATTTAAAATGAGTATTTATAAAACGGTTCTACTAAACCTAAGTCCAATACCAAAGCCCAACTCATCTAAATAATTTAAACCCACATAATATAATTCCTAGGACTTCAATATAATTATTAGTCCCTCTAAAAGCCTAATTGAAAATTTAACAATTTATCAAACAATTCTCGAAATTTTTTGGGTTATTACATTCTTACCCCCTTAAAAGAAGTTTAGTCCTCTAAACTTTCATAATCCGATGAAGCCACTAATCTTATCATATCAATCTATACTAAATACTCCAAGAATGACACTGAGGTCAAACCTAAGGCTCAAATCAAACATATCCTCACACATTCTAAACTTTCAAGGATCTAAAGGCCCAAATCAAACTTATTCTCATACATCCTAAAATCCTGGAGATCTAAAGCCAAAATCAAACTTATCCTTACCCATTCTAAACTCCCAAAGATCTAAAGCCAAAGCTCTGATACCAACTGTAACGACCCCGAATTTCCACAACAATAATAATACTTAATTGATAATAAAATAAACGCCAACGGCTACTAAAACCATAATTCAAACACTAACCACAATTTGAATATAACTTAAATGCAGATAACGGTAACAATTTCAACGGCTAGTACAATCCACTAGCTCAACAAAATTCTTAAAGTCTTACAAACTCTCAAATACCTGCATTAACTGACTAAATATTCTAAAATGAAATAGGCTAAAAACGATCCTTGAACTCTTTATGAAGTGCTCCCGAACCGTTTCACATTCTTCCTATATGAAATCTGGAAGAAAAGAAGATGAAAGGGTGAGCGAACAATGCCCAGTAAGTTCATATACAACCCCTCCGGTTACTAAGGAGGAGTTGACCTGAAGGAATATCAAACGATACAAATTTCAAATAACAATCGAAGACATAAGTACAAATTCGAAGTCATTATTTAACAAATTCTCAAATCACATGTCTTTCAAAATCTCAATGGTTTCACAAACTGAGTTGACAATTATTTTGGAGTTCCAAATGATGACGAAATCGATTCAAATTGACTCGAATGGTTTACTTATTTAAAACTGTCCCATTCCAGCTTTAACTAACTAAACCAATCACAGATTATAAGAAATTCAAAGGACTGATAAGCTGAACAAAGTTGAATCGAATGACCTAGTTATCTACAACTGTCCCATACCAGCTGTAGATAATCAAATCATTCACAGACATCATGATCACATAAGTGGTCCACTGACCTTATCAAACCAAAATCCCATAAAGGGAACAAAAGCCCACAAGGAGCACAAAGGTTGACTCCGCAGAGTCCTAAACAGTGTATCCGGAACACTTCACCACTCCTACATTGAAGCGGTGAACTAAGTTTGCCCGAAGGCCAAAATATCAAATATACCCCGCCGAAGCAGGTTGTCTAACTTAGTGATCATTAATGGAACAAAGTTATATCATATCAAACTCATTTTATACAAAATACGAACTTTCACAAAGATAATAAAATTTTCGTATTTTCGAAATCAAAGAACGATATAGCAAACGAATAGCAAAAGATTAGCAAATAACGGTAACCGAGGGAGTCAAAACAAATACTGACACAAGGTCAGCTTTACGTATCAAAGGAACGTACATCGCCAAGAAATATGCGGAAGCCTAAACAATGAAACGGAGCGGAAAACAATTAACTTAAAGATGTATAATCCCTTACCTCGATTGTTTGTACTCGAACAGTTGCTAACTCCGATCGGATCTACACAAATAAATAATATCCGTTAAGTACGGATTAAATACTTAATACTCCGTCCCAACTTAACTTTATTTTACTTCACTTACTTATGAGTTAATTCTATTTAACTCTGTCTCAAGTTGCTTTTCACTTCTAGAGTTTCCCAAAATATCCTTCACATAAATACCAAAATACCCCTAGGGTTTACCCAAACTACCCTTAGGTTTCTAACATTTTTATTTCCTTTACTTTAATCAAAAACATATCTACACACACTAATTACACCTTTTCAGCACACACTAACACACACTACAGTACATGCACACACATACTAACACACGCACAAACACACATCAGCATGCATCAACACACACACACTGTTTCACACACACACACACACTGTTTCACATCCCATCCCAGTTCACTACACACAATTTCTTTTTAATAAATATTTTAAATACTCCGTTCCAACATAATACTTTAAATCCAACCCAAATAAATCAATTCTATTATGGTACGAACCCTAATTTCTCACTCTCATAAATACATGCAATATTTTAGGTTAACACCCTTGATTTCATACCCAAACCTAATCAACATAAGATTTTTAATCATTAATCCGATCAATATTAGGTTTTTAATTAATCAATGATTCGATCGATATAATGTCCTTAAATAAATTCTTAATTAATCAACATTATTCATAATAAAAACCCCAATCTAATCTCAAGAGTTTCTAGGGTTTTCTAGACTGTAAATTTAAGAACAATAATTATTGAACGAAACGAATCCTTACCTTTTATTTGATATTTCCTCCCAGTCACAATGCAAGGCCTAGCTTTCTTTCCTTCTTCCTCTCTTTCACGGCTCTCTCTCTCTCTCTCTCCCTCTCTCTTTTCTCTCTTTGCCGTCAAACTGAGTTCTTTTTTTTTTCTTCTTTTTTTTTTTTGTTTCTTAATTGGCAACTAGGGTTAGGGTTGGTATCTATTTATATACTCGCTTTAACCCCTATAAGCTTTAACCCCTACAATTCAACAATTCAGAAGTTTTTTAATCTACTATCCTTTTATTATTTTACTTAAGCTCAAATACCATTCGGGCCCACTCTATTTAATAATCCAAGTCTAACCCAATTACTATTCATGGCCCACAATAATTATTAAATAACTCAAATTAAGGGCCCAACTTATTTAAATTAAAAAAACAATTTAATTACTAAAACAATTATTTAAAATGAGTATTTATAAAACGGTTCTACTAAACCTAAGCCCAATACCAAAGCTCAACTCATCTAAATAATTTAAACCCACATAATATAATTCCTAGGACTTCAATATAATTATTAGTCCCTCTAAAAGCCTAATTGAAAATTTAACAATTTATCAAATAATTCTCGAAAATTTTTGGGTTATTACAACAACAGACTCCTCTTCTACGTTAATGACTATCAGGCAAGTAGAGCTACTAAGGAGACTAATTACATAACTCATGATAAATTGGTATCATACTTACTGGTCAACACTCATGATATATGTGATTTGATCATGGCTGATAAGGATTTGCAAGCCCCAATTCCCAAGGCAATGACTTTCACTGTCAATAACATGAGAATCAACTTTAGAATCATTTGGTGATAAGTTATACAGAAAATATTATGATAAGGACCCCCAAGAAAAGTATGTTCCTCCTAAGATTACCAAGAAGGCATTGGAAGCTATGGAGTAAGGATCTAAAGAAGAGAAATAAATTGAAGAAGAAGAGAGACACATCAAGGTTACTAGAAAGGACAAAGGCAAAGCAAAGGCAGTAGAAACGCCTAAGGAAAAGATTGTTGAGGCTTTAGAGGGAAGAAATCCTAGAGGCATCAAGTTTAGAGAACCAACTCCTTTAGTTTCTAAATATACCACTCCCTTAGACTCTACCGTGCCTCCCCAACCTACCACACTATCCAAACCAACCGTACTCCCCAATCACTCAAACCCAATGCCCCTATCTTTAAGCCATCTAACTTCAAATCAAAATCTCCTCTCAAGGGAAAGCAAACTCTTGTTGCTAATGAGAAAGAAAGGAGGCAGTATGCAAAGAAGATGAGCTCTAAGTCCACTCCAAGGAAACCAAGATTGGTTCTTCTTGATGAGAGTGATGATAATAAGGGGGAGAGGATTCATCTAAAGAAAACTCTCAAATGGAAGCACACTTCTCCAAAAAGGTCAGCTAGTCCTGCTTAGAAGAAGACCAAGCTAGTCCCTTTAGCTGCATCTTGTAAAGGACTCATTGGACATTACTCCATTGGGTTTCCCTGATAAGGATAAAGATGCTTCAGATGTGTGTCTTGTGGGTAGTATCTCTCCTGAAAATGACAAAGATGATGAAGGGATAGAACAACATGAAGAAGACTTTGTTGAAAATGAGAGGGTCCAAGATTTAGGTGATGATGAAGGTGGGAATGTTGCAAGTAAGAAAGTGGTTGAAGAGGATGACTCTACTGCAAGCCTTGCAAGTATAAAAGATTTGATGGTGAAGCAAATGACTATAATAATGATGAATGTGATGGTGATGGTGCTGATGATGATGATGACATTCACAAGAATGATGGGAAAGTTGATGAATCTAGTGATAAGGAGAAAGTGGATGACAATTTGGCTAAGTCTGGAAGCCAGTAGAAATGGATGTAGAAGGTTTCCGCATTGCTGAAACCAACTGTATAGCAAGTCATGTTGAAGGAAATAATTACAAAGCTGATGGTCCTCTCTTTGACCACACTCCATCCAACTCCCACCAAAACTCCAAGGCTCCAAACCTAAAATCCCATTTCCCCAAACCAGTGTCCCCCATCACTCTCACTAAAACTCAATCGTAGTCTCCCAATGCTGATCCTTATTCTCAATTCTTAACCGCACTAGAGACCCTCACAAATGTCCAACTTAATACTCAAACTCAGCTATCTCAAATTACTGCAACTCGAGCTGACATTCAATCTTATCTTCCTAGGGTTGATGCTACTCAAGTCTCCCTCCAAAATCAAATCAATTCTCTTCCCTCTCGAGTTATTAATACCATTAAGGGGGAAAGTGCACCAGCTCTGCTTGCAGCCCCTTCAAGCCAGAGCCAAAATGTCATAACCTCTAAGATGCTTAGAGAAGCCATGAGTGCTTTGACTAAAACTCTTCAAAAAGTTCTTTACTCAAAGTTGAATAATGCAAGTATCGATATATCCAAAGCCTTGGCCTTAGACAAGAAGGAGTTAACTAACATAACCAAGAAGATTGAAAGTTCAGTGTATCTCTCCATCAAGGCTGCCTTGATTGTTATTTTGGATAGGATAACGAATATAAGGGTTCGGATCAATATTCACTCTACCAGGGTTCAATCATAATTAACGATGGTTAACTTCTAACCTTAACTCAGAGTTCAATCATAAATTATAACGTTGTAGAGTTCAAATAAAAGAATTCCAAAAAGGTGCCAGGTGTCTTCTTTTGTACAATGAGGTACAACCTTTCCACGAACATCTGCAACAAGAAGACACAGAGGAAATATGCTCCAATTATACATCAATAGCACATTGTCCTTGATACTTATCCTACAAGGATTCACAATGTCTAGTTGATCACCCAAGGCTATAAATAGACCTTGTGTTCAATCTTGAAGATAGATGAGAGATTGTTAGAGACTTTGTTGTTGAATTCTCAAGAAAAGTGTTGAAGCTCAAACCCAGATTTCTAGAATCATTTTAATCATCAAACACTTGACCATCTAGCCTTCAAGAAGACATTTATACCCATATCCCTCAAGGCTTGTAAAACAACAAGATTCATCAAGCTCTAAATCGTATAGATTATAAAGAGCTCTTCATTCTTGATCACACACACATGCCTTGGATTCAATCACATAAATTGTATCTCTTGGGAAACACTAGTTTTAGTCTAGGATTTGACCTTCGTAGAGAATAGGTTATTGATTCAAGAGATTCATACTTTGTAATCTATAACAGCAAGAATCAATATACGCCTAGCACTTAGAAAATCCAAGACTAACTATCTTGGTAGAGGACGTAAACCATTTACGAGTGAACCTCTCTAAATACCTTGTTCTTACTTTCTGCATTTTACTTTTATTGTTCTTAAGATTTTTCTTTGTTTGTTTGTGTTTGATCTTTACAGATATCCATATTTGTGTGAATTGTATTTTTAGTTGTTGTTGCTTTAGTACCCCAAAACATACCATACTTTCAGCCAAACTACTTGCTTACCGCACTTTCAGCAAGCTGCTGCCCATAATTGTTTCTTACAGCTTTTTCAGCAAGTTGTTGCACTCTATCTTACTTAGATAAAAATTCAGATGTGCATTATACAACAACATGCCGCTGTCCTATAATTGACCGCACATTAAGTTACTATAAGCCTTTTACTGTATTTTGAAAAGGGTTAAAAAATTATACAACTATTCACCCCCACTTCTAGTTGTTTTTATACCCTTGTTGTTCCATTGGTACCAACATGACAAACCTAATTAATGGAGTTAGATGTGTATCATTTGTGTTAAACCATAGTTGAAACCTAACATGTCGGCTTACTTGGAGAAAATTGACCGAAACTAAGTAAACAGTCACGTATACGCAACTGCCAAGGAAGTCACATACGAGACAATGGCCGGACTACCCGAGTCCCCTACAGGGAAAGCAGCACAGAAAATGATTTTTAGCTCATTTTAAGTCGTAATCAATGGTATGAGGCAGACGGATGTTTGTTTTAGAGGATTTCTATCTAAAATCCCAAAACAGTGGATGTGTACCTTTGAATAGGAAATGAACAAATTTGGGCAAAGCTCATATTCTACTCAGAATTCAACATTCAAAACCAAACATAAAGGCACAGGGGTCAAAATAATCCAATGTACCATCATGTATATGCAATAAACTTGTTAAGAAAAAAACGTCATAAGGGACAAATTGTAGGGAGAACTCGAAGTGAATACTGTAACACCCATATCAATTGCATATCATTTCTTGCATTGCATTAAATTTCTATGATTTATTTTGTGTTAGTTTTTAATATTTCAGTGAATTATTTGATCTATTAAAATATTTTAATAAATTAATCTGATTTAGTTAATGACTAATTGAAACTAATAGGAGTTAATTATTTTATTTTGAATATATTAAAATTTAATTAAAAACCCATATGAATCAAATAAGGAGCTAAAGTGTTAAAGTTGAAACTTTAGGAGTCAATTGATTTAAATTAATAGTAAAAGGGTTTATGTGCTAATAGCTTATTCTAGGAGGAGCTTATATGAAACTTCATTTATATAATATGAATGAGACTTCGTATTGAAGTCTATAGACATAACAAAAAGTCTCGACTTCTCCTTCTCCTCTGTCCCGTTCCACGTTAGGTTTTCTAACCCTAAATTCATCACTACTACTTTCAATCTAAGCCTCTTCTCTCTAATCCGATTATGCCATTGAACTCAGGGAGTCAAGTAGATCATTTATATTCGATTAAATTTGAATTTCTTCCATATAATTTCGACATTAGGTAAGTTACTATTCCCCCTTTTAATCATAATATTATCCATTCATGCTATATGTTTTGGACAAATTTCGACAAGTAAATTTGTCTTCTCAAGGAGGTTTGGGCACAAATGGAATATAATTCTCAAAGCAAAATGAACACAAGGATGTAACGAGGAAACCCTCAGAGCAATCGTCCAAGAGAAAAACCTCGGAAGGCTTTTGGCAAGCCTGCCTAAACCAAAGAAATTTTATTAGGTATTGAGAGTTTTTTAGTACAATTGCAGAGTAGAGTTAGCAAAACTGTGTAACGTGAACACAAGTGCTTCCTAAAAGTAATATATAGGCTTGATCGTAACTGAAAATAACAACTTGAATGTCGTACTGATTTTGCGCCTAGAATCTCGCTCCTCGTTGATGGAGTCCAACCGTTATCCCTTGGTTGATGGTTTGAATTCGTTATGTTGCTCTTTGACTAGGTCCAAACGGTCACATGGGTGAATTATTTATATATAATTCTGCTCCTGAAGAATAGGATAAACACAACAAATAATTTCAAGGCATTAGTCCAAGTTGTAAATTAAGACGTTACCTCAAGATGGACGTCCAAGATGCAGAACATGCCGAGTGGATTTTTTAGGGTGTAACAATTGCCCCCAAAATATTGAGGCTTTTCCAGGCTGGAATACGGAAAGTCTTAATATTTTGACAAGAATATCTTTACGTGACGGTTGGAAGGAAAGGGTAGAGTCATGATAGGAACCAGTAACCGTGATTTTTGGGTGGCCTTGATATCATCAAATCTTTTCAAATTCTTTTCATATCTGATGTCTTTTCTTATATTATGGTGGGATCAGCCTAAAGGGTGCAATCTCCATCTGTCTTTGTCAAATCCAAAGTCACAACGTTTCTCCAAAAAGTGAGTTGGATTCATCGTACCATCGAATTGGTTACTTTAACAAATCCATACTAGCGTATATTCTTGTTTACAGTGTCTCGATCTGGCTTTACGACGAATGACATTGTGGCTAAGTACAAAGGCAAGATGAAAGTGGAAGAGAACATACCTGAGGCGGGCGATAAAGTTACCTTGAAGAGAGAAAGGGAGGATCAGGTTACCAATGCAGAGAAGCAGACTCGGAGTGAGGAGGTGCTGGAGAGTCAGGTAAGGGTTTATTTGGATCTTTGTGCAGAGATCCTTTTTCATTCTGGTAAGTATCTTTTTCTTGTTGATAACAGTCTGTCTCGATTGCCAAGTTGATGTCTAAAGAAATCTGGATGTGGAAGGAAAAGTGTGATACCTTAGACATGAGTAGAGTTGAGTACGAGAAGAATTTGAAAGAAGCTGTTAGAATACTGAGAGAAAAGGGATTAGAAATCAGGGACAAGAATGAAGAAATTTTAAAATGGCGGTCCAGGCTTGCCACCGTCGATATTAGGCATGCGAGGGAGATGGAAGCACTTCGCGATGACCTGGTGAATGAAACTGCAAAAGCAGTTTTTGAAACTAGAATCCAAATGATTGAGGAATACCGGCTAGGAGAGCACGTGAACTTGGACCTGGATGATGAAAAGGCAGCTTTGCAGCGAATCATTGATGAAAAGGTGAATGAAGCCACCTCCAAGGATCTCGAGCAGTTTGACGATGCCGACGGCAGCAACACTGAATGACTTTTAGAATGTTTTATCTTCTTCCCTTGAAAACAGTTGTTGAGGGTTTACCCTCAAAAATATTTTTTTAAGTTGTAAGGACTCATAGGAGTCAAGACATTTAACCCTTTGGAGATGTTGGGTTGGTTCAACATCTTAACATGGTGGGGCGCTTTTGCCCTTTTTTCTTGGATATTTTATTGAAACTGCTAGGTTAGTGATAAAACCTTTGTTGTTCGTTGGTAACATGTAAATGTTACAACCACTTGACGGAGATAACATATCAATGTTATTACCAAATTAAAAAGACAACATGTAACAATGTTGTAACCAAGTTGAAAAGACAACATGTAGCAATGTTGTAATCATTGATTCCCAAGTGGGAAAACGTGCGCTCAGGCGAGGTTGTGATAACCAATAATCCTTCGAAAAGATGTAATATCTTTTAAACCGTAGAAGGTAAATACCTTAATCGTGCGCTAAGGCGAGGTTATGATAATCAATGAACTTGGAAAAAATGGATAATCTTTTAAACCGTAAAAGGTGTTTTACCTTGCATCTTCGAGATGTTGACATGTTGAACAGTTGCACATGTCGACCACACATCCAGATATATCGAACTACCGTGGTTTACAGTGACATTTTGCAAAACAAAAATACGTTTGAGATGGGTGTTAGCTATGGCTAACACCCCTCCGATGCTTAAGTCAGTAAAGGTTTGATTTAAGTAAAAAGGAAAGAAAATTGATAGAAACTAGTTTGAGAGGAAGCTCATACCTGAATATGGAAATTGTAATAACTTTCAACTTACATGTAATAATGCTTCAGATGTAGGGCATTCCAGCTTCTAGGTATTCGGATGCCGTCCGGGGTAGACAGCCAGTATGCACCCTTTCCTGCCTCAGCATCAACAAGGTAGGGACCTTCCCACTTCGGAGCTAATTTTTCTGCGTGCAACTCCTGGGTATTTTGGAATACTTTCCGCAGCACCATGTCTCCAACCTGAAAATGCCTTATTCTTACGTTCTTGTTGTATGACCTGGCAATTTGTTGTTGGTAGGTGGCCATCCTTATCTTGGCCATGTCCCTGAGTTCATCCACAGTATCCAGATCCTGGGCTAGGAGGTGGTTATTGTCTTCAGAAGTTAGAAACCCATATCTTGCTGTTGGAATTGTTGCTTCTATGGGGAGTACATCTTCGATACCAAATACTAAAGAATACGGTGTCTGTCCCGTAGCGTTCTTAGACGTTGTCCTGTCAGCCCATAGTACAAGTGGTAATTCATCGGCCCATCTTCCCCTTTTCCTATCCAAACGTTTCTTCAAGTTGTTGATGATCAACTTGTTGCTCGATTCAGCTTATCTGTTGGCTTGAGGATGTACAGGGGTTGATGCTATCAATTTGATTCCCCACCTTGAACAGAAATCCCTTATCTTATTACTAATAAACTGAGAACCATTGTCACAAATGATTTTCGAAGGAACGCCAAACCTGCTCAAAATGTTCTTCTTTAAGAAAGATATGACCTCCCTGTCCCGTACTTGAACATACGCTTCTGCTTCGATCCATTTGGAGAAGTAATCCGTCATGGGCAACATGAACACTCTGCCTCCTAGTGCTTTTGGTAACTTGCCGACTATGTCCATGCCCCATTGCATGAAAGGCCAAGATGAAAGTACGGGGTGAAGAGGTTCAGCGGGTTGATGCATGGTGTTCCTATGCCGTTGACACGCGTCGCATTTTAAAGCGAAATCCATCGCGTCTTGTCTCATAGTGGGCCAGTAGTATCCCATCCTGAGGTCTTTGGAAGATAGCTTCTTTCCTCCTGAGTGATTTCCACATTCTCCCGCGTGTAGATCGTTTAGGACTTCCTCAACTTCTACAGGCTCTAAACATCTCATGTAAAGACCTGTAGCTGACCTTCAGAACAATTTATTGTTAATTAAGGTGAACCAGGACATCTTCATCCTTAAAAACCTTTGATTCTTAACGTCCAGCGGAATGGTTCCGTCTTGCAAATACCGTACGACAGGTTGAGTCCACGTCGGCACTGCACCCTGGCCTGTAGAAGATGACTCCGACTGACCTAGGGCTACGCACTCGTCTATTCGATCAATGGTTTGATATTGGACGTATATAATTGACAGTAGGATGAGATAGAGTTCATAGTCTTATTCGTTAGCCACATCAAGGCGGGACTGGATAAGGTGGAGCCAAAGCCCCTGCATAAACAAACTTCTTTAAGGTGCGGAGGAATGCTAATGATATCCATCTTTTATTGGTATAAGGCAATATGTTCTGCATGGTCTATCGTGCCATCATATTGCTTTATGGGAGGAACTTGGAATCTCTTAGGAATCTCCATTCCAGCTATAGCAGGAACAAAGAGTGAATCACGATGGCTGGTTGGAGATGCCTGGTTGAAAGGCAAGGTGACTCCGGGAACCTTCATGAGGATCTCCTTGAGTTGTTGTACTTCTCTTGCAAGAGCGGTATCTGCAACAGGGTTAGTGGCAACTAAAGGATTAAAAGGAGTATTGAACAGATTAAAACTCCTTGCTTGCTCCACGGGGGATGGAGTTACAAAAGTTAAACATGATGACAGCGGCATCGGGTTGGATGGGACGGTTGTGCCTTCAGTTTGAACGGTACTGAACATGGGCATGCTACCTCGTTCGCCTTGCGCACTTGTTTCAGCACCTGAAAAAAGAGTCCTGGGTTGCGAAGGAGAAATCTCAGGAATGCTAACAATGGGGACGCTGCGCCCTGAAGCCGAAAAATCACGTCTCAGCTTGTCGAGGTGAGTAAAGATCGTTTGGTTGGTCTGCTGCTGTCCATCAAGCTGATCTTTTAGCTGTTGCATCATACTCATCATAGTCGTTATAAGTTCTAATGGGATTCCAGGTAATGTCATGGATGGGGATCTGCCCAGACTAAGTCCTTGGCTTTGGGATGTGATGGCGCCAGAACCCATAGGCGTATGTGTATTAGATGTTGCAGGCAAGCTTGATGCGCTGGTCCTTGCCCCAGTGGTGATGATGGAGGTTGACATGGCCGAAGTCGGATTGCTCATCTTGATCGGAATTTAAAAACCCAAAGTTCCCACAAACGGCGCCAAATTGTTTTGGACAAATTTCGACAAGTAAATTTGTCTTCTCAAGGAGGTTTGGGCACAAATGGAATATAATTCTCAAAGCAAGATGAACACAAGAATGTAACGAGGAAACCCTTAGAGCAATCGTCCAAGAGAAAAACCTCGGGAGGCTTTTGGCAAGCCTGCCTAAACCAAAGAAATTTTATTAGGTATTGAGAGTTTTTTAGTACAATTGCAGAGTAGAGTAAGCAAAATCGTGTAACGTGAACACAAGTCCTTCCTAAAAGTAATATATAGGCGTAATCATAACTGAAAATAACAACTGGAATGCCGTGCTAATTTTGCGCCTAGAATCTCGCTCCTTGTTGATGGAGTCCAACTGTTATCCCTTGGTTGATGGTTTGAATCCGTTATGTTGCTCTTTGACTAGGTCCAAACGGTCACATGGGTGAATTATTTATATATAATTCTGCTCCTGAAAAATAGGATAAACACAACAAATAATTTCAAGGCGTTAGTCCAAGTTGTAAATTAAGACGTTACCTCAAGATGGACGTCAAAGATGCAGAACATGCCGAGTGGATTTTTTTAGGGTGTAACACTATATATTATATATCTAATATCAAATATTGAATTGTGTTTAGCATTGGTACTAATTATTCTATTTGTTAATATATAAATTTGTAAACATTTTAACCAAATAAATTGGTCTAATCAATGAGAATTATTTCTAATAATAGTAATTTTGGGACAGTGCAGTAGCAATATCAACACTAATAATTATGACTCAACGACGTTGTATAGGGTGTAATAAAATTACCCCGAGCTATAAAATGAGTTTCTATAATAAACTAGGACCTATAAATTTAATTGTAATTAAATATAATTGTGATTAATATTACAAAAAAAATGTGAAATATTTGCGGGGCAGAACAGATGACTTATAATGTGTATAAACACAAAATAAATGTGAGTAGATACAATATGGCTTGCTATAATTCTGCTCCTGAAAAATAGGATAAACACAACAAATAATTTCAAGGCGTTAGTCCAAGTTGTAAATTAAGACGTTACCTCAAGATGGACGTCAAAGATGCAGAACATGCCGAGTGGATTTTTTAGGGTGTAACACTATATATTATACATCTAATATCAAATATTGAATTGTGTTTAGCATTGGTACTAATTATTCTATTTGTTAATATATAAATTTGTAAACATTTTAACCAAATAAATTGGTCTAATCAATGAGAATTATTTCTAATAATAGTAATTTTGGGACAGTGCAGTAGCAATATCAACACTAATAATTATGACTCAACGACGTTGTATAGGGTGTAATAAAATTACCCCGAGCTATAAAATGAGTTTCTATAATAAACTATGACCTATAAATTTAATTGTAATTAAATATAATTGTGATTAATATTACAAAAAAAATGTGAAATATTTGCGGGGCAGAACAGATGACTTATAATGTGTATAAACACAAAATAAATGTGAGTAGATACAATATGGCTTGCTTTAATAGTTATTTGGAGTCTAATATGTGCGCACTCGAATATGACTTGATCATGTTATGGTGGACACATTATGTGACTTGGTGCTGACTAGTACACGCAAATATTGCGTAAAATGTGATTGTGAAACAAAATGATTACATTGTTGGTTTAGGAAAGGTCCACTACTTTGGGGCCTAATGTGATATGGGTTTGTCAAGTTAATACCTACTTGTATAGTGTATTTGAGTCCAACTGTCTTATGTATTTCGGGGGTATGATGATGTACGGTTATAACCGAGGCTGGGGTTACGTAATATCTGTAGGTCATCATATATGTGGCCATACCTCCTACTACGAGCCATGGCAGAGGAATAATTCACATTGTTATAGCAATAATCTTGACTTTGGCTAGCTATATAGCGGGTGATTCCAGATTGTAGTGATTAGATTCCACTCGATTTGACTTGATACTAGATACCAGATTATTATTGTAGTGTATCAGCATCATTCATATTGCTATGTCTACTGTTACAGCAACACAGACATCAACAACAACATTTCTGAAATGATATGGAAAGATAAGGTTGGTGAAGACGATCAGAGGGAGAACCTCGATCGCGTATCCTTTGTTATGTGGTTACTTCAGCATTAAATGATATGGAAAGATAAGGTTGGTGAAGACGATCAGAGGGAGAACCTCGATCGCGTATCCTTTGTTATGTGGTTACTTCAGCATTACGTGATATATGATGAGTTGGAATAGCCTATCATTTATGTACTAGATGCAAATTGATGATAGCATTAATAATTAGGAATGCTCTATTGTTATTGTTATTGTTATTGTACTTATTTATCCATGATAACATGTAATGTAGTTGCATTAGTAACTTGCTGGGTTTCGACTCACCTTTTTTCCTTGTTTATTAGTTTTTCTTAGATCCCAGGTGATCACTGTGAGGTCCGATTTAACGGGGATCCATGAGCAAGTTGCCGCTTTTCTGGGTAGTTGCTTTATAGAGCTTTATGTGTTTATTTTTGTGAGGATGATGGTTGTATTGAGTTATTTAAACTTTGTATTTTGGCTAGCCTAGTATGGTTTCAGTTCTAAAGTGTTGGTTATTATTTTGGTGCCGACACTTGTTGTCAGGCCTTTATAGAGTTATGTATAACTTTAGGTTTTCAGGTTTATCAGTAGAGCCAATTAACATGTAGTGGTCTTGGTATTGTTGTGATGTTGAGCTGGTAAAGCTCGTGTGTTATATACATGTTTGTGTGTTATATGCAGATTTATGACATTAAGGTTGTGTTATATCATGGTTCATGCACCTGTTTCGTGGTTACAAATAAGACCCCGAAACTCGGGTTGCGTCAAATACCATTGGGAAATTTCAAAAGGACAATTAATGATTTCCTTTACATGATAAATTGCACAGAACGTCATCTTGACAAAGGGTTAAAATGACCTCAGATCGAAGCCGACCTGTTAAGGAGTGTATTAGAACGTCTAGGAGATGTATCACGGAGTGGGGTGCACAAACTTCAGAGAGACCAACAATATAGATCGACTTTCATCATTAGTGTGTGTTTTAGACTTAATCAAGGGTAAAGATCGTGTGGTGCAAGTGAACAATTAATAATGAGTACAAGTGTGGAGGTCAAAACAATTAATCTCTCTCTCTCTCTCTCTCTCTCTCTATATATATATATATATATATATATATATATATATATATATATATATATATATATATATATATATATATATATATATATATATATACTCCTTCTATATAGTTGGATATTAGACTTATTGATCAATATGTTGTTTCATTTGAAACTACACTTATCATTTTAGAAAATTTATAATAGTTTTTAAATCAATAGGACCACTTTTACACTCTCATCAACTTTCCACCTACAATTTCCGATCCCACTTTCTCGCTCCTACCTCAGCCATCGTTGAAACGGACGATGAACTGTCCAAACCAGCCACCACCACAACCGTCCCAAATTCGGCAGCCATCACTTTGTCTCGCCAAGATCGTCTCATCCTTGGAGCCCTCATAGGAACCTTAGATCCCGCTATTGCTCCCCTAGTTCACCAAGACAAAACCTCTCACGAAGCTTGGACCATCCTCAAAACCACCTATGCCAACCCCTCCCGTTGCCACATCCTTCAAATAAAAGACAACCTTGCCAACCTAACCAAAAACCAATTATCCATCTCCGACTACATGAATGTCGTCAAATCCTACAACGACAAACTAGCCATTCTTGGAAAACCCATGGATTTCGAGGACATAATCTACACCATCCTAAAAGGTTTGGACTATGAAACTTCAAACCCGTCATTGATTCCACCCGAGCCCGAGACAACCCTATCTCCTTTGAAGCCTTACACGAAAAACTCATCCAACATGAACTCACCCTAAAACAATCCACAACCACCTCTCCTCTCCCCACCACCGCCTTCACAGCCCACACCCATCTATTACCTAACCGTAACCCTTACCGCAACACCAATCCCTCCCCATCCCATAACTCGAAACCCTCATCTCACCCCTTTAACGGCAAGTGCCAATACTGTCGTAACATTGGACATGTTATCTCCCAATGTCGCCAATTCAAGCGCGACTACCCCACCGTAAACTTCCCCCCCCCCTCATCGCCAAAAACCGAAATCCAAACCCAAACCCCCAAGCCCACACCGCATCCCATCCTAACCCTCCTCCCCCTCCCTCGTGGCCTATCGACAGCGGTGCAACCAATCACATCACCAATGGCCTTCCAACCTTGCCCTTCACACACCCTACAATGGTAATGATGACATCATTATCGGCGACGGCTCTTCTCTCCCGATCTCTCACATAGGTTCCTTCTCTGTCCCTAAATTCTCTTCTCTTCTTAAATTTAATAGTGTCTTACATGTCCCTCTTATTACTCGTAATATTCTATCCGTGTCTCAATTTTGTCGTGACAACAATGCCATCATTGAATTCTCACACTCTTCTTTTCTTATCAAGGACAAAGCCACGAGTCAAACTCTTATACATGGAAACCTTGAGGATGGCGTCTACATTTGGGACCCTCCACCCATTCAAGCTCATTCAATCTCTCTCTTATCGCAGCTGTGGCATCACAGATTAGGACATCCCTCTTCCCCCGTTCTTAGTTTACTACGTAGCAAGTTTAGTTTATCTATTTCCTCTAGTTTACTTCCTTGTAATTCTTGCTTTATTAATAAAAGCCACAAGCTGCCACTTGCATCTTCCACTCTTGTCTCACATGCTCCCCTTGATCTCATCTTTTTGGATGTATGGACCTCTCCAATTCACTCACTTGACAACTTTAAATACTATGTCATCTTTGTCGACCACTTCACTAAATACATTTGGTTTTACCCTCTCAAAC
Source organism: Adenophora triphylla var. japonica (assembly GCA_022495995.1). Taxonomy (NCBI): domain Eukaryota; kingdom Viridiplantae; phylum Streptophyta; class Magnoliopsida; order Asterales; family Campanulaceae; genus Adenophora; species Adenophora triphylla. The sequence goes on along the minus strand of JAFEMH010002550.1, from coordinate 141,062 downwards.
ACAAACACAAATCCGACACCTACAACACCTTCCTCCGCTTCAAAGCTTTAGTCTAAAAATACTTCAAACGTCCCATCGTTCAAATCTACTCTGACAACGGGGGTGAATATCTCAAACTCACATCCACCTTTGGTCAAAAGAGCATCACCCACCTCACTACACCCCCTCACACTCCTGAACACAACGGGTACGCCGAACGTCATCACCGCCACATTGTTGAAACAGGCCTCACCCTTCTTTCCCATGCCAACCTACCCCTCACCCTTTAGCCCTATGCTCTCACTACTTCCACCTACCTCATAAACAGATTACCCACCCCTACCCTAAACAATGATTCCCCTACCTCCGCCTTTTCCGCTCCCCTCCAAACTACACCAAGTTACATAGTTTTGGTTGCCTCTGCTATCCCTAGCTTCGCCCATACACAACCCACAAGCTAGACCCAAAATCCATCCCTTGTATCTTCATTGGTTACTCACCCACGCAAAGTGCGTATTACTGCCTTGATCCCACCTCCCATCTTGTCTACACCTCCCGCCATGTCCGCTTTGTTGAAAACATCTTCCCATACAACTCCCTCACCACCACATCCCCCACTGCTTCCACTCCTCCTCCCTCTTAATGGCACACCCTGTTCCTCCCCATTTTAGACACCACCTCTTCTATCCCACCTCCCCCCAACCCAACCCCCCCCCTCCTCCTCCCCCCACTCCTCCCTCCCCAACTTATCCTTCTCCCAATCCCACCCCTATTGAACCCCCACCCCCATCTCAGCTTGATATTACACCACCCACTCCTAACCCTCCATCCCCTCCACCCCCTCCACCTCCCACCCGCTCTATCACCACTAGACTATACCATGGCATCACCAAACCCAACCCCAAGTATGCCAACCTCTCCCTCCTCACCTCTCCCACAAGCCTTCCCACCATAACCAAACAAGCCCTATCCATTCCCCATTGGCGTAACGCCATGATTGAAGAGTTCCAAGCTCTAACCCACAACAACACTTGGTCCTTGGTTCCACCTACCTGAGCCCATAACATTGTCAGATGCAAGTGGGTCTTTCGCATCAAATATAATCCCGATAACACCATTCAGAAATACAAGGCCCGACTTGTAGCCAAAGGTTTTCACCAATAACCCGGTGTTGACTACACTGAAACCTTCAGTCCCATTGTCAAACCAGCCACAGTTTGGCTCCTTCTTTCCCTTGCCATAACCAACCATTGTTCCCTTCGCCAACTTGATGTCAACAACGCCTTTCTTCAAGGTACTCTCTCTGAAACTATTTTTATGACACAATCCCCCGAATTTGAGGACTCCACCAACCTATCCTTTATTTTTTGCTTGTCAAAAGTCATCTGCGGTCTAAAACAGGCTCCCTGTGCATGGTTTCAAGAACTCAAAACCTACCTCACCACATATGGCTTTCACCCCTCCTTAGCTGATCCCTCTCTGTTTATCTTCAACTGATCTCCATTCCCAATTTACCTACTAGTCTATGTTGATGATGTTGGCGTAATGCCCTAGGCTTTAGTTATGTTTAACTGAAAACCGATATGTATCATCTTTATCGTTTAAGTTTATTATTATATAGTTTGCATAATTGTTATAATAATCTCCGTCCCTAATTATTAAGAGAATAATTAGTATAATTGTCAATGGATAATCATATGATGATTATATGCAAAGAGATGCACATTGAAATTATGGGTACTTGTTAGAGAACAAGTGACTGGACTTGACCCGTATGAGATTTATGTCATGGTCAAATGTCATAATTAAATCTCATATGGTCACTTCATTTAGTCCCTAGACCTGAGATTATCATGACCTTACATATGATGAAAGTCATGTTTGATTTTAGTTAAACGATATCTTAACACGATATTTATAAAGGCTATCTTTGGCATGATCGGATTCATGATGGGAAGGATGATAAGTCAAGATGGAATTTGTCCCTCGAAAGAGAGATGTTTTGTTTGGGCCCCTCGATGAGTGATAATGATGAAAAGCGTGTGGCCACACCCCAATACGATTGGATTATCATTATACTCAAAGATCGAGAAAGCATTGAACAAATACAAGTTGACGTGGACCATGACTTGTGTTCAATATAACATCGTGAGACAAAGGGAGAAATGGAAGTGTACCATTGGAAACGTGAACTCTTACGTTATATTATTTGGGTAGACATAATGGCTTGCTAGAGTCCGCTTATGTCTTATGAGGGTCGATATGATCGAGCTCATTGCCAACATAATATAATCCTATTGGGTCACACACAACTAGAATTATTTGGTTAAACCAAAGGAAGAATGATTGAGAGTTCCTGATGTGGCATACCTTGGCGCGCGACAAAACTGGCCAAGTGGCTTGTTTTACTGCGCGACAAAACTCGCGGATGCGGTTGAACCGGTTTCCTAATATGATTAGGAAACAAATACTTATATTAAGGTAATATAAATATGAGGTCTGTAACCCTAATCAAGAGCCGAATTTTCTCAAGAAAATCATAACAAAAAGTTCTCTCAATATTCTTCCAAAAGTTTAAGGATCTAGCAATCCTCAAGAACCGTTCTTGGTTCATTCTTACGTGTGGATACAACAATAGAGGATCTTCACTCGTTTGACGATCAAGGCCTAGAGTTACAATCCGAAGATTGAAAGCTTTTTGAAGATCGAAGATTGTGATTCAAAATCACATCGATAATTGTTCGATAGCTCAAGACCGGAAAGCAATTACGGTTGGTAAATTCTATCTCATAGGAATTCAATTTAATCGTATAGAACGGATCTTAGGGCTTAGGTTTTGTGTTAATTTGATGCTTAATTCCGCTGCGCATGGACCCATAAAACCCAACAGTGGTATCACAGCCCCGTTCGTATGATTAAGTTTGAATTAACATGCTAGAAAAGTAATATAAAATCGTTTATATGTTCTTTTGCATGTTTTGTATGCGATAGATTAATTGTTTTTGAAACAATATGCCTAATTCGTGTTCTAATGATATTGAATTAAATCTGTTAAAAGTCGTTTGCATGATTTAATTGCTTTGTGATTTAGAATTAATTGAATTCTGGAAATCTGGAAAACTGTCATCCTGTGTCACGCGACAGAACTAGCTTCTGTCATGCGACAGAACTTGCTTCTGTCACGCGACACTTTTAGCCCAATCTGGGCAGTATCAGTTTGATGAACAATCTGGTTAATCTATGAATGTGTTTACAATCTGATATGTTTATGTGTTAATCTGGATGCTATAAAATTGAGTTTATAGGGCTATGCTAGATTAATTCATTGTTTATGATGCATGCTTAATTAATTTAAATGTGTTTTTTATTAATTATTGTGATGCATGAATTATTTATTCTTAAGTGTTAAGAATTTTATTAGATGTTTAGTTGAAACATTGAATTGTGATTTCCTAAATGTTTAGTTGAAACATTAAATTTTGGTTTTCTGATTGTTTATGAGAAACAAGTCAGTTTACGCAAAATTTGAAGGAATCTGATTGTTTATGAGAATCAAGTCAGTTTATGAGTCTGATTGTTTGTGAGAAACAAGTCAGTATACAAAGTATTGATTATGTTGCATTCAAATTGATATTATAATTGTGCATGACTAGGAGAGTTATGTCGAAGGAAGATTTGGTACTTAAGCAGTCCTTGTGGCTCACCTATTTTCTTGGGAACTTACCTGGTGCACAGTTATGATTATCTTTGTTGATATGATTATAATCTACTTTAAATAACCTTCATTTAACTTTTAAGTTCTTTATGCCAATCCATGATTAAAACGCTTGAGACCACTCGGATAGTTTTGGGTGGGCTTGCCATAGCAAGGTGCTATGATTCTATTCCGTTTGCGAGCAAGATGAGGAAATGGTGGTTCCTATACGTTTAAAGTGGATGAACTTAATTGGGTTATCAAAATAATTTTGGACCCAAGGCATAAGATGAGATTAAAATATGCTTAGACATATGATGTCTTAAATAGATCTCATAAAAGATCTAAGAGTCATATACGATATGATTGATGTTTTCTACCTAATTAGTTTAATCTTGAGTGGTGCGCCATAGCGTACTTGAGATTAAATTAAAGTTGGATCTTAGCCCATTAAATGCATATTATGCTTATTTGCATTGGAAGGTGTATGATTTAGTGGGAGTATTTGTAAAATACATTATTTGCTCTTAAATGATAAATGTGTTGATATTGATATGTGTTCATATAATTTGTATATTTTGTTGTAGAAATAGCATTACATAATGATAATTGCGATTCGTCCTTATGAAGGACAAAGTTCGAAAGGAACAATACATAATATGTATGTTCTTGACAAATCCGCTCCTATTGAACCCAGTGCAAATGTTGCATATGGCAAATAAGGAAGCAGAATTAGAAACATACTGATGATTCTGACAATATTGCTTGCCTTGTATTTGCCACCATGTTTAAAGGCTCTTATGAAGAACTTTGAGCACATGATAACTATTCTTTTGTTGTAGCATAACGCAAAAAGGGAAATGTTCCAAGTGCAAGCTAGGCAAAAGATATATGTTGTGGTGAAGGCTCTTAATTCATATGATGAAAGAAGGAGCAATCCGCAAATTGTGTCAATGATTGACACAATAAAAGGGTTCATAAAGGAAGGAAAAGAAGGTAAAGCAAAAATTGCTAAACCTAGGACAAATGTTGTCATAGCCAAAGAGGCTGAACCCAAAGTGTCTCAAAAGGAAGCAGTTTGCTATCATTGCAATAAGATTGTCAATGGAAGCAAAGTTGCAAGGCTTATTAGGAAGGCCTAAAAGGTGAAGAAGGGCAATATGATTGCTACTACTTCAAGTATCTATATGATAGATATTTTCCTTTCGACTTCTTGTTCTTGGGTATATGATACTGGATTGGATCCCACATTTGTTTAAATGTGCAAGGAATAAAGAATAGAAAGCTACTCAAAGAAGGTAAATTAAACCTATGTGTGGGAATGATGCAAGAGTTGCTACATTAACCATAGGGACTTATGAAGTCACTTTACCTTGTGAAATAGTACTTGTTTTGAACAAGTATGACTACGTTCCGAATTTGAGTAGGAGTATTATTTCTGTTTCTTAAATGGATGATGAAGGATATAATTTTCTTATTTTCAATAAGAAGATTTATATTCATTTAATGATATGCCTTATTGTAATGCATATGTCATTGAATGGTCTTCATATCCTTGAAGATGAGAAACAAAATAATGTTGAAGATATCTAAAATATAAATGGGAATTCTGAACCGAACAATATGAACAACGCGTTCATATGGCATTGCCGGCTTGGTCAAATAAATAAGAAACATATATCTAAACTCCATTAACACGGACTTTTAGACTCATATGACCATGAATCATTTGAGGAATGTGGATCTTATTTATTGGGATTATCGACCAAACCACCCTACACTAAAGTAGTGGGAGGGCTAGTGACTTATTGGTCATTATACATGAGATGTATGTGGACTATTAAGCAGCATTGCTAGGGGAGGGTTTCGGTATTCCATCATATTTTACTAAAGACTTATCTAGATATGATTATGTCTATCTGATGAAGTCCAAAGGTGAATCGTTTGAGATGTTTCGAACATTTCAAGATGAAGTGCAAAACAAACTTGGCAAAATAATTAAGTACTTCGATTAGATCGAGGTGGTGAATATTTGATCCAAGAGTTTGACAATCATCTCAAAACTATGAAATCATTTCAAAGATGACTCCACCAGAACACCACATTGTATGATGTGTCTGAGAGGAGGAATTGAACCTTGTTTGACATGGTTCATTCAATGATGTGTCAAGTTGACTTTCCTAATCCTTTTGAGGATATGCATTAGAAATAATGCGGTTACACTGAATCGAGTCCCTACTAAATCGGTTACTAAGACCCCACATGAGATGTGGCATGGAAGAAAACTTAGTTTGTCTTTCATGAAGATTTGAGGTTGCGAGTCTTATGTAAAGAGACTTGTCTCTTATAAGTTAGCACCAAATTTGACAAAGTTATTTTCGGAAATTAATCTTACAACCACAAAGAGAACAAAATGTTTGTTGCTCTATACGATTTATTTCTTGAGAAATAGTTTCTCAATAAAGAATCTAGTGGGAGTAAAATTAATCTTGAAGAAAGTTCAAGAACCTGAAAATGACATGGATCCAAGAGTAGAGACGGAACCAAGTTCACAAAGGAGTTGTGGAACCGGTTCAAGATGCACAAGTCCATCGTAGATTGGATAGGTCACGATCCGAACTCAAGAAATAGTGATTTCTCGTTGCGGAAAGTGATGAAGTGGAAGTCATTAAGAATGACGGTCCTACTTGCTATCTAGAAGCGATGTCCACTCCTAATTTGGATAAATGGTTAGGAACCATGGAATCCAAATTGCAATCCATGTTTGATGATCAAGTTTGGAACTTGATTGAGCTACATGAAGGTGTAAAAACTAAAGGGTGCAAGTAGGTCTTCGAGACCGACATGGATGAGAAGGTGTATACTTTCATGACTAAGGATTGTAACAAAGGGATTTAGGCAAATTCATAGTATTGACTATGTTGAAACTTTCTTCGCCAGTTACAATGTCAAAGTCTATTAGAATTTCAATTGCCATGATCACATATTATGACTATGTAACATGACAAATGGATGTCAAACGAAATTCTTTAAACGGAAAGATTATTAAGGATGTGTATAGTACACAACCCGAATAGTTTGTCGATCCAAGAAACTCTGATAAAGTATGCATGTTGCAAAGATCCATGAGATGGGTTGAAGCAAGCTTCAAGGAATTGAAATCTTCGTTTTGATGAAATTGGTCAAAGAGTTTGACTTCATCAAAGAACAAAGATGAATCTTGTGTATACATGAAATTCAGTGGGAGCATAGTATTATTTCTATTGTTTTATTACAATGATATCTTGCTCATTGGAAAAACAAGTTCCGACACTTAAGACTGTCAAAGTCTTGGTCAAGTTAAGGTTTCTCAATGAAAGATATGGGTGAAGCCGCTTACATCCTTGGCATCAAGATCTATAGAGATGGATCTAGAAGGATAAATTGGTTTGAGTCAAAGTATCCACATTGACAAGATTCTTAGAAGAGTCTAAGAAGAGTAGCTTATCAATGGGTCATGGTATTTCTCTTAGCAATATTCATTGTCTTATGACAACTGATGAGCAAAAGGGAAATGAATGAAGTTCCATATGCTTCGGCATTTGGATCTATCATGTATGCCATGACTTGTACTAGACTCGACGTCTCATATGCTTTGAGCATAATGAGTCGATACCAATCTGATCCTGTTGAGAACCATTGGATGGCAGTCAAGATGATCCTTAAGTACTTAAGAAGAATTAAGGATATGTTCTTGGAATTTGAAAGATTGGAAGTTAATTTTGTTGTAAGAGTTACATAGATGCTAGCTTCCAATCTGACAAAGTTGATTTAAGATCGCAATTAGGATTTGTGTTTATGCTTATTAGAGGTGCAGTTTTGATTGGAAGAGTTCCAAGCAAAATTGTAGTCGATTCTACTACTAAGGTCGAATTTTAGCAACATATGATGTGGCTAAAAGAGGCAGTTTGGATCAAAAGTTCATTAGTATTTTGGAAATGTTCCAAGTATCACTAATCGATGAAACTTTTGTTATGACAATAGTGGTGCCACTTGTGCAAACAATGGAACCAAGGTCACAACAGCGATCCAAACACTCACTTAGACGTTCTTCGAGGAATTCATAAAGAATGAGAAGACGTTAAGATATACAAAGTATCAACCGATGATGACATAAGGGATTCACTAACAAAGACCCTCGCACAGGCAGAAGCATGATGGTCATGTTAAATCCATGGGTATTCGATACATAAATGGAGCCTAGTGCAAGTGGGAGACTGTTGGCGTAATGCCCTAGGCTTTAGTTATGTTTAACTGAAAACCGTTATGTATCATCTTTATCGTTTAAGTTTATTATTATATAGTTTGCATATTTGTTATAATAATCTCCGTCCCTAATTATTAAGAGAATAATTAGTATAATTGTCAATGGATAATCATATGATGATTATATGCATAGAGATGCACATTGAAAGTATGGGTACTTGTTAGAGAACAAGTGACTGGACTTGACCCGTATGAGATTTATGTCATGGTCAAATGTCATAATTAGATCTCCTATGGTCACTTCATTTAGTCCCTAGACCTGAGATTATCATGACCTTACATATGATGAAAGTCATGTTTGATTTTAGTCAAACGATATCTTAACATGATATTTATAAAGGCTATCTTTAGCATGATCGGATTCATGATAGGAAGGATGATAAGTCAAGATGGAATTTGTCCCTCGAAAGAGAGATGTTTTGCTTGGGCCCCTCGATGAGTGATAATGATGAAAAGCGTGTGGCCACACCCCAATACGATTGGATTATCATTATACTCAAAGATCGAGAAAGCATTGAACAAATACAAGTTGACGTGGACCATGACTTGTGTTCAATATAACATCGTGAGACAAAGGGAGAAATGGAAGTGTACCATTGGAAACGTGAACTCTTACGTTATATTATTTGGGTAGACATAATGGCTTGCTAGAGTCCGCTTATGTCTTATGAGGGTCGATATAATCGAGCTCATTGCCAATATAATATAATCCTATTGGGTCACACACAACTAGAATGAATTGGTTAAACCAAAGGAAGAATGATTGAGAGTTCCTGATGTGGCATACCTTGGCGCGCGACAAAACTGGCCAAGTGGCTTGTTTTACCGTGCGACAGAACCTGCCAGATGCGGTTTTCAGACCAGTTTCCTAATATGATTAGGAAACAAATACTTATATTAAGGTAATATAAATATGAGGTCTGTAACCCTAATCAAGAGCCGAATTTTCTCAAGAAAATCATAACAAAAAGTTCTCTCAATATTCTTCCAAAAGTATAAGGATCTAGCAATCCTCAAGAACCGTTCTTGGTTCATTCTTACGTGTGGATACAACAATAGAGGGTCTTCGCTCGTTTGACGATCAAGGCCTAGAGTTACAATCCGAAGATTGAAAGGTTTTTGAAGATCGAAGATTCTGATTCAAAATCACATCGATAATTGTTCGATAGCTCAAGACCGGAAAGCAATTAAGGTTGGTAAATTCTATCTCATAGGAATTCAATTTAATTGTATAGAACGGATCTTAGGGCTTGGGTTTTGTGTTAATTTGATGCTTAATTCCGCTGCGCACGGACCCATAAAATCCCACAGATGATATCATTGTCACCGGACCTTCTCCCTCTCAACTTCAGTCATTTATCTCCAACCTATCCAACCGATTCTCCCTCAAGGACCTTGTCCTACTTCTTGGGTGTCGAAGTCGTTCCAAACGAATATGGGCTCCTCCTCTCCCAAACTAAATACATCCATGACCTTCTCACCCGTCACAACATAATTGACTGCAAGACGCTTCCCACTCCCATGGTAGCATCACCACCTCTCTCCAGGTCCACTGCCACTCCAGCTGTTGACCCTACCTCCTATCGTGCTATTGTTGGTGGACTTCAGTACTTATCATTCACTCGTCCCGACATTGCCTTCTCGGTCAACAAGATTGCGCAATTCATGCAAAACCCCCAACCTTCTCACTGGGTTACACTGAAGCATCTTCTACGCTACCTTCATGGCACTATGCACCTTGGTCTTCAGATTTTTGCAAAGTCCCCTCCCTCTCTTCATGCATTCTGTGATGCGGATTGGGCTGGTGACAAAGATGATTTCGTATCCACTTCGGGCTTGCTTGTCTATCTGGGTAAAAACCCGGTCACTTGGTCTTCTCTGAAACAACGTGCCCTTGCTCAGTCCACCACTGAATTCAAATTCCGAGCAATCGCTAACACTGCAGCTGAACTCACTTGGGTTGGAAACTTACTTACTGAGCTTGGGTTTCCATCATGTGTTACACCTGTGATTTACTGTGATAACCTTGGTGCCACAACTTACTCTGCACATCCGGTCTTTCACTCTCGAATGAAACATGTGGCCCTCTCATTCCACTTTGTTCGTGAGCAAATTCAGTCTGGTTCTCTCCGTGTGCAACACATTGCTGGTTCGGACCAACTAGCCGATGTTCTAACGAAACCACTACCTCGTATACGCTTCCAACAACTTATCTCCAAGATTGGCCTTCTCCAAGGATCGTCCATCTTGCGGGGGCGTATTAAGAATGAAGCTATGGAAGCTATGGAGGTCACCGAAGGAAACCAAACCAAGATTGCATGTCATGGCTGAACATTCTGCCCCTCAGGCGCTCGCCTCGCACATGATCAGGCGCCCGCCTCAACTGTCGAAGACCAAGGCCAGACCTACTGTGCTCCAGGCGCACGCCTCAAGATGGGCCAGGCGGCCGCCTCACAGCACGTCTGTTTCCTGAATTGTTTTGGATTTCTGCAATTGTTTCCTAATCTACTTCTCCTTCTTGTATTTGGTAAATATTGTTATGTTACATATATATATTAGGAAACAATATTCTCCTTGTATAGATAGGATTTTACAATCCTTGTAGTAGAATAGGACTCTCCTATTGTAATTATATATATTGACACAATTGTGAATAAACAAGCCAAGGCTTTTCAAATCTTACATATCAATCATGCAAAATAAATAGTTAGTTCTAATGAATGCAAGGTTAGATTGTTAATTAGAAACCTCTCTATGAATTATAGAGATCTCACATCAATTCTTTTGATGGTAATCACGTATTTAAAAGCATGTAAAATCAAGTAGAAAAAGAAATAGTTGAAGAAGGATTTTTTTTTCCAAAATATTGTTTTTTAAAAATTTATTTATCAAAATAACATTGATAAAAACTTATTTACCAAACTAGCATTTTCAACATTGATTCCGGAATTGGTAATTCCGAAATAATGTAATCTGAAATTACCAATTCAAATGTTTTTAGTGTTTCCCACATAGATGCATCCTACCTTTTTCTAATCTTTCTTCTACTATAAATAGATGATTCATCTTCATTGTTTTTCAAGTTCCTTTGGGACCTCTCTTAGTGAGAGGACCTTTAAGGGGACTTCTTCTTTCTAATTTATTATTATTATTATTATATATATATATATATATATATATATATATATATATATATATATATATATACATATATATATAGAAAGAAGAGAAGAGAAGAGAAGAGAAGAGAAGAATTAAACAAGAAAATAATTAAATAAGAAAAAAAGAGATTTCGGAATTGGTAATTCCGGATTACATTCGGCGCGATCGCCCCAACTATATCGCGCGATCGCTCGCTTTTTACAGATTTTTTTTTTTTGTTAATTCAGTTTTGAAAAAAAAAAAATTGGAATCCGGAATTGGTAATTCCGGATTACATTATTCCGGAATTACCAATTCCGGAATTCAAGTGGAAAGTGCTAGTTTGGTAAATATTTTTTCATCAATGTTAATTTGGTATTTAAATTTTTAAAAATCAATATTTTGGAAAAAAAAAATCGTTGAAGAAGATTATGAATGAGAAAAGTTAGTTAGGAAATTTGTGTGACTAGATTGAGACTTCTTAGAAGCAATTCTGCAGAGATTTGTGTGGAATTATGTAGAAAACGTGTGTGAAAGAAAGGGAGGATACCTTGTGTTTATACTTGGAAGGTGACTTTTCTTGCAAGAAGAAGATTTATTATCATGCAAAGAATGAAAGCGTGATTTGGAAGAGGTTGAGTTGGAAGCAAAACATTCCAATATTGATTCGAGAGGTGAAAATCCTTGATTACAGAAGTGTTAGCCAAAAAAATAATAATTCGAAATAAAAAAAAAAAAGGAAAGAATAAATAAATAAATAAAGGAAAGAAGTTGTTACTTACTATTTTCTTCCCCTCTCTTTCTTATGCCTGATCCCACTTCTATCCCGTTTATTTCTGTGAACTCTTTCAAAAATAAAGCTTTCATATCACACATTATTAACACACACACACACACACACATATTTCGTAGCTTTTGATGGCGAAAGACCAACTTCGGTTGAGCGAGGGCATGATCTTATTATCATCTTCACCCCTCGTAACTTGACCTCCAAACCTACATTATATGCCTTTTCAAAGTTTGAGCCTCTAAAATCAAATGACGTGGCGACTCTCTTTTAACGGCAAAGAGTTGTTACGTTATGAGTATTCCCGTCCAAACTCAAAATCTATGTCCAAACCTCCTATACGTTGGCGGTATCGGATAGCGCTATTTATAGTGGCGACTCTGCTAGGGATTCACATTTGCGAACCTTTCCTTTTGGTTTACAAATCTTGTGGGTCTAATTTCCGATAGCCATTGTTCTTTGCAATGTGTGTTTGTGTTAATACAATTTGTAATTCCATGCCATTACTTGACACTTGCTATTTTCTAGATTGATGTCTACAATTGATCTTGCCTTGGACATTTTTCGTAAGCTCTGAAAGCAAGAAAACAGTCTGGTGCTCTGTTTCTGCTAAACCATACATTTATGCTGGGTGGCAGGAATTCCTGACGGACGGCAACTCCTTTATGGGCAGTCCCAGAAAGTCTTTTGATGAACAGGACAGACTAAAAACTCGAGTTTCTATCGCAAGGAACCTGATCTAGAAATGCGGACTTTACCGGGTTATTTGTTTTTTTCTTCCACTTGAAATGTTGCCATGCCACGTGTGTACGGCTTTCAAAATCGATATGGTGCATTTCGTGGATATAAAATGGTTTTTGAAAATCTCAATTTTAGCAAGAAAAAGAACTAGCTTTTAACCCTCACGAGCACATGTTTGGGCACGTGTCCTCTCACGAAAAGTCCAAAACCCTAGAGTCAACCCGGGAGACACCAAGGTGCCAGGATGCCCGGTGAGCATTCGCCTTATCCTTGAGCACATGGTTATCCCACTCGACCCAAAAGGGCGGGAGCCTAGTCGTCACCCGTGTTACCACACACTAGAGTTAAAGTTAGTTGCACTCCAATTTTGACTGGTTGGTTTTGATAAAGCCTTTTCCATAAAATAAATGCCGTTTTGTCATGTTGACTTCCGTCGGTTAGTTGTTATGGTGGTCAAGATTCGCTAGTACAGATTGGATCTTAGAAACACACCTTAAATAGCGCTGTTATAAAGCGCTATCTAAGGTGTAAACTTACATAGCACATCCACATCTTTAAATTTAATAACTAAGGCAAAAAATAAAAAATAAAAAAATTAACTAACATAGCGCATATTGGATATGCTCATTATAAGCCCCTCCTATTATTTGATTTGATTGATACCATCACCTATTTTATTTTACATGGACTATAGGATATTATGTAAGAAGTGCTACACTTCAATTTTTAGTTAAGTCTATTTTTATAGTATAGTTACTTAGGCCTGAATAGGACAAAAATTCTAAGTATTTTGGCTCAAGAAAGGACAAGAAATCTAAGTCATGCGATCGACCACAGTGCTGACCGCACAGCTGAATGCAAGCCTCAGAAATCTGATTCTCTTCATGCCGTCGACAGCATTGTATATGACTGACCGCACCCTCTTAGTCCTTAGCCAATTTTAAAGTTGGAAGATTTTATTGTGGTATAATTGACTCTGATCACAACTCAGTGTTAACTCAGAATTATATCGTTGCATAGTTCACTCAAAGAATTTCAAAAAGGGGACAGTTGTGCTCATTCGTACAAAGGACACACCACCTCCCCCACTAACTCTGCAACATGAAGACAAAAAGGAAATGTGCTCCAATCAGACATCAACAACACATTGTCCTAGAAGCTTGCCCAACAAGAAATTCCAATGGCTACTTTATTTACAAGGCTAAAAATAGACCTTGTGATCAAGCCTGAAGAATTGCTAGAGTGCTAGAGAATTGCTAGAGACGTTGTTATAATCCTCAAGAAGTGTTGAAGCTCAAAATCTCCAGAATCATTTGAATCTTCAAACACTTCATCTTCAAAGCTTTCAAGAATATTACTTACCCAGAAATCTCTCAAGCCCTGTAACCACTTCCAAATTCTTAAAGCCACTGGTTCAACTGGATTTTCTCTCTTAGCATTGGCTGTCTTCATATCCTGCAACTCGTAATAATACTTATAAGCTTGTTCTCTAACCTTATCAGCCCATTCTTCTATCTCGACCAAAGTTTTCTTCATTTCCACTAAATCCTTTAGAGGCTTGAACCACCTTCCTCTGGCTTGGTTCCACATTCCTGTCATCTTGTCTACCTTTTCTTTACAGCTTTCACTGCTTTACTTAGCTTTTGAATCCTTGACGTGTACTTCTTGTTCACCCTTTCATTTAACATTCTAAGCCTCAAATTCTTCTTCATCACATTATTAGATTGGCCCATTTTCTCACTCACCAGTACCTCGTAAAACCTCAAAATACAGAATAGTAATTCATAAATCATAATTGCATATCCCAAAGATAAGTTCTCTAGATTCCCAAGGAATTTCTTAGTTGTTCTCCTAGAGAAATCTTACCCCAAAATTTTTTATCCCAAAATATATTCCTAGGTAGACCCAATCATAGTTAAGCACTACTTCCTCCAATAGTCCTTAACAATCTAAGTTCTCCTATGTGACCTAAAACCAAAGCTCTGATACTAACTGTAACGACCCCAATTTTCACAATAAAACATAGTTCCCAAATCTATACTATATTAAAAGCAAGGAAGTGGCCAAAATGGAAATTTGGAGCCAAAAAAATGTCACTATCAAGGGGCTTAAAATGGAAATTGATTCAGCACATGGTTTTAGCAAATGGTTTTGGCAAATGGTTTTGGCAAATGGTTTTGGAACATGGGTGGAGAGAAAGTGAAAAAATGATCTATACTACTCACACTCTTTGAAAATTTTTGAAAATGTGCAATTTTTTTTTCTTTTTCATTAATTAATCAACACTAGGTGTCTAGACTAGGTTGCAATATTTGAATGTTTTCTAATTATTTCTTTAAAAAAATAATTGTTTAATGAGCTTTAAAATTTATTGTTTTTAATTCAGAAAAATTGAAAAAATACCTCATTTTTAGTCTAATAAACTCATTAAACAGTTATAATCTAAATATATATTCTTAAATTTTAGACTAAATTTATTGTTTTCTAATTATTAATTAATAACAATTTTTTTTTATTAACGATAATTTTTAAATTTAGATGTGAATATTTAATTTGTTTTTTTTTTACTTTTAGTCTAAAATTTAAGAATATATATTTAGATTATAACTACTTTTCTTATGTTTTCGAGATAGATGATCATTAGTTAGACATTTTTTTTATTTTACTTTTGTCAAAAAAAGAAGAAGATTTTATTATAAAAAAATAAAAAATTGAAGAATGTGAAGATAATATAGGTGACTATAGGGAGGGCCGAGGGGGGTAAGGAAAGTTTTGGAGGCAAAAATTGTGTGCTTTTTATTTAAAAAATAAATTCATTATGTTATATAGTAATTACTATTAATGCATGTTTGTAGGCTTATAGATCCGAATTATTAGGCTTAATAGTTGAAAATCTCATTTTGCTTTTAAAAAAAATACCGCTACTACTATAAATAATAATCCTTTCTTTTTTCAAAAAAAAAAAAGTATATGAATTTTTACTTTCAAAAAATAAATATGAATGATTGAATAAGTAAAAGAAAAATGTTCAGGATTTCAAATTTAAGCAAATATGATGATTGAGATTTATTCATTTATTTATTTGTTTGAAGCAAGAAGATAATTTAATTGAGAAAAAAAGGTAAGGAGATAAATGCTCTTTTCAATAAAAGTCATACAACTAACATGGTGATAAGTGTCTGCCTTATGATGAAATATTTTTTTATAGAAATAGAGTATTTCGTTTTTTCATTTTGTAACTTCATTCAATGTTTTGTTATCATAAAATTAAATAAAATTTAAATATAAAATAATAATTTTTAAAATGGTGCATTAATTTTTTTAAATGGTTATTAATATAAATAATATTTTTTTTAAAAAGTGATCTTTTTAATTTGTAAATCGATAAACCGAGAAAACTAAATAGGGGAATGGTGTAACGATCCTAACCCTAGGCACTATTTTAGTATCATATTATATGCCTTTTATATTAATTGTTGACTTTATGTGCTTTTAATATTATTGTTAATATTATGTGTTCATTCTATATCCTTGATTTCTTATAAATAGGATGAGATGATAGGGAAATTAAATAAAGCATCTTGGGGGGAAATATAAATAGAAATGGATAAAGTAAATAAGATGTGGGAAATTAAGCTTCTTTGTGTAGTGGAAGTATAAATAGAAAAGATATTTTTTTATTAAGAAGGGATGGGGGGGGCCATTCCCTTCTTTTACTCCCATCACCCCTTAAGTCAAAGCCTCCCCATGCCTCCCCATACTTTTCCCTCACCT
Organism: Adenophora triphylla var. japonica; assembly: GCA_022495995.1. NCBI lineage: Eukaryota > Viridiplantae > Streptophyta > Magnoliopsida > Asterales > Campanulaceae > Adenophora > Adenophora triphylla. Next base: position 124,641 of record JAFEMH010002550.1, on the reverse strand, counting down.
CCTTCCTTTAAACCTTTTCATTCAATCATTCTTTCTTCTTCAACCTCCTCCATTTCTCCATAGAAAGCATCCATGGAAACCTTCCTAAAGATTTCCTTTCAAAAATTATAATAAATTCAAATCTTCTCCATTTGATGATCCGAGTGTACTTCCGTGTTCGGGGTGAAGAGGGGAGCACATCAAGCTAAGAAAATCTTCATTCCATTTCATAATTGCTAGGTAAGTTATTATGACTTCCTTCTAATAATTGTCATTTTATGTGCTAATAAATGCTTTGATGAAAGAAAAGGATTTTGAAAATTTTAATTGATGTTATTTGAGTAAAATGGTTTATTTAAGGTTGAATTGATTTTAGATATGAGATGGGGGCCTAAGTTGAATGAATGAGGGTATAATGGGAGTAATATGTTAAAGACTTTAATGGGGTTATTATGACCTTCCCTTCTATTTAATGTTCATGAACTATTTGGTGTTGTTATTGTTATTATAATGGTTCTTTGATGCTTAGAGTTGATACATTGATTTATGTCATAGAATGATGTTGTGGTTTAAGGAAGATGATCAAGAGTGTAAGAAAATGGGATGAGTTAGATTAAGAAGGTTATATGTGAAATGGGATAGTGGAATGGGAGAATTAATTAAGTAAGTGAAAGAGTTAGATTTGTCTTAATTGTTTGGATTGTTGACATGGATATTGAGTACTAAATTGATACTACTTTAGGTTTAAATGGGTTATAATGATATTAGAAAGGTTGGTAAATATTCTTATGTTCACAATTGAGAGGAAGTTTAAGTTGGATTTTTGGGTTTTCTTGACTTAGTGATTTAAGGCTGCTGTGATACCTGAATCTGGCCGTGGCACGAGTCGTGCCTCTTGGCACGAGTCGTGCCCATGGCCAACTCGTGGATACGACTCGTGGAATAGGAGTCCAATCGTTCTGATCAAAGTAAGGGGAAATTGGCACGAGTCGTGCCCTCAGGCACGAGTCGTGTCCTGGGAAAGGAACGAGTCGTGCTTGCTAAGGGACGAGTGAATCTGGGAAAGGCCAAAGGGGCACGAGTCGTGCCCTGGCCTGGTGACATTGAACTATTTTTGGAGCTGTTTAAACCTATTCAAACTAGACTATAAATGAAACCTCTTTAACTTAGATTAAAGTAGAATGCTTGGGCTATACAATGAAGTTTTATTTGGTCAAAATGGAATTGGGGAAGTATTTTAAATATTGTCCGGAAAATGGTTGATAAGCTTGGTTAGTAACTCCACCAAAGTAGTTCAAACTTGGGAAGTAGATCTTGAACCTCTATTAAGGTTATTTGAGGTTGTGTAATGATTATGTAGGAATGGTTTATGATTCATAGTGGCCTTACTTACCTCATACCCTTGGTGATTAGTTGAATAGTGTAGAGACTATAATTACACTATTGCGTTAGTTAGAAATATTTATGTATCACATTGTGGCATTGTTATTCCAAGTGGGGATTATTTGAGATTGTTATATTGTATCCCAAGTATGGATTATTTGGTATATGGTTGTATTGTATCCCAGTTGTGGATTATCTAGCATATTGATTATATTGTATCCCAAGTGTGGATTATTTGGTATATGGTTGTATTGTATCCCAGTTGTGGATTATCTAGCATGTTGATTATATTGTATCCCAAGTGTGGATTATTTGGTATATGGTTGTATTGTATCCCAGTTGTGGATTATCTAGCTTGTTGATTATATTGTATCCCGGTGTGGATTATGTGGTTATATGGATACCTTACTTGAATTTATATTCGTTAATGGTATTATGCATAGTGTATTAAATTAACTGTTGCACTATAGTATTGATTTAACATGAGTATACATTACCATGTTGTTATGTTCTTATCCCTTTTGTGGATTTATTTCAAGTATCTATCATGTGCTTGAACGTGTATATGTGATTAGGGGGTATAATGGAATTCAATCAATTATTGATTTGTTCTATAAGTGATTGAAGGTTCATTATACGTGACTGTCCCCTACGTGGCCACAGAGTGGGATGTGCTAGCTTGTTGTATTGAGCCAAAAGCCTTACGGTCACTGCGATTTGGTGATTAGGTGGAATGCTTACGTATTAAGCCAAAAGCTTTACAGTTAGCGCTGATATTATATGATACTCTGAATAAGGGTCATATAAGTATCCTATTTTCTTATATGGATCTCTGGAGTATGAGTCCTATAAGCGGTGAAGGTGCATGGGGACAATTCACCAAAGAGAGGAGTTTTACTCCCACGTTGTACGACTTATTGTTCAGACGGGAAAGGTAAATTGAGGTAACGTAAGGTGTTTACCGCTTTCATAATGTGTTATGTGTTACCATGCTATGTGTTGCATATTGTTTGGCATCTTGCTGCATTCATAATAGCTTATTGAGATTTATTCTCACCCCTTCCCTTTTACTGTTTTAAATTGTGCTGAGACAGGTGACCTGAACCAGTGAGGCCGGGGATAAGATTGTGGACTTTTGCTTTTGGGACTTGTCAGGTTAAGTATAGGAGTTGGTTGTCTGGGAGTATTTATTAAGTATTACTCTTTTGAAAAGTTGTATATAAACTCTTTTGTAAACAAAGTTATTTTGGGGTTTACGATGTAATTTATTAGATTATGGTTTTTTCGAAGTCATTGTGGAAATTTCTCCAAGTGGTGATATTATCAGTTGATTTTAAATTGGAAGTTTGAGAAGTGGTGAATGTGCGCTCGCCGAAAAAAAAGAAAAGGAGTCGCCACGCCGTTTTAAGAGGAAACATTGAAAACCTTTTTGTAAGAGAAAATGGGTTCGGGGGTCAAGTTACGTGTTGGGAAGAACCGAGAGTTCACCCAACACGCCTCGTCCGTAGACGAGTCTTTCTATGTTCAACATACAATTCATTCAAGAGTGTGTGCAAAGTGTGTATGACAAGAATATGTATAAAATGCATAATAGTGCTTTATTTTATTACTCAACAAGGGGGAAGTACATCTTGTGAGCCATTGACTCGGGGAGGCCACGTCCCACTTTACATCGAGGACAAAACAGAACAGGATTTACAACTGAAAGGATGATCCTCTGCAGATGGTCACCATGTGTCGCGTGACACGGGACATGCCAGGTACGATGTGTCGCGTGACACATGTTTACCGTTTGCAGGGATCTTACAGTTTGAGCACAGATTCAACAACAATCAAAACAGATCCCAACACAATATCAAAACAGCTCAGATACCAACGAATCAACAATGAATTGACCAAAGGAAAAGAGTCACTGCAGATGGGTCATGTGTGTCGCATGACACATCGTACCAGTGACCACATGTGTCGCGTGACACAGGATCACTTGGGGACGAAGGTGTCGCGTGACACATATGAGCCTTCTGCAGAAACCTCACAATATGAACTCAGAAATTAACAAAAGCTATACAGATCTAATTAACAAGCTGAATTATGAACGAAAAACATAAACAACATCAAATCGACCCAGGGAGTGTGGATATGGGTAGATCCACACCCCCTTTGGGGTTCAAACACCAAATCCAATTGAATAATCAACAATATAAACTCAATTACACGAATTATCCAATTTAAACAGAGAGATGGCAGTTGCCACCTGATAATTGAAGCAGATGGAGCTCAATTACCAGGTGGAAGAGGGAAATCGCAATTAAGCAAGTGAATAAGAGAGAGAGGGAGGTGGAGGAATCGTTACCCTTGTAGTCCACCACCAACACACCAAGTTAGGTGTATTAGCCTTCTATTCACTTTCCGAACATGGAATCGAGCACGAGATGGAGTACTTGGCCTCGCATCTTCGATTGGCAAGAGTTGTATGAAGGCAATTGGGTAGTTTGTATAGGAGGGAGATTGAATTGGAAGGGGATTGGGATAGGTTTTAGGTGTAAGGAGGAGAGAGATTGGTTTACGGTGCAAATTTGGCGTAGTCACTTTAGGGTGTCGAAAAAGGGATCCATTTCAATGAGGGGAGGGTCTTATTTATAGGCCGGTTGTCGCCTTAGTATGTCGCACGACCTTACGCGTCCACTTTCCATGCCTCAAGCTGTCGCGTGACACAAGGTGGCTCAACCGCTTTTGGCGCCAAAAACCAGTTTCTGGAACATTCCGAGAAAATACCCAAAAGGTCCAACAGATTTTATTCCCAAGGGGTCCTTTGGCATGAATGATGTACCAAAAGGTACTTCCTTCGCGGGAAACTCATGGAACGTTTCCGGAAGTCTCGGGATAGGCCGGGAATTTACCAAAACGCCCCTTAATGCAGTTTTATTATATTAAAATGCATCGAAAAGGTCGCGAATTGGATTGGCGTACTTACAGAGCCCCTCGGCAACGTCACTTTTGGAAAAAGTGGGGTTGTCGATAAAATAAGACCCAATCTCAATGAGCGAGTCAGTTAAGGTGAAGGGCTAGAAGGGTGAGAAGGGGAAAATTATGGCTGGACCTTTCTGAGAAAGGATTCCTACGTATCCCTTTAAGAAGGGAATCAAGCCAAATCGTAGTTCGGAATTACCAATACTGACTACAAGCAAGAAAGGGGTAGAGATGTGTCTTCATACCTTTGCTGTGCTTACCTGTGACTTCTGTTGTGCTCCGCTTGAGAGGCTTTTCTTGGGTTTGGCTCTGCTTGAGAGGCTTTTCTTCTTGGTGGGCTCCGCTAGAGAGGATTTTTCCTTTGGTTCGTCCTCGCTTGAGAGGCTTTTCTTCTTTGTGTGCTCCGCTAGAGAGGCTTTTCTTGGTTTGGCTCTGCTTGAGAGGCTTTTCCTGGGTTTGGCTCTGCTTGAGAGGCTTTTCTTCTTTGTGTGCTCCGCTAGAGAGGCTTTTCTTCTTTGTGTGCTCCGCTAGAGAGGCTTTTCTTGGTTTGGCTCTGCTTGAGAGGCTTTTCCTGGGTTTGGCTCTGCTTGAGAGGCTTTTCTTGGTTTGGCTCTGCTTGAGAGGCTTTTCTTGGTTTGGCTCTGCTTGAGAGGCTTTTCTTCTTGGTGGGCTCCGCTAGAGAGGCTTTTTCCTTTAGTTTGGCTCTGCTTGAGAGGCTTTTCCTGGGTTTGGCTCTGCTTGAGAGGCTTTTCTTGGTTTGGCTCTGCTTGAGAGGCTTTTCCTGGGTTTGGCTCTGCTTGAGAGGCTTTTCTTCTTTGTGTGCTCCGCTAGAGAGGCTTTTCTTCTTTGTGTGCTCCGCTAGAGAGGCTTTTCTTGGGGCTATCACAGATACGCATGCTTTTTTTGTTTTGTTCTTTCTTCTCCAGTTTGAAAATATTGTGAGAACTATGGTGTCTCGAACCAATTTTGAAAATAATGTGAGAACTATGGTGTCTCGAACCACTTTTGAAAATGTTGTGAGATCTATGGTGTCTCGGACCATTTTTGGAAGTATTGTGAGAACTATGGTGTCTCGAACCAATTTTGAAAATAATGTGAGATCTATGGTGTCTCAAACCAATTTTGAAACGACATGGTATGATGATTTGACGCTTGAAAGAAATATGCATTCATACCTGTGCTGTGCTCACCTATAGCCGCCGGAGAGTCTTAGACTACCGTTGCTATTGGGAGATAGCTGTCGAGGGTCTCATGCTACCATTGATTCTGCTGGGGATAAGTGTAGCTGCCGAGGGATTCACGCTACTGCTTTCCTGCTCTTTTGTTGTTCTTTTAACAGTCTTGTTGCTGGACTATTCTTGCTGATTGTTTGTCTTTTCTTTTATGCCCTGAGCTTTTCTTGGGAAACTGGGGACTTTGCTCTTGTTTGTGCCTCGAGGCTAATGGTCTCTGGAAGTTTTGTTTGTCAAGCCGGGGATTATGCTTTCTGTGGAATTGGCTTCTTTCTTGGGATTGTGGGGCTGTTGGTCTTGCTGAGCTCTGCTTGGGGGCTATCGCAGATACAGCCTTTTTTGTTCTTTCTCTTTCTTTCTTCTCCAGTTTGGCCTGAGGGCCAGTCTTTGGGATATGGTGAAGCTCTTTTCTGATTGTTGTACCTGCGAGGGTCTTAGGCCGTAACTACTTGTTGGTAGGTAGTTGTCTAAGGTCTCAGGCTACCATTGGTTCTGCTGCGGTATAGGTTGTGGCCTCTGTCACTTGTCGATGCTTGCTGGGTGGCCATTCACGGGACGGGCTCTGACTGAAAATCTGCCCCTGGGAACGGGCTCTCATTGAAAATCTGCCCACGGGCTCTTGGTAATGATCTGCCCCTGGGAACGAGCTCTTACTGAAAATCTGCCCACGGGTTCTTACTGAAGATAATCTCGATGTGCGGAACATGCCTTAAAGTTGCTGAGGCTGGTGAGCATCATTGCTTGGAGTCTGGGGCAGCTGGGGCTCTTTTCCGATGGTGCTGACGAGTCTGGGCCTTACGAAGATAATAAAGGCGGGGTCTGCCACCTGCAGGGTTTGGAATCCCTGTCCAAGATTGTAATTCGAGGGGCAGTCCTCATGATCAAATCATGATCACTTGATTATCGTACCCTGTGGGGGGAAACAAAACACTCTAGGCACCTTGCAATTTATTCGACTTTTTGCTTATGCACTATTAATCTTTTTGTTGCACAAGTCCATCTCAGCTAGGGAGAATAGGGAAGTGAGGGTTTTGCACGGCTTGATGAGCAGATATGTAGGTAGCCATTATGCTATGAGGGATTGTGTATAGGACGAAAGTGTTTATGATGGGGTGGACCCTCTCCCGCGAGGTGGGAAAATAAAATGGCGCAGCTAGGCAAGTCGGGGACGCTCCCGGAGTACTTGCCAGCAAGGTCCATTGCTAGTGAGGACAAAGTGCATCGCGCGTCTGAGACAAAGAAAGCGCCAGAGGGGGCAAAGAGCAATCCCGGTTTGGCGAAACCCCAGTTGACAGTGCAAAGCAACCTTGAAGGGAATCGATAAGGAGAGCCGGATGGATACCTTAACCAAAGCCCCAGCTTTAGGATATTCCCTGTAGCTTCATCGCAGGCAGAGTCATCTTGTGGCCACAGAGGCAATTCATCATTTCAAATCGTAGTCAATCAGTCGCTGGACAAGACTCGGAAGTGTTTACGTGCAGGGGCACATCCTTCGAGGGTGGGAAATGAATCCCGAGTTCTGTGTATGACACTCTCGCTTTAGGTTTGACTCTTTTGGGAGAGTATAAGCATCACAAGGTGTGGAAAGTGTATGGAAGCCCCTGCTGACCGAAACGGTGTTTAGCTCTATCTTCCTATGATGTAGAAATAGAAGACTTGTCGAGACACTTGAAAACCTGTCTTATTCGTGATGATCACAAAGCTGCTTAAAACCCTTTATTGATGTTCGGGTTACTCAACCACCAAAGCTGATATGAGCAAATATTTTTTATCAATCCTGAGGAGAAAGCCCACTGATATCGAGATCAAATTCGGAAAGATGGAAGGTGTATGGGCATGGTCCTTGAAGAGACCGGATTTTCTGAGATTTGTTTATGATTTCGACCGGACCAGTTGTGGTTGCCTACGTTCCCCTCCATAGGAGGAGCTCAGGTCGCCGTAGTTCGGGTCTATCCCGAATGAAAAGAATGAACGTTGAAATTCGAGGATGTGAGGACTTTTGAGGATTTTGAGAATTGAAAGAATATGTCCTCTTAGAGTGTCACTAAGAGACACAGATGTGAAGCCCCAGTGGGACGTCCACGGCAAGTATTTTTGAAGGAGAAATGAAGTATGCTCACATACAATGTCGAATGAACGGACGGAATTTGCACAATCTTCGCTTGATAATCTTTTGAGCCGGGATGGACTTGGCTCCGCTTTAAGCAATAATTTGTTTTAAGATCTCGACGATATTGGAATGCCACTGCTATCCGGTAGGATCTGCGACTGGGCTTCGGGATTTCGATCGGTCTTCGGGTGATTTAGGATATCATGACCTCTTAAAACGAGAGGTCGGCCAGGCTTTTTGCTGACTGAACCTCTAAAGATGAGAGGTTGGCTCTTGGGTATGTGTTTGGGATTTCTAAGGTGAGGGAAATATGTGGTTGCATCTTTGCTGCCTCTAAGGATGAGAGGTAAAATCTGGCTTTGGCTAAAGGCAAAGGTAAGGGTAATGGAAATATCCTCTAAAATCGAGAGGACGACTTGGGATCGGTTAGAGGTAATGGTGAGGGACATCCATGCTGTCTCTTTGTTCGCTCTGAGACTCCTCTTGAGTAACGACCGGGTCCTTGAACTTTTACTTTTGAGAGAATCGCTGGGGACTAGGCTCTCTTTCTCTTTTTCTTTCTTTTTTTGTTTGTATCTTCTCTTTTTTGTATTTTTGTTTCTCTCTTTTTTTTTTTCGAGAGGAGAATCTCAGCTAGTCCCCATAATGGATTATTGCATTCGTTGTTCTTGCGCTTGGAGACGGTCGATCTTTGTTTGAATCATGGGAGTCTCAAGGATAGTCCCTCTTCTTCTTGAGATGGTTAAACGGGTTTCAAATACGCCGATCTTGAAATGACGGGATATTATTTGGTGAGGGTGAGGTAATGGTTTTCCTAAGGGTGAAAGGTTTCAACCGCAGCCCCTACCGGATGGTCCGAACGAGATTGAGTCTTCGTTTGCTTGTTAAGCTTACTTCGCGGAAGATCCATGCAAATTCATCGAGCAACGAGATAGCGAGGACGAAGGAAGATATGTGAGCATATTGGAATCGAGGTGGGGAGTTCTTAAGCCCCACTCTGGGAAGGAGATCAGTCAATTTTCTCACTCCGATCAATTTAAATATTAGTCATTTCAAAGCATTGATCGGTGAGCAGCACAAGTGATCATTTGGAATAAGACCATTTCAATCGAGTGTAGCGTAGGTGTGCTAGTAATGTCTCGAGTCTAGCAAGAAGAGAAACAAAGATTTTATCACTGCAAAGCAAAAATTGGTCCGACTTGGACTCGACAGACTCATGTCCGACAGTGGACATTCTAGACCCTACGAGGACTGATTGACTTCTTCAACATTGAGCATCATTGCCATCGGTTCGGTGAGGACCCTTCTTGATCTCTTTGTCATTTATAGGTCTTCCTTCTTGGCTTTAGCAATCTGGGCAAGCACCCGGGCCTCTCGCTTGCGAGGAAAAATATCTTCAAGTGTAGCTCGCAACTCTTTCGATGGACATACCATTTGCACTCTACTGCTGACCCATGGGATATGAACTTCTAGATTCGTGGGCCATAGTCTTCTCTGCACCGAGCATTTTGGATTCTGCATCAGATGGACGATCACTCGGGCACTTGAGCTGCTTCCGCCTCAGAAATATGGACCAATGAGCGCCGGGAACGAGAGCGCACACCCAACTTGCTGTAGCCTTGCAGAGGTGAAGAGGTGAGAGCGTGTATAAGGCTGCGAATAGAGAATCTTTGAGGAGGTACGGGAGAGGGAAGAATACGGAAGGAGACGGACTCGTGCAACGCTTTATTAATCTTCAAGTAGAAGTCGGTGTCTTTTAAGTCCTAGGGTCGGTTGGAAAAGGATAAGCCTTTATTCACATAATCTAGACCTCGGGGAAACCTAACGACACATCATTAAGAAATACACCAAATGCGTTGAGTCAAAATTAATAATAGGCGACAGTACCTAATCTAAACCAAAGCATTTATGGGACGAACGAGCAGCCCCAATTTCTGAAGAAATTTGGGCAGCATAACGGGTATTCCTGAAGAATTTCAAGGAAAAATCCGGCATGACCTCTCGTCGGTGCACGTTGACAAAGCGACATGATCTCTCGTTAAAACATGCCGTGGGAACGACATGTCCTCTCGTGAAACCATGTTGCGTTGGCAACATGCCCACACGTGCTAGGTTTGGGGGAGGTACGAAAGCCTTTTAAAATTTTTGAAACAATTCATTTTAGAGTATTTGAAAATGTCGTGTCAAAAACCAACCGTTTTGGGTGAGGTTTAAATGTGTGGTGCCACCTATAACGCACTAGGGGTATGGGTTTGACATTAGGCGCTCAAGCGTAGGCGAATTTCATGGCCGTTCGCGATGCCGTCAATCGCACCCGAGGGTTCTAGATCTACGTGATGTAGTGTGCGGGGATGGCTATGTTCCTTTATTTATAAAAATGTTTTTTTTTTTTTGATTTTTATTATTATTATTTTTTATTATTTTTGTTTTTTTTTATTTGAAAAGGGATGATAAAGGAAAATAACACGCACACGCCCCACGTAGATACAAGAATCGAGATGATCAAGATATAATTATGGGGAATCGCCCACATCACAACCTGTATCAAAGAAATAAAAATCCTGCTGAGTGGCACCTTCTGTCGCGCTACACAGGACATCAAAGGCATATCTTGTCGCGTGACAGAAGGAGTCACAATGCCATAATCTGAACAACAATCAAATCAGCCCCAGCCTCCAAGCACGATGTCATATCTCATCCCCAGCATCAGCAACACAATCAACAAAGATGGGGTATAAGGGGGGAAAGGAATAAAGCAAAGCACGTAAAATGCATTTAAACACATATAATGTCCTACACAAAGAACACACAAGTGAATGGAATAAATGTTGAACAATCACGAAAGTCTGACCCACTTTTGAAAACAAGTTTCAATATCCCCAGCAGAGTCGCCACTGAATGTGCGCTCGCCGAAAAAAAAGAAAAGGAGTCGCCACGCCGTTTTAAGAGGAAACATTGAAAACCTTTTTGTAAGAGAAAATGGGTTCGGGGGTCAAGTTACGTGTTGGGAAGAACCGAGAGTTCACCCAACACGCCTCGTCCGTAGACGAGTCTTTCTATGTTCAACATACAATTCATTCAAGAGTGTGTGCAAAGTGTGTATGACAAGAATATGTATAAAATGCATAATAGTGCTTTATTTTATTACTCAACAAAGGGGGAAGTACATCTTGTGAGCCATTGACTCGGGGAGGCCACGTCCCACTTTACATCGAGGACAAAACAGAACAAGATTTACAACTGAAAGGATGATCCTCTGCAGATGGTCACCATGTGTCGCGTGACACGGGACATGCCAGGTACGATGTGTCGCGTGACACATGTTTACCGCTTATGTGGATCTTACGCTTTGAGCACGCATTCAACAACAATCAAAACAGATCCCAACACAATATCAAAACAGCTTAGATACCAACGAATCAACAATGAATTGACCAAAGGAAAAGAGTCACTGCAGATGGGTCATGTGTGTCGCATGACACATCGTACCAGTGACCACATGTGTCGCGTGACACAGGATCACTTGGGGACGAAGGTGTCGCGTGACACATATGAGCCTGTAGACACCCCATTCTGAACTCATAATTACATGATTACACTACTCTTCATCTCTCTTTTATGTTTTGATGAAAGCATATCAGTTTCGTCATGTTTCGTTAAGTTTCTAACTAACCTCGTTAGTTTTGGACCTAATCGACTAACGAGAACAACTGAAGAGGACAAAATAGTCATCAGACTAGTTATCTCGCACGAGATATCATATCTCGCGCGAGATATCCCCTCGACAGGATGTGCAGAAATCACTCTCCTTCTCCGTTTCAAACTCTCTTTTTGGATAAAACCTTATCAATTCGGGTATCCAATCGGGCCGAGTTACGGAACCTTCCTAGGGGATTTTACCTCTCCACCTTCACCTCTCCAACCTCCTATAAATCTTGGATGACTTCCATTGTTTCGGAGGTCGACAATCGATCCTTGATCAAGAAAACACACAACACACACACATTTTGTTGGTTTCTTTCCACGAAAGACTCCTTCAAATCACTCACAAAACAACTCCCAAAGTTTGTTCGTCAACCTTGTTGATTAACAAACATCGAAGCCCGAATCAAGGGAACAAGGCGAAGCTCCGTCCGCATCAAGATCCAAATCAAGGATCGAGGCGAAGCTCGTCCAAATCAAGGTTCGACTCTAAACTTGAGTCGAAACTACGTCCGAATCTCTCCTCAAAAGGTAATCATCCTTTAAACTTTCGTTTCTCTTCTCAACCTCTCTATTGATTTTAGAGTAGTGTAATCCCATCAAAAGGATTAGCCTAGAGTCCCTTCAGTCAATGAAGGCAATCTCGAAGCATACAATCCGACATTCCTAATCAAGAAATTGATTAGGGTTTATTTGTTCTTCTTTAATTATTTTATTAAAAAGATTGAAAACCTCTCTTTTCTTTAGCAAGACCGATCTCCGGATTGGGTGAAATGGATGCCTTCTAAACCTACCCATTTCATAACCTAAGCCCCGAACCCAAATCTCTTTCAAAATGGTTTTCCTATGTTTCCAATCGAATAATATAGGTGGCGACTCAAAAAGATGAAAAGATTGAAATTTTCTCACAACGCTACAGAGCCTTCTACAGAAACCTCACAATATGAACTCAGAAATTAACAGAAGCTATACAGATCTAATTAACAAGCTGAATTATGAACGAAAAACATAAACAACATCAAATCGACCCAGGGAGTGTGGATATGGGTAGATCCACACCCCCTTGGGGTTCAAACACCAAATCCAATTGAATAATCAACAATATAAACTCAATTACACGAATTATCCAATTTAAACAGAGAGATGGCAGTTGCCACCTGATAATTGAAGCTGAGATGGAGCTCAATTACCTGGTGGAAGAGGGAAATCGCAATTAAGCAAGTGAATAAGAGAGAGAGGGAGGTGGAGGAATCGTTACCCTTGTAGTCCACCACCAACACACCAAGTTAGGTGTATTAGCCTTCTATTCAGCTTCTGAACGTGGAATCGAGCACAGATGGAGTACTTGGCCTCAGATCTTCAGTTGGAAAGAGTTGTATGAAGGCAATTGGGTAGTTTGTATAGGAGGGAGATTGAATTGGAAGGGGATTGGGATAGGTTTTAGGTGTAAGGAGGAGAGAGATTGGTTTCTGGTGCAAATTTGGCAGAGTCACTTTAGGGTGTCGAAAAAGGGATCCATTTCAATGAGGGGGAGGGTCTTATTTATAGGCTGCAGTTGGCTGCCTTAGTATGTCGCACGACCTTAAGAGGCTTAAACTTGCGTCAAAATTAAAAGAGAGGTTTTCAAAAAAAAATTGTAAATTCGATTTTCTGCTCTCAGATGAGGCATATCTCGCACGAGATATCATATCTCGCGCGAGATATCGCCTCGGCAATCTGGTTGTTTTCTGGTTTCTCCCGTTCATCTCATAGTCCAAGACGAGAGCCGAACATGCAAGGGGATCCTGTGATTCATTATCTGCAGAGTTCCTGCATCTTAAGGCCTCCCTTAAGGTGTAGAACTCGGACCTTTATTTTCCTTAAATAATTGATTATTATTTATGAACTGCGTGTGATTGGGTTTTATTTAATTAAAGTCCGGTCCATTGGGGATTCGGGAATTGTAAATTAAATTATTTATCTCTCTTTATCTCTCTTTATGTGGAACTACGACGGCCTGAGTCTTCCTAATTTGGGAGAAACGTAGGCAACCACTTGGTGCGGCCACTATCTGTTTTCCTTTTGATTCTTCAAAAAAAATCTCTATTTTACTCTATCACCTAGATTGACTCTCACACACGCGCACTCATATTATAACTGTCATTGCACTGCATACCCTCTATAAACCCGGGACCCACACTAAGGACGGATGACGGTAACCACCTAGTCGCCGGTCTCTCCGAAGTTGGATCATCCCACTCCGCGTATTCAATCCACCTAGATTGTCATATCGCGGGGAGCCTAGCCTTCCAGCCCTGCATCGCCACATATCATGTAGATTGTCTTTCTAGGAACACTCCGTGACCGGTCGGTTTTGACTCGGTAATTTTTCTTGTCTTTGACCAAAATAAAGTTAATGTAAAATTGACTATCGAGAAAGGATTCGGAAAAGTCCCTTCGGAAAAAAAAAAGAAAAAGAAAAAGTCCCTTCGGAAATGTCCCTTCGGAATGACCCTTTCGGAAGTCCCTTTAAAGAAAAAAAATCCTTCCGGTCAATTTTACGTGGCTTTACTTTTCAAAGAATGGTCAATTACCGAGTCCCTAGGTTTGGTTCGAATTACGTACGCCTGCAAGTTTTGCCTAGGATGCTAGATAGAAAACGGATCTTTGTCCGTCCGACCATGAATCTAGGAAATAAAATGAGGAAAAATCCATCTTTCCGGATGGTTATCTCGTGCGAGATTACCTCGTCTCGCGCGAGATATTATTTGCAGAATCTGTGTTTGTAATTGATGATCGATGTGCGCTCCCTCCTTGAGTCAAAACTCCGTCTCTAATAAAAAATAAAAAAAAACTTCAAAAAAATCACTCGTGAGGTAATTTTAACCATCATCCTTTTCTCCATCTAGGATCATTTGGGGCTAATATTCGAAAAGACGTTTCGTTAGGATATCTCGAGTTCATCTCTAAGGTCGTCAAGCTCCCTTACCTCTCCAACGGTAGCATCTCAATTTCTTTCCGACACGATGAATTCTGAAGCACTCATGAAGGAAATTGAGGATCAAAGGATTCGATATGAAGAAATGCTACAAGCCCAAGCCGATGAAATGGAGGCTCGATTAGAACTTGAAAGGAGAATCCAAGCCGGGGAAATGAAAGCCATGATTGACGAACTCCAAGCCATGAAACTACAATTGGCCGAATTAAGCTCAAAGAAGAAAGAGAATGAGTCCTCTTCCGATGACGAAGTATCATACACTAAGAAAGCTAAAAGGCACCGCAAGCACAAGAAAAAGGTGTATGAGTCTAGCTCATCATCTTCCTCCTCCGACAATGAGAGTTATGCTTCCAAGAAAGAAAGAAAGAGGGAAAGCAAGGACGAACCCCTCACCATGGCAATGCTAGAAAAGAAACTTGCATCCCTCGATGTGAGCAAGGGAGCCTCGCTCTCTATCAACTATGACACCCTTCGTCAATCCATGTCAAAGCTTCCTAGAAAGTACAAGACGCCCGACATTGCAAAATTCAATGGCACTACCTGTCCCAAATCACATTTGGAGACCTATTCTTGGGCCATGCTACCTATGGGTGTTGATGACAACCTACTAGCCCAATGCTTTCCACAAACTCTCGATGGTGCCGCTAGAGATTGGTACATGAATCTTCCCCTCTCTACAAGGCTCGATTGGCCACTTGCTAGTCGTACCTTCCAAAAACAATATGAGGACAACTCCACCTACCGCACTACTAGGAGAGACCTTGAGCAAACCAAGCAACTCTCAAATGAATCATTTGCAGACTTTGTCAAAAGATGGAGGATCAAACTGACTGAAATCGTTGATAGGCCAAGCCTAGATGAACAAATTCATATCCTACTTCAATGTCTCCGCGAAGAGTACCAAGAGAAGCTTGCCGGCAATTACTTCCCTAGTTTCCTCGAACTCCATAAATCGGGCCTTAGAGTTGATGAATTGATCCTTCTTAGAAAGAATTCAGAAAAGGAGAATTGCCCAACAAAGGGGAGCACCGGTCGTAGCTATCATGATTTTGGTGGGGCTACTCTTAAGGAAATGTTCGATGATCTAGTAGGCCAAGGAAAACTGAAGCCAATGGAAGACTATCATCCTAAGAAAATGAGAGAAGATTGGGACCACGACAAATTTTGCGATTACCATCAGTTTAGTGGTCATGACACCAACAATTGCTACAATTTGAGGGATGCCATCCAAGACTTGTATGAAGCCGGCAAGATCAACTGAAGCATCACCACCTTGGGGCTCCGATTGTCCTCTCCCTTTTTCCTTTGAAAAAAAAAAAGAAAAGAAAAAAAAATATAGTATGTTCTCGAAGAGTCGTTCTGTCTTTCTAGTACATCTCTATCCTCTCTAGTTTGTGTCAAGTAAACTATCGAGTCTGTTTCGAATTTCCTTATCAATAAAAGTTATCTCGTTATCCTAAACACTTTCCCAAAAGTTGTTTTTCTTTATGAGTATCATTTGATCCATGCTGAATAGTGGACCCTCATACCTTAAATCATCACGAAATATAGAAGCTTCTAAACAAGTTTGAAATGAAAACTATCCTTAGAAGGCTTAAGGCTAAACATTACTCATGTTGAAAGTCGAAGATCAACAAATGAAGGAAGCCAAAGGCGCTGCTATCAACATTCATCCCAAGAAAAGTGGGGCTACTCAATTCAAGGCTTTGAGAGTACAAAAATAAAAAGCTCGCTAGGTCGAAACTCCTCAAATCGTCCTAGGCAAAAATAGAGCATCAAAAAAAAAAAAAAAGGAAGAGAGAAAAACTCTCAAGCCTTCATCGCCCCACAACAAGGATGAAATTTCAACAAAGGCAAGAAGGACTCTCCCGCAAAGAAGAAGAGTCAAGTGATATCAATGAAGAAAAGGGGATCCCTCAACATCCTCTTACAATGAAGCCCGAATGGCAACGCAAATGAAGAAGACTTTCAACATCAATCCATAAAGAGAAATGTTTAGCCTTAATTCATACTAATGATTGGTTTTTTTTTCAAATTCGTTAAGAAATTTCTAGATGATACAAGGTCCATTAAAAGTAGAGCAACTTTTCTAGACCTTTGAGCCATATAGCGTTCTTTGTTGAGTCTAGGGGCTTCCTCTTAGCCATTCTCATACACACTCTTGAAATCCAAGCATCAAAACTGGGGCTTCCTAACCTTTCCTCCCCAAATAATCCCTACGCAAACTCTCGAGAGTAATCAAATCTGCATTAGGGGCTTTCCTCTTCGTTTCTCACTCTCATCATTAGAGAATACACTCCCCAAAAGAGTCAATGCTTGGATCATCTTCCAAAAAATAGAGTCCGTCTCTCCTCAACTAAACTTGAGATCTCATCTTTTTCCTTAATGAGATTCTTCCAACTGAGTCACCTTCGAGCACACATACTTTTCAAAAAAAAAAGAAAAGAGAATAGCTCGCTAGGTTGAAAACTCGTAAAGAGCGGCCTAGGCAAAAGTTAGAGCACAAAAACAAAAGACGCAAAAGAGATGCCCGCTAGATTGAAAACCCGAAAGGGCAGTCTAGGCAAAAACCAGGGTGCGTCACAAAAAAAATCAAAGGGAAAAAGGAGGGGATCCTTCTTCGATTCACGCAGTCTCACAAGCCTGTTCACGAAGTCATCTACAACATACAAGAAGTCTTGGGGCTTGGTGTCAAGAGAAGCCTTGGAAAATGCGTGCTTTGGATTAGGCAACATAAAGCCATTGGAGTGGTTTGAACCTTGTTCAGTCAATGATCATCACACGAAAAACTTAGGGGCTTGACGACGAAAAAGTCCTACGACAACGAAAAATCCTTGAAGTATCCTGAACCTTAGTGTTGAACTTGGGTTATCTCAACGGAATTCTATTAGACGATTGTCTCATTCGATCTTTAAATGGACCTCACGAGTTGGTCTTCAAAACCAAAATTTAAATCACAAACGATTTTCAATTCTCACATAATAGAACTCATTCTCCCCGCGGATTCTTGGAGTCGAGTGCACATTGATCGTCTTGAACAAACAAATTCTTAAGTGGGTGTATGTTAGGCAAATGCTTTCACTAACCCTCTTGCAGGAATTAAAGCACGTCAAGTGCTTACTCTTAGATCAAGCATGTTGAGTGTTTGGATTTCGCCTACCATCTACCTTTCCATATAGCAATGCATCCAATTAAGTGCGTCGAGCATCTCTTAAAGCGTCAAGCATCCATCGCGTCAAGCATCCATAGCGTCAAGCAACCACCGCGTCAAGCAACCATCGCGTCAAGCAACCTTTGCGTTAAGCAACCAAAGCGTCAAGCATCCATCGCGTCAAGCATCCATAGCGTCAAGCAACCACCGCGTCAAGCAACCATCGCGTCAAGCAACCTTTGCGTTAAGCAACCATCGCGTCAAGCATCCATCACGTCAAGTGCCATGCGTCAAGCATATTCCAACAAAAAGCCCGATTCAGCGCCCTTACAGGTGGATCGTCATCAAATAGATGTGTCAAGCATCTAGGGTAAGTATGTCAAGTGCTCACCAACAAAAAAGCCCGATTCAGCGCCCTTACAGGTGGATCGTCATCAAATAGATGTGTTAAGCATCTAGGGTAAGTATGTCAAGTACTCACCAACAAAAGCCCGATTCAGCGCCCTTACAGGTGGATCGTCACCAAGTAGGTGTGTCAAGCATCTACAAGTAGTATGTCAAGTACTACTCAACAAAAGCTCGGTCTTGAATCGCCAGGATCGTCACCTCAACAAAAGCCCGGTCTTGAATCGCCAAGATCGTCACCTCACTTCAAAACAGTATCTTCGTAATTGGGTCATGATTTGATTCCTCAGTATGGATTTGCCTTTTCAAAAATAAAATCTCCTCGATTTTCAAAAAATGATTTTCAAAATACCTAAAGCAACCTTTTCGTGTTTTGGAGTCGAACTACGTTTTGGTCTGATTCTCCGATAGAGATACGTAGGCAGCCGTGCGGCACGACCATCCCAAAGTTCAGAATGATGTCTTTTCTATCGACGACACTTCTTCTTTCATAAGACCCGTCGCCGAGGGGCTCAGAGACACCCCATTCTGAACTCATAATTACATGATTACACTACTCTTCATCTCTCTTTTATGTTTTGATGAAAGCATATCAGCTTTCGTCATGTTTCGTTAAGTTTCTAACTAACCTCGTTAGTTTTGGACCTAACCGACTAACGGAACAATCGAAGAGGACAAAATAGTCATCGTACTAGTTATCTCGCACGAGATATCATATCTCGCGCGAGATATCCCCTCGACAGATGTGCGTAAATCACTCTCCTTCTCCGTTTCAAACTCTCTTTTTGGATAAAACCTTATCAATTCGGGTATCCAATCAGAACTGAGTTCTGGAACCTTCCTAGGGGATTTTACCTCTCCACCTTCACCTCTCCAACCTCCTATAAATACTGGATGACTTCCATTGTTTCGGAGGTCGACAATTCTGATCCTTGATCAAGAAAACACACAACACACACATTTTGTTGGTTTCTTTCCACGAAAGACTCCTTCAAATCACTCACAAAACAACTCCCAAAGTTTGTTTGTCAACCTTGTTGATTAACAAACATCGAAGCCCGAATCAAGGGAACAAGGCGAAGCTCCGTCCGCATCAAGATCCAAATCAAGGATCGAGGCGAAGCTCTGTCCAAATCAAGGTTCGACTCTAAACTTGAGTCGAAACTCTGTCCGAATCTCTCCTCAAAAGGTAATCATCCTTTAAACTTTCGTTTCTCTTCTCAACCTCTCTATTGATTTTAGAGTAGTGTAATCCCATCAAAAGGATTAGCCTAGAGTCCCTTCAGTCAATGAAGGCAATCTCGAAGCATACAATCCGACATTCCTAATCAAGAAATTGATTAGGGTTTATTTGTTCTTCTTTAATTATTTTATTAAAAAGATTGAAAACCTCTCTTTTCTTTAGCAAGACCGATCTCCGGATTGGGTGAAATGGATGCCTTCTAAACCTACCCATTTCATAACCTAAGCCCCGAACCCAAA
The DNA here is from genome assembly GCA_022495995.1 of Adenophora triphylla var. japonica. Taxonomy (NCBI): domain Eukaryota; kingdom Viridiplantae; phylum Streptophyta; class Magnoliopsida; order Asterales; family Campanulaceae; genus Adenophora; species Adenophora triphylla. The sequence goes on along the minus strand of JAFEMH010002550.1, from coordinate 105,250 downwards.
TCTCTTTCAAAATGGTTTTCCTATGTTTCCAATCGAATAATATAGGTGGAGACTCAAAAAGATGAAAAGATTGAAATTTTCTCACAACGCTACAGAGCCTTCTGCAGAAACCTCACAATATGAACTCAGAAATTAACAGAAGCTATACAGATCTAATTAACAAGCTGAATTATGAACGAAAAACATAAACAACATCAAATCGACCCAGGGAGTGTGGATATGGGTAGATCCACACCCCCTTTGGGGTTCAAACACCAAATCCAATTGAATAATCAACAATATAAACTCAATTACACGAATTATCCAATTTAAACAGAGAGATGGCAGTTGCCACCTGATAATTGAAGCAGATGGAGCTCAATTACCTGGTGGAAGAGGGAAATCGCAATTAAGCAAGTGAATAAGAGAGAGAGGGAGGTGGAGGAATCGTTACCCTTGTAGTCCACCACCAACACACCAAGTTAGGTGTATTAGCCTTCTATTCAAATTTTCCGAACGTGGAATCGAGCACGTATGGAGTACTTGGCCTCGATCTTCGCTTGGAAAGAGTTGTATGAAGGCAATTGGGTAGTTTGTGTAGGAGGGAGATTGAATTGGAAGGGGATTGGGATAGGTTTTAGGTGTAAGGAGGAGAGAGATTGGTTTCTCGGTGCAAATTTGCGTAGTCACTTTAGTGGTGTCGAAAAAGGGATCCATTTCAATGAGGGGGAGGGTCTTATTTATAGCCGCGTTGGTCGCCTTAGTATGTCGCACGACCTTACGCGGGCCCACTTTCCATGCCTCAAGCCGCCGCGTGACACAAGGTGGCTCAACCGCTTTTGGCGCCAAAACCGCTCGGAACATTCCGGAAAATACCCAAAAGGTCCAACAGGTTTTATTCCCAAGGGGTCCTTTGGCATGAATGATGTACTAAAAGGTACTTCCTTCGCGGGAAACTCATGGAACGTTTCCGGAAGTCTCGGGATAGGCCGGGAATTTACCAAAATGCCCCTTAATGCAGTTTTATTATATTAAAATGCATCGAAAAGGTCGCGAATTGGATTGGCGTACTTACAAGTGGTTTTCTTTTAAATGTGAAATAAAAGTTTTTGAAAATCTAAGATGGGATTTCTTAGTTTGGGCTCCTCAAGCTCGGGACACGCGTTAGGTCCCGGGTTGGGGTGCTCACAGTTGGTATCAGAGCTTAGTTTAGAGGTCAAGTGTAGATGTCTAAACTAAGGGGGAGTGTGTGGTAATTGACGCCGAGTGTTTAGTGCAGAAGTTTGTTCTAATGGCTGGAAACAATGATGACCAGCGAAAGGTTCTAGAAAATGAAGAATGTTTAAATTGTAGCCTCACAGTCATGGTATTTTAGTAATAAATTAAAATGGTATTGGGTTGAAAATGGGAAATGTTGCAGGTGGGTTGGTACATTTTTACTTGGATTGAAATTTGTTAAATTAGTTGAGATATGGTATAATGAAGTTTTGGTATAGTATTGATGTTAAGAAAAATGATTTAAGTATGTGGTATTGCTTCGGGTTCCTTTTAATGAAGTTGGCTAAGTTGTAAAGTTGTTGTTATATATGTTATATGATACTATTAGTACCCTATAAATGATTATTGATAAGTTTGACAATTTGCTTGGCTTTTGAAATAATGAAAAAAAAAAAGGGGGTTTGGAAATGAGTAGAGTGATGGTTTGATAAAATATAGGTTGGTAATTGAAAAGGGTATTATAAAGGTTAATATATGGTGGAGAGAGTATTGTTGGGTGGCTTGTGATGTGTAAAAATAATGAAAATAACTTGGGTAGTGGGTGAATGAAAATGGCGAATAGTGATAATAAGATATGGTTTAAAGTGGAAAGATAGAGTAATAAGGTTATATGGCTTGGAGAAGGTATGTGGTATCATTTGAGAACCTTATAATTAAAGTTGACTAAGTGGTATAGTTGTTGTTGAATTGTGGTCATATATATAGTATATGATGTGTTAGGCGAGATACATGGTGGTTGTAATGGTTAGTCAAATTAATAGGGCTTTGAAAATAAATAGGAAATGGTGGTTTTGGAAGGAATGTGGTAAGGTTGATATTCAAAGTGATTGGAAATTTTGTATCCATTTTAGTTAAGTTAGAATGATCATGAAAGGATGTGAAGAAAGATTTAGTAATAGCAATATTGACTAGGGTAAAATGGTGTTGTAAAGTGAAGGTCTAAAGGTCGAGTATGTGTTTCAGATATAGGAAAGATAGCTCCCTCAGAGGTCACTAGAGGTATATTATCTGTCTCAGAAGTTAGGGGTCATATTTTATAAACCCTGTTTCATATCATTGATGTTTGGCATCACATTTTGCTTCTATGTGGCATACATTGCTTGAGATTTGTTTTATTGTTAGAGGATTCTGCTCTTATGAGAGAATACCTCGAATCTCCTTTGGTTTACCACGGTGGTGATGTGGTTATAGCTGGGCATGTATTGCCAGTTGATTTGGTATGATTACCGATTTGTAATTATGAGATATACTTGACCCGGAGGGTTAAGTAGTTGTTGTGCATTGGTAGACTATCATAAGAAGTGAGTCTCCTTTTCTATACCTAATTTGATTATATTGGTATTGGATACAGATAAACCTTAGGTGGTAATCTTGTTATGTAAGCATTAAAGGCAGAAAGTTTTGGTTAAAAGTGTGAAGAGTATTTGGGTATTTGTTAGACTTGGATAAGAAGTCTTTCCGGAAATTTTACGTGCTAGTTGTGCATAGATGGTAATTGTGTTTCCATAAAAGTATCTCATGTGTTGATTCTAAGTATGATAATCAGAATTTTAATCCTTATCTTGACGGCTTTATGGTAGTTATGATTGATGACCTCCCTGGTTATATAAAGTTACGAGAGGGTCATGAAGATAATTTGTGAGTTGTGTTATTTACCTTTAGTGGGAATTCATCGTTTGAAAAGTTTAGCAAATGTGAGTTGGCTCGCAAAGATTTTATATTTTGGGTTATATAGTCTTAAGCTTGAAGGTCCCCATGGATCTTGCTAGGATTGAGTCCGTGATCTTTGGGTTGGCAAATGCTATCGAAGAATGTTTAAAGAGTTCTTGAAAATTGAAAAAATCGTAGATTTAGTTAACTCGGAAGGATATATAAATGATGTAGGATGTAATAAGGATGAATCATATTGATAGAAATTGAGAATAGATTGGCTATAGATCCGAACCTTACCTTACCTAGTGGATGTGAGAACTTCGTGAATATTAAATGCGTATTAAAGGAAGATTAGGTTGTGATGTTATGAGGAATGGGAAAGTGATAGTGTATGCTTCGAGGAAGTTAACTTAGATAAAGTGGAATTTTCTTATCATCTACTCGGAAGTGGCTGCAATTATGTTACGTTATTTAAGTAGGAACTTTATCTTTTTGAAGCTTCCTTTGAGAGTTGTTACCAACCCTAAGAGTTTGAAGAATTTAGTTACTTGAAAGGAAGAGATTAGAAGACTATCTAGATTCTTGAAGAATAGGTTGGGTGCTGTGTGATGGACTTCCTTTCAAGAAGAGAAGTTAATTAACCTTAGCAAGTTAAGTATAATAGCAGTTTTAGTTTAGCATTTTAGTGGTACTGTATAAAGCTTGGTATGGAAAAATTTATTTGTATGATCCTTCGTACGTATGGAGTTCTTCAATTAATGATGTTTAGGCGGATTTGACTTATGTGGGGAAAAACGTCGAGAGTTATTAGAATCGCGATTCCGGGATTTAATTCTAGAGTATTCGGGTTGAGAGATGTATGGAAGAATCATGCCATTGAGGAAACTAATTGAAAGTTGTAAATTGAAATGTGTGAGAAGTAACCTTTACTATTAGATACTTAAGATAGGTCTTTTTAAAATTCGGGACGAATTTTCTTTAAGGGGGAGTCAATGTAACGACCCTAACCCTAGGCACTATTTTAGTATCATATTATATGCCTTTTATATTAATTGTTGACTTTATGTGCTTTTAATATTATTGTTAATATTATGTGTTCATTCTATATCCTTGATTTCTTATAAATAGGATGAGATGATAGGGAAATTAAATAAAGCATCTTGGGGGGAAATATAAATAGAAATGGATAAAGTAAATAAGATGTGGAAAATTAAGCTTCTTTGTGTAGTGGAAGTATAAATAGAAAAGATATTTTTTTATTAAGAAGGGATGGGGGGCCATTCCCTTCTTTTACTCCCATCACCCCTTAAGTCAAAGCCTCCCATGCCTCCCCATACTTTTCCCTCACCTCCTTCCTTTAAACATTTCCATTCAATCATTCTTTCTTCTTCAACCTCCTCCATTTCTCCATAGAAAGCATCCATGGAAACCTTCCTAAACATTTCCTTTCAAAAATTATAATAAATTCAAATCTTCTCCATTTGATGATCCGAGTGTACTTCCGTGTTCGGGGTGAAGAGGGGAGCACATCAAGCTAAGAAAATCTTCATTCCATTCCATAATTGCTAGGTAAGTTATTATGACTTCCTTCTAATAATTGCCATTTTATGTGCTAATAAATGCTTTGATGAAAGAAAAGGATTTTGGAAATTTTAATTGATGTTATTTGAGTAAAATGGTTTATTTAAGGTTGAATTGATTTTAGATATGAGATGGGGGCCTAAGTTGAATGAATGAGGTTATTATGACCTTCCCTTCTATTTAATGTTCATGAACTATTTGGTGTTGTTATTGTTATTATAATGGTTCTTTGATGCTTAGAGTTGATACATTGATTTATGTCATAGAATGATGTTGTGGTTTAAGGAAGATGATCAAGAGTATAAGAAAATGGGATGAGTTAGATTAAGAAGGTTATATGTGAAATGGGATAGTGGAATGGGAGAATTAATTAAGCAAGTGAAAGAGTTAGATTTGTCTTAATTGTTTGGATTGTTGACATGGATATTGAGTACTAAATTGATACTACTTTGGGTTTAAATGGGTTATAATGATATTAGAAAGGTTGGTAAATATTCTTATGTTCACAATTGAGAGGAAGTTTAAGTTGGATTTTTGGGTTTTTTTGACTTAGTGATTTAAGGCTGCTGTGATACCCGAATCTGGCCGTGGCACGAGTCGTGCCCCTTGGCACGAGTCGTGCCCATGTCCAACTCGTGGATACGACTCGTGGAATAGGAGTCCAATCGTTCTGATCAAAGTAAGGGGAAATTGGCACGAGTCGTGCCCTCAGGCACGAGTCGTGCCCTGAGAAAGGAACGAGTCGTGCTTGCTAAGGGACGAGTGAATCTGGGAAAGGCCAAAGGGGCACGAGTCGTGCCCTGGCCTGGTGACATTGAACTGTTTTTGGAGCTGTTTAAACCTATTCAAACTAGACTATAAATAAAACCTCTTTAACTTAGATTAAAGTAGAATGCTTGGGCTATACAATGAAGTTTTATTTGGTCAAAATGGAATTGGGGAAGTATTTTAAATATTGTCCTGAAAATGGTTGATAAGCTTGGTTAGTAACTCCACCAAAGTAGTTCAAACTTGGGAAGTAGATCTTGAACCTCTATTAAGGCTATTTGAGGTTGTGTAATGATTATGTAGGAATGGTTTATGATTCATAGTGGCCTTACTTACCTCATACCCTTGGTGATTAGTTGAATAGTGTAGAGACTATAATTACACTATTGCGTTAGTTAGAAATATTTATGTATCACATTGTGGCATTGTTATTCCAAGTGGGGATTATTTGAGATTGTTATATTGTATCCCAAGTGTGGATTATTTGGTATATGGTTGTATTGTATCCCAGTTGTGGATTATCTAGCATGTTGATTATATTGTATCCCAAGTGTGGATTATTTGGTATATGGGTCAGACAGTATCCCTGGGCCGTGGATTATCTAGCATGTTGATTATATTATATCCCAAGTGTGGATTATTTGGTATATGGTTGTATTGTATTCCAGTTGTGGATTATCTAGCATGTTGATTATATTGTATCCCGGTGTGGATTATGTGGTTATATGGATACCTTACTTGAATTTATATTCGTTAATGGTATTATGCATAGTGTATTAAATGAACTGTTGCACTATAGTATTGATTTAACATGAGTATACATTACCATGTTGTTATGTTCTTATCCCTTTTGTGGATTTATTTCAAGTATCTATCATGTGCTTGAACGTGTATATGTGATTAGGGGGTATAATGGAATTCAATCAATTATTGATTTGTTCTATAAGTGATTGAAGGTTCATTATACCTGTGACCTGCCCCTCTGTGGCCACAGAGTGGGATGTGCTAGCAGCTGTATTGAGCCAAAAGCCTTACAGTCCACTGCGATTTGGTGATTAGGTGGAATGCTTCTGTATTAAGCCAAAAGCTTTACAGTTAGCGCTGATATTATATGATACTCTGAATAAGGGTCATATAAGTATCCTATTTTCTTATATGGATCTCTGGAGTATGAGTCCTATAAGCGGTGAAGGTGCATGGGGACAATTCACCAAAGAGAGGAGTTTTACTCCTACGTTGTACGACTTATTGTTCAAACGGGAAAGGTAAATTGAGGTAACGTAAGGTGTTTACCGCTTTCATAATGTGTTATGTGTTACCATGCTATGTGTTGCATATTGTTTGGCATCTTGCTGCATTCATAATAGCTTATTGAGATTTATTCTCACCCCTTCCCTTTTACTGTTTTAGATTGTGCTGAGATAGGTGACCTGAACCAGTGAGGCCGGGGATAAGATTGTGGACTTTTGCTTTTGGGACTTGTCAGGTTAAGTATAGGAGTTGGTTGTCTGGGAGTATTTATTAAGTATTACTCTTTTGAAAAGTTGTATATAAACTCTTTCGTAAACAAGGTTATTTTGGGGTTTACGATGTAATTTATTAGATTATGGTTTTTTTTCGAAGTCATTGTGGAAATTTCTCCAAGTGGAGATATTATCAGTTGATTTTAAATTGGAAGTTTGAGAAGTGGTTTTCTTTTAAATGTGAAATAAAAGTTTTTGAAAATCTAAGATGGAATTTCTTAGTTTGGGCTCCTCAAGCTCGGGACACGCGTTAGGTCCCGGGTTGGGGTGCTCACAAATGGAGCCATGACTCTATTTTTTTGTTTATAGACATAATTTAGGGGTGATGGGCCAACTATGAGGAAGAGGTTAAATTTCTCTTTGTGTTGGAAGTAAAAAGTATCATTAAATATGTGAAGATAATTTATTTGAAGCTGATTTGGGATTTTTTGGTGGCAGATTGAAAATTGTCCACAAAATCTTGCTAACGAAATTAATTGACGATATTTATGATAGCATATGTAATTGACTCAATACACTCTAATTAAAAACAATAATAAAATTATTAAATTTACGATTTTGTAAGTAAATTTTTGTAATTATTTTATGTCCTTATTACCCAATTAGTATAGGGAAGAGAGAAAATGTTGGTTAAAAAGAAAGTGAAAAAATATTTTAGAAAATTATAAAAGGTGATATGTGATTCTATTTTATAAGCTTCAATTTCTTCGAGCAAGTCTTTATTTTTACTCTCTCTATTTTAAAATAAATATAAAAAAAAAATTAGATTTTCTCTTAATTAAAAAGCAAATTTGAAAAATTATTGAACATTCATTTTAGAGATTTAAAAAGGTTTGCATGCATAATTTCGGAGAGAATAGCCTACTATGTGGATTTTCTTTATTTTTTATTGAAATATATCTTTGACCTCAATTATTTTGTAATAAATTAATTTAAAAAAAAAATTACACCAAAATTCATATTTTTTTTCTCTACAAGTAGAGACTTTTTTCATTCGATTCGGACACAGGAAAAAAATCCTATTTTTTAAATATAAATTTCCTAATTAACTTTGTAAATTTTCCTTTTTAAATTTTAAATATACTTTAAGATAAAATTAATTAAGTGTGACATTTTTTTTAATTATAAATGATATTGATAGTAATAATAAGTATTTTTTTTAATTATAAATGATATTGATAGTAATAATAATAATAATAATAATAATAATTACACTAATCATAAAATTAAAGAATATAAAATAAAATTATTCTATTATCCGTTTGAAAAAATTTATTATTTATAAAGACCAATAATTGGAAAGGTGGGCATCATTTTTAAAATTTTTACAAAAGTGCATGTCAATATTTTAAAAATTAAATATAGTATGAATTGATATTTTGAAAGAGGGAGGGGAAGAAGTGAGTTGGTTTTGATGAGGGAGTGGATTATTTGGAGAAAAAATTCATTTAACACGTTAGTTTTTTTAAGATTATGATTTTTCTTCCCAAAATAAAATAAGTTAAATTGGAAATGAATATAATACTTATGTTTATGTTTATGATGAGTTAATGTAAATAAATATGATCTTTATTTATTATTATTATTTTGTTTGCAAAATTAATTATTTGGTCGTTACATTGATGGAAGGATATTTTTCTGAATTGTGACATATATATATAGTTGAAATTAAATATCTCTACATATATAGAGTTTCAATCATTCGAAATAAAAAAAATATTTACTTATTTATTTATTTAAGTCACTATTAGATTTATACATAATATATTTTTCTTTTCAAATGATTAAGATAATTATGTATTTATAATTGATTAAGTGGGGAAGAGATATGAAATATTTTAGGGCTGAAATGATATTACTCTGTACATATATGAAGAAGGTAAAGTCTATTAGGTGATGTTTTTTTTTTCCTTTAATTGATTGTAGTAATCTTTGTTGTAAGTTAAAAGATAGAACTACTATTGATGTTTGAGTTGAGCTTTCGACGTTTGTATAGTGTCGTCTATTATGTTATTGTGAATGCAGTTGATTCGTCGTTTGTTAAAAAAAATTGTTTACAAAAAGTGGATATAATTTTTCAGTAATATATGTGAGATGAGAGACGCATTTGCAAATTTAGGGAGATAGATGAATTTGTGATAGGCGGATGGGGGTGGTGGTATGTAATGGGGAGAGATGTGAAGTTAACAATTTAATATTTTCACCTTCTTTTTATTAACATCTCTCCATATATAGAGTTGCAATCATTTAAAAGAAAACTTTATTATTTAATTATTTAAGTCATTATTAGATTTAGCCATAATTTATTTTTCAATATAGGGATAAAATTGTAATATTTTGAATATGTTACAAAGAAATTAAAACTTTTAATTTACAAAATAAAAATTGGTGTTTACTAGGGATGGGAAAATTGGGGTTTTCGATTCAAGTGCGGATGAATATGTATGTCATTGGATGCATATAATGTTTGACATGATGTAGTAACGAAATATCAAATACTCCCTCCGTCCCACTATACTTGACACTTCTTTCCATTTTGGACCGTCCCACTATATTTGACACCTTCCAAAAATAACCAAGTTTTTATATTTTTATATTCACTCTACCCCACCACTCATTCTCTCTCTTCATTATCTACCACACATTTATTCAACCAACACTACTATTTACCCCACTCATTCTCTCTCTTCATTTTCCATCACACATTTTTTTTATTTTATTCTTTTTCCTTGGTTTTTGAACCCACCCCTTGGGTGTCAAGTATAGTGGGACGGAGGGAGTATATCGTTTTATGTAAATGATTCGTCATTTGTTAAATGGAGTTAGTTGTAGGAAGTGTGTATGTTGCGTAGTACGTTAGTGACATTTAGTTGTATAATCTCATCTTACAGTATTAAAGATGTTATTTGGTTAAGGGAAATTGTTTACATAATTGTATTCTTTGTTGTTCTCCGTGTTATTTCTCCTCTATTTACGTTAAATATCACTATCTCATATTACATTATTTAACTTTAATCGGTATTTAATTAGATATATTGTTGTACTAATTTTGGTTAGGGAAATTGTTTACATAATCGTATTTGTTGTTTTTTTCTTTGTTATTTACTTTCCTATACTTGCATTAAATATCACTGTTTCATATTATATTTTTTAATTTTAATTGGTATTTGATTATATAAATTGTTGTACTAATTTTGATTTAAGGTAAACTATGCTATTTTTGTGCATTGCACGGGTGTAGTACTAGTATCGATAATAAGTCATTTAAGAGGGCATCTCAATCGACAACCATAACCCTAATACAATCAAACCACAATAAATAAATATTCAAGTTCAACGGCTAGTACACCCCACTAGCTCACTAATACTTAAAGTGTAATAAACATAATTCTGATTCCTCAATATCCGTGCCGCTATCCATGCGACCGATCCTCTCCTCCTACTGATTTCTTGGGAGGGAAGGAATAAGAAAAGGGTGAGCGAACAATGCTCAGTAAGTTCATACGGGATCTCTCCGGGTACTAAGGAAGAGATGACCGAAACGAACGGAGCCAAATAACTTCTCAATGAATTGATAACTATACAATTCAAAGTACAATTTACGAATACAATTCAGAAGACACTTCAGGAAATCAAATTGTGCACTGTCACATGAATAATTAAGATAGAGACTGTATACACATATGTCCATCAATTCCATTTCAAAGTAACGCTACACCTTTACAGGGTGTTCTTTAAATAAGAGACCTTACGCCTTTACAAAGCGCTCCCTTATTTTGATAAGATACTCCACGCCTTTACAGGGTGCTCCCTAATCAGACAAGAGACCTTATGCCTTTACATGGCGCTCCCTTGCCAAGATGTATCATGATCATCAAACTACTTCATCAAATAGCATAAACATGTCTAAAACCCTTTTTAGTCAGGCTAGACCCAAATCATATAAAGTCTTTTTTACTCGGACTCAACCAAATCATATACAGTCCTTTTTCAATCGGACTAACCAAATCATATACAGTCCTTTTTCAATCGGACTAACCAAATCATATACAGTCCTTTTCAGGGACTAAACTATTCCATTCAAGTATTCATAAGTACAAGAATACATAAAACACTTTAGCAATTTCAATTACTAGAGATACCCGTTGAACAAGTACATATCAAGGGTAAGATAATCAAAAGACGCTCAATCGAATGAGTATTTAAAGGTAACTACCGGCCACTTGGTAGCATACAATTTATAAACATGGAATCCTATCATCAAGGATTGAAAACATTCAATACTAAAGAACGTAATCCCTTACCTCGTTTGATTTCCTTTTCCTCGCAATGAATCCTCGCACGAATCTACAATCATGCAAAGAGACTTTCTTAGGGTACAAGCATCTTTTATTTACTTAACCCAAAAACTAAATTTAACGGCCTTGATAATCTAAGGGTTATTCATCTTTAACTCTCCTAAAAGTTCATCCTTTATCCCTTTAGGTTTACTAATTCCATCCTATGGTTTTTAGGTTCTAAACCCCATTTTATTTCTTCTCAATCACACTTACACACACTAAACACACCTTTTCCAGCACACACAAATACATACTAACACACACTAACCCTAATACACCCACACACCCACATACACACACACACTGCCTACCACACACACATGCACACCCTCTGTACAGCCACTGTACACACACGCACACAACACACACACGCACCCAACACACCCACGACACACACACACACACTAACCTTAACACACACACACACACACGGCACACACTACTTACCCTCACGACGCACACACACTCACACACACACTCACACACACAACACCCTAATTCTATAAATAAATTCTAGCATGGCCTATTTAGATTAATCACCAATTAATCTCCATGCCCAACCTTAGTTATGATCAACAATGAAGAAGGTTTAAGTATTTATATCACAAAATATTTATTTCTGATTAGTTCCACAAATCTCACTGCACTGACCTCTCAACCCTAATATCACTTTAGATTTCTAGGGTTCTAATATCAAAATCAAAACAATAAAGGGTTGTTCTTACCTTAGGTTTGAGCCTTGATCACACAACAATGGAGATTTCTTCTCCTCCTTCTTCTTCCTCCTTCCTCGGTCATTCTCAGTGCCCTTCTCCTCTGTCCGCTCTCTCTCTCTCTCTCTCTCTGTGCGTCTCTCTCTATGCGGTTTCTCTCTCTGCCGTGTCTCTCTATCTATTTCTATGTGGCTCCCTCACTATTCCTTGTGCCGTTTAAAACAATGAAAGGGCTCCATCCGTTTAAGAAACTCAAGAGGCTCTAGGATTTATGAAATATAATTATATTATGGGTTTCCTAAACCTAAACCCAAAATAACCCAAGTCCAAGTCCATCAAGGAAACCCAATTTAGGTAACCTAAGCCAACTTACCTAATCCATCTAGGAAAAGAATAAACAAGTAATTAATTTAATAACAAAATTAATTAATTAAAGAAAAGAATCTTTAATAAATAAAATCAGTAAATATTAGGGTTATTACACTCTACCCCTTCATAAATCCTAAGGTTTACACAGTTATAGTCATACCTAGCCCCCATCTTAAACTCTAAAACCCAAGTGTAGACATCCCATTCTGAACCAATAATTCATGATTACACTACTCTTCGTCTCGCTTTTATGTTTTGATGAAAACATATCAGTTTCGTCATGTTTTGTTAAGTTTCTAACTAACCTCGTTAGTTTTGGACCTAACTGACTAACAGAATAACTGAAGAAGACAAAATAGTCAACCGACTAGTTGTCTCGCACGGGACAAACGTGTCTCACGCGAGACAAGTTCTCTGCAGGATATGCAGAATCACTCTCCTTCTCCGTTTCAACCTCTTTTCTGGATAAAATCTTATCAATCTGGTAATCCAATCACAGTTGAGTTCTGGAACCTTCCTTGAGTCTCCTAATCAAGGTGACCAAGTAATCAATCCACCTCTTAAACCCCTATAAATATTTGATGGCTTTCAATATTTCAGAGGTTCCGGATCCACAATCGAAAATACATAACACACACAATTTGTTGGTTTCTTTCCACGAAAGATTCCTTCAAATCACTCACAAACAACTCCTAAATTCGTCCATTAACCACGTTGATTGACGAACATCAAGGCTCAAGCCTAACATCAAGGCGAAGCTTTGCCCAAATCACTTCTCGATCGAGAAGACATCTTAGAACCACGTTATAAATCAAATACTTTCCAAACGCTAGGTAAACTCCTATACTTTTATTCTTCTTCTCAATCTCTCTATTGGCTTTTAGAGTAGTGTAATCCCATCAAAAGGATTAGCTTAGAGTCCCTTCAATTTATGGAGGCGAACTCGAAGCATATAATCCGACATTCCTAATCAAGAAATCGATTAGGGTTTTCTTGTTCTTATTTATTGAAAAGATTGATAATACTCAATTGACAAGACCGATCTCCGGATTGGGTGGAATGGGTGCTCCTCGACCTTCCCATTCCATAACTTAACCCCCGAACCCTCAAATCTCTTTAAATCATCAAAATGTTTTTCTTATTGTTTTTCCTAAAATAAATATTAAGTGGCGACTCCTAGATGTTAAAAATTCACGCATCGCTACAGTGGCGACTCCGCTGGGGACAATTAATTAAGAGGATTAGACTTGCGTTATAATTGAATATTATCAATCCTTTTTCAATTTTCTGTTTAAAATTTGATTTTTCTGAATTTTTCAAAATTTTTCAGTACTGTTTTCGTAAAAAAAAATTACTGTGCGAATGCTTGTCCAGCGCGGGACAAAGAAGTCTCTCGCGATACACGTACACGACAGAGAAAAAAAAAACCAAACATGAAAAACCTTGGTTTACTGTTCTTGTCTCCAAAGTTCAAAAAAAACCAACAAAAACTTTTTGGCAGTTGACTTTTATTTAAAAGGTTTGACTGCACTAAAAAAAAAAAGGAAAATTTACAGAAAAGTTTTAAAAATTCAGAAAAGTCAAAATAAGTTATTTCTATTTTGTTTGTGCTAACTCTATTTTGCAGGGTAAAGTAATTATTAATTACTTGAACTTATATAATTGCGTGAGTTTGAATTATTTTAATTTTTTATCGGTCATCGGTTCACTCGGGCTTTGTAATTAATTAATTTAATTCCCTTTCTCTATTTCTTTAAGTGGAACTACGACAATCTGAGTCTTTCTAATTTGAAAAAAACGTAGGCAACCACTTGGTGCGATCATTATCTCTTTTTATATTAGTTTTCAAAAATAAAACTTTCTATTTTACTCTATCACCTAGATTGACTATCACACACGTGCACTCATATTATAACTATCATTGCACTACATACCCTTGATAAACCCGGGACCCACACTAAGGACGGATGACGGTAACCACCTAGTCCTCGGTCTCTCCGAAGTTGGATCATCCCACTCAGCGTATTCAATCCATCTAGATTGTCATATAGCGGGGAGCCTAGCCTTCCAGCCCTGCATCGCCACATATCATATAGATTGACTTTTTAAGACACTCCGTGACCGGTCGGTTTGATCTTGGAGTCCTTGTAATCCCTTGTCAAGATCTCGTTTTGTGCAATAACCATAGAAAAGAAATCAAAAAATTGTCGCTTCGGAATTGTCCCTTCGGAAATGTCCCTATGATTGTCCCTTCGGATTTGTCCTTAAAAAGAGAAAAATTTCTCACCAAATTTATTGCACAAAACTCGATGTTACTTAAGATGACTTCGATCCCTCGGTCCTTAGGTTCGGTTTTTGAATGTTAGAAACCCCCAAAACACATTTTTCGTCCGATCAAAATTAGGATTAAAATCAAAAAAATTGTGACTTTTTGTGGTGTTGTCTCGCGCTAGACTACTTGTCCCGTGCGAGACAAGTGTTCGGTCTATTCGTGTTTTGGCCAAAACCTTCTAGCCTTCATTCACCCTATTCAGCCGACTTGTTGGGACTCGATCATGGTTTAACACGGTTGCTACATGTCTAGGTTCTTCGCTAAAGCTCGACATGATGTCTGCTTCTCCTTCTACCACCGAGGCCGAAATCAACGAAGCTAAGGCCCAACTCATCGAAGCCATGCTTAGGTTGGATGAACAAAGTAAGAAAATCGATGAGCAAAACGCCCAAATGGCCGCCCTCATGCAAGAGCTCCATGACATGAAAGTCAAGAAAGGAAAAAAAACAAAAGCAGAAAGAGGGATCCTCCTCCGATGAAGAGGAATCCTACACCAAAAAGAATAAGAAACCCAAGAAGTCAAGCAAGAAAAAGGAAGAATCCGATTCCTCCTCTTCCTCATCCTCCTCCGATGATGAGAAACATGTCTCCAAGAGTACTAAGACCAAAAAGGAAGGTAGTGGTGAAACTACTAAACTTGGTGACCATGTTACTAAGAACTACCTCGAGAAGAAACTTGCAACCCTTGACATTTCAAAAGGGTCATTCGTTCCATTTTATCCCGATGCTCTTCAACAATCCATAACCAAGTTTCCTCGCAAGTACAAGACACCCGACATCGCCAAGTTCAATGGTACTACCTATCCTCAAGCTTTCTTCTCCTCCTTCTTCCTCCTCTTTCCTCGATCTTTCTCAGCGCCCTTCTCCTCTCTCTCTCTCTCTCTCTCTCTCTCTCTCTCTCTCTCTGTGCGTCTCTCTCTCTCTCTCTCTCTGTGCGTCTCTCTCTCTCTCTCTATGAAGTTTCTCTCTCTGTTGTGTCTCTCTATCTATTTATATGCGGCTCCCTCACTATTCCTTGTGCCGTTTAAAACAATGAAAGGGCTCCATCCATTTAAGAAACTCAAGAGGCTCTAGGATTTATGAAATATAATTATATTATGGGTTTCCTAAACCTAAACCCAAAATAACCCAAGTCCAAGTCCATCAAGGAAACCCAATTTAGGTAACCTAAGCCCACTTACCTAATCCATCTAGGAAAAGAATAAACAAGTAATTAATTTAATAACAAAATTAAATAATTAAAAAAAAGAATCTTTAATAAATAAAATCAGTAAATATTAGGGTTATTACACTCTACCCCTTCATAAATCCTAAGGCTTACACAGTTATAGTCATACCTAGTCCCCCATCTCAAACTCTAAAACTCTAGTGTAGACACCCCATTCTGAATCAATAATTCATGATTACACTACTCTTCGTCTCGCTTTTATGTTTTGATGAAAGCATACCCGTTTCGTCATATTTTGTTAAGTTTCTAACTAACCTCGTTAGTTTTGGACCTAACTGACTAACAGAATAACTGAAGAGGACAAAATATTCAACCGACTAGTTGTCTCGCACGGGACATACGTGTTTCGAGCAAGACAAGCCCTCTGCAGGATATGCAGAACCATTCTCCTTCTTCGTTTCAACCTCTTTTCTGGATAAAAACTTATCAATCCGGTCATCCAATCACAGTTGAGTTCTAGAACCTTCCTTGAGTCTCCTAATCTTGGTGACCAAGTAATCAATCCACCTCTTAAACCCCTATAAATACTTGATGGCATTCAATATTTCAGAGGTCCCGAATCCACGATCGAAAACACACAACACACACAATTTGTTGGTTTCTTTCCACGAAAGATTCCTTCAAATCACTCACAAACAACTCCTAAATTCGTCCATTAACCACGTTGATTGAGGAACATCAAGGTTCAAGCCTAACATCAAGGTGAAGCTCTGCCCAAATCACTTCTCAACCGAGAAGACATCTTAGAACCACGTTCTAAATCAAATACTTTCCAAACGCTAGGTAAAACTCCTATACTTTTATTCTTCTTCTCAACCTCTCTATTGACTTTTAGAGTAGTGTAATCCCATCAAAAGGATTAGCCTAGAGTCCCTTCAATCCATGGAGGCGATCTCGAAGCATATAATCCGACATTCCTAATCAAGAAATCGATTAGGGTTTTCTTGTTCTTATTTATTGAAAAGATTGATAATACTCAACTGGCAAGACCGATCTCCAGATTGGGTGGAATGGGTGCTCCTCGACCTTCCCATTCCATAACTTAACCCCCGAACCCTCAAATCTCTTTAAATCATCAAAAGGTTTTTCTTATTGTTTTTCCTAAAATAAATAATAAGTGGCGACTCCTAGATGTTAAAAATTCACGCATCGCTACACCTAGCCATGGCGGAAACAGAGAAAAACTTCAAAATCAAACTCTAAGGAGCAAAATTGATGAATACCTGAGTTTTCGAAGCAATGGATGGGTACTGTGGCACCGAAAAAGCACTCGTTAATGCCGGAGTTGGTTTTCTTGCCTCTGCTCTTTGCAAAGCTTTCAAGAAATCAAGGTTTGTAAAGTTTGGAGATAACTTAATTTCCTCCTTTTATACCTCCTTCCTAAATAACCTGAAATGGAAAGGTTCGGCTGAATGGTTGGATAATTATCAATAATGGGCCGAATTCAATGCTCACGCCAGTTTCCAAGAGGATTGTCCAATCGACAGAATCCGTAAAATTAAATGCGTGAAATATGGCGCATTAAAGACAGCTCATCAATCCGACCAAAAGTCAAACATCGAGAAGAAACCTACATCTTACTAATCGAGCTAGAATGTTGCGTCCATCTTATATCAAAAATTTATCATAACTTCCTGCCAGACAAATCGAGCTAGAAAGTTGGGGGCCACTGAACGGAATAAAAGTGACAGGCCGGACCCAACAGGCTGGTCCAACGTACAGATAAATCCCAAGGCCCACTAAGCCTAAAAGACCCATTGTGCACTCATCAGGCTAGATCAGTCGACCTAGCACATGGTACGACATTTACTAGGTCGCGGCCTGCCTTCGTATGCCATACGATCCATTCCTTCAATTATCTCTGCCTAATCAAGGCACAAATTTGGGTCGACCTCGGTAAATTGGGTGACCTCGTTCAAGCTAAAGCAAGTGTGATCAACGCCGCAAAAAATAACCAACTCCTACATTCACGAAGACGGTTACTCATACTTTCCCTCTAACATCTGTACAATGATTGCAATATAAATATCAACCTATATTTCACCGAAAAAGGTAACGTCATTTTGACTATTGAATTATAACATGTTTTTTCATACAGTTTGATAATCCTATATACCAAGTCTCATTATCACGTCAAAGGGTATTAGCCAGAGAACACCCCGGCTAGTTGTTTATTTGTGGTTTCAGGTCTAAGGCGCCGAAGTACAACCTATTGTTGTAATAAGGTGATCCGGACGATTGCTGCATCATTATTCTCCATTTTTTTTTACCTCAAGAAATACGAATAAAGAAACCTATGTATTTTATTTTGATTTTGACTATATGAAAATTATTTTATTTTGATTTTGACGATATGAAAAAATAAATCCTAAATTAAAATGTTTGAAAAGTCAAATGGGACAAACATTTAGGGACGGAGGGAGTAATTCAGACTTATTATGTCAATAAACATGCTCGAATTTTAAATACTCTCGAAAAGAAAATTGGACATTTAATAGTGCACGTAATAATGTAAAATTTTTGTAAGTGTAAAACAATCTATATGTCTATAAATGTTTTAAATTATTGCATTCACTACTATAAGTATTTCACATTTTGTGGTGAGATTTATTATGATACTATACCACGGCAGGAGCACTAAAGCAGTTTCAAATCCAAAAAAGAATTGGCATATTATGATACTATACTTAGAGTTAAACCAGGCATAATTCATATGCTCCTATAATTAAATTAACAAAATATAATATGTCTATTTCTCTGTAGCAAATAAGACCAGAAATTGTAGCATCAGAAATTACTCCCATTCAGATCTTAATGGGAATAAAGGTCCGAGTGATTCAGATATATTAAAGACATTTAATGCAACCAAAAAAAAAAAAAAAGATAACCTTCCAATAGTAGAACTTGTCATTCAGATTCTAAAGTATACTGTATTTCAGAGGGTAATAACAAAAATGACTATCCATATTATCTACCCTATCCTGCCATTTTTCAACAAAAATTGATCAGTAACCTTTACATTTCTATGAGGAAGAACCTGTAGGAAAAAAAAAATGTATGCTGATATGTAGCCCCTTGATAAAATCGGCCACCACTTTGTAACTTTCTTCGATTATTATGTACGTGAAAATGCCTCCTCCTGTAGGTGAATAATACGAGAAAAATAAGAGTGGTACTAAACCCCCACAAACAGAAAAATTACTTCATCCCAGCTAGAGACTGTATATAGAACACCAGATAATCCTCCTATCCAATTGAAAGAGCTCCCTTCAACCATTTCTTTCTGCTTCTGAACCAATACAGGAAATAACGGAACAAATGAAACACCAAAATGACTCCCAACTCTCCTTAGGCTTTCACTTGGGTCAATCACAATGCCTATGTCTGCTTCAAGAAGACAAAGTAAATCACCTATTGATTGTCCAATGTAAACAACCAATTTCTTTTTACCAATGGCACTGTTATGTCGGATATTGCCAAAACGTTCAACCCTGTCAATAGGGGACTCAACCTTTCTAATGATATCTCCTGTGGATACGCATTCTTCATAGATGACCTCATTTTCATGTATACCCAGAGTATGTAAATTTGCTGCAAGGAGAACATGTAATATATTAATATTAGTGTCTCAAACAACCAAGTCTATAAATGGGAACAGTGTGTAAATTCATATGATACTCGTTATACATTTAACAAGATAAATGAATTTACCAAAGTTGTGAAACCAACAATGGATTTGCTGAGAAAAATATTAAAATAAAATAGAATCAACTAGTAATGCTTCATAAGCCTAATAGTTACCAAGAAAAGTTCAAACTCCTGAGTGTGCGATGTGAGTAGCTATAGTGGTTATGTTATCACTTTGGGGTCACTGAATACTTAATCTCGGCCACAACAAACACTCACAGGGGAATGTTATGTTTCATATAGAGAGAGTTCAATAGACAAAAAATGGTAAAAAAACTAAAGGCAAGCAGAATGTCAATATTGATTTGTATATACCTGATGAAAAGACTGATTTCATGAGATCATAGGACCAACGATAAGATAGGACATGGATACTCGCACTTATGTTTTCATTCTTGGCGATACTCTGAAAGAAAATTAGGCAGCTATCTTGGAGAGTATGACGAAAACCTGCATTTATGTTTTCTGACTCTATGACTCCTGTATCAGCCCTTCTCTGAAACTCTGAAAGTTTCTCAATTGCTTTCTTCAGGACTGTATAGTTGAATTTCTTCGCTGCAAAAGCATAAAATAAAAGCACCCATCATCACCATGAATACATTATAGTTCTAGCCAGCTGTTAACTAAAAGAACATTGAACAAGAAATACAATTAACTATTGTACCTTCAACACTGAATAATTCATACTCTTCTGTATTAACTATAGTACCGTCATCAGCAAGTGATATATTCTTTATGCACCATTCATAGTCAGCAATTAAGATTTTCAATAAGCACTGTTCATACTCGGTGGTTAATATTTTCACTATGCACTGTTCAAACTCTTCTGTATACTCCCTAGCAAACAACCCCCATGAGTTTCTTGGATCAGCCGATGGCATTGGATCAATTTGAATTTGAGATTGCACTTGATTAGATTCCGGCTCTCGTTTTATTTCAAATTCTGCCAAACTGGCAGATGAATCAACGGTGGTGCAAGTCAAATCAAAATCTGAAAACACCATGAAATGATGTTCTGAAGGATTATGTTCCTTCAACAGAGGAACAACAGTTTTCTGCACCATGGGCTGAACAGAAAAAAATTCTAATTCAAGTATCATTGCTTGATGATAAAACTTCTGTAACATGTCAAGATCTTTGCCAGCCAGAGAAACACTTAGTTTATCCAGTAAATCCTCTGCTTGAAGAGTGTAATCCTGGAATACAGAAGGCCGTAGTATTTTAATTTCGCTTTGAAATTGTGCAAAAATAAAAAAAAATTACAATGTGAAGTGAAAAATGAACAATAGAAGAATCTAACCTGATAATATTTACACGAATAATGATCAATCCACCTCGTGTATGGATGACTGCTTCCATTAGCATCAAGAAGTGACTGAAGCTCCTTACCTATGAAGGCATAAAGCTGTATGTGAGGCATCATTGCACCTAGAGTATAAGCTCCAACTTTTGCTTTCTCAGAAGGAGAGGCCCATTTCCCTGTGGCCATTGCATACACAAATTTTGTGCACTTAACAGTTGCTGGGTTCACTGTGTACTCTTTTGAATAGTTGGAACCCCATCTCTGAAAAATAAATAAAGCCCAAAAAAGTTCTTTAGAGAACAATAACACCTGAATAAAAAATAAAGGTCAACTGTGATAGAATAAAACTTCAACTAACTTGAGTTATTAGTATTATTTTGCTTGATTATATAATGGTTCACATAGAATAAAATCTTGAAGAATAAGTCCAAGAGGTCAAATGTGATACAATAAAACTTCAACTAACTTGAGTTTCATCAATAACTTTTCAATGTAAATCTAAAATAAAATTCAAAAGGCGCATGAATTTAGCAATACAGAGTTAGTTTAAAAGGTCAACTCTCATTGGATAAAAAATTTTGTCGCTTGACCAACCATGTGAAATAAGTATGTTTCTTAGCTTAGTTAGAATGACATACATCCAACCAGCGTACAATGCTTCTCTAAGAGCAGCTTAAACATAGCTAAACGTGCGAAGACACAAGAATACTAGGAGTAAGGATTGCATTTGCAGAGTTTATTTAGTTATATAACATTTAGGTTTTAAACTTAAGCAAAACCAAGTAAACAGTCAGATTTAGCCAAAAAGAACTCCTGCATGCTCCTAAACCACAACAAATGATGAGATCCTATTGTCAAATCTACATTAAAGATTTAAAATCATGAGTTGTGAAAAACATATTTATATCCTATTGTCAAATCTACATTAAAGATTTGAAATCGTGATTTGAAATCGTGATTTGAAAGATCTAACGATGATAAACAAGAAAAGATGTAGTGGATTTTAAAGTTCAATTAGGACTATACTTCAAAAATTATGGTTTGGTTTCCCATAGATATCACACCTAGGTATTTGATTTTCATTCCTTAAACAACATTCCCATGAACCAAATAGGCCTTTAAAGCAATTCCTTAAACCCTCATTTAACTTTCTTTGTTCCTTATAGTTACAGGATGAAAAGATTAACCAGCGGAAAACACACTAACAAGAAACCAAAACAAACCAAACAAGAAACAGCAGTAATTCAAAATACAAAAACCTAGGACGCATATTGAATAATCTTACTTTGACTAAAGAATTGTAATCCTCAAGGTGCTTAAGAAAAATATTCTTAAACTGACTGACTGAATTCTTGGCATCATCGTTCTCTGCGCATTTCTCAACGAATTCTAACCTATAAAACCAGAACGATTTCCGAAACCAAATTCAAAACCCCACAAAAAAAGTCATTAACCAAGAACCAAGAACCAAGAAACCCATAAAGACACCCAAATAGATGTGTTGGGAGAGATTATACATACGATTGTGCGTAGCACTTGATGAAATAGAGCACTTGCGAGAAGCAGTTGCGTAAGGTTTCGGCTTCAAGATTACCGGCAGCCAGGGCGACGACAAACGGTGTGTAGAGAGCCACAACCGATTCACTACGGACATTGGCCCATAAACGTCGAGCCAAGCTTTCTTCATTGTCAGACGTCATTGTAATCGAGTTCTAATTCGGAATTGATGATGGGAAAAAGTTGTTGAAACAGGGTGTCTGAATGGGGAAAATGAATATACGCAGAGGTTGTGAACTTTGGGGGGGGTTAGGGGTTTAAGAAATAGGCGCTAACTCAGTAAAGAGGTTGTTATAAGGAAGCGGACTGAGTTAGAAATTGTTCATATAAGAAATACGGTAGGCGGTTTATCTTTTCGGACGGCGGCGACCACACGTCGCCGCCGCCCTCCGCCACCATTTCAAGGGTATGAACTCACTGAGGGTTGGAATCAAGGGTAGACAAGGTTATTGAACAAAATATAAGAGGTTACTCCCCAAAAGCCCCAAAAGTGATTTTTAATTCTTAAGATGACATGTAATTTTTAGTTATTCTCTTTAAGTCTGCACATGAAGATGTGTATTCTTAAATAGCCCTTGGTTGTTTGAACATTACACCCCTGTTTTATGACCCTCAAAGTTGTCAAATCTTGAATAATATTGAGCTTCGAATCAGCTCCGTGAGCATGCGTCAGATATGAGGTTTATGCCAAAAAAACAGGTAGGAGGGATGCTTTAAAGATATGGTTGGGAGGGGAAGGGTGACGTCTCTTGTAAGTGGCCAACAAGATGTGTTATTGTCATCGATAACAGGCGTGGATGTGAGGTAGTTCCGTCTCTAATCTACTCAATATATGAGTCTGTGATGTTTTTATTTTTGATTATATGCTTTATCTGCATTTTAAGTTCGATCTGATCATTTAGTCGGCGGCGATGGTTAAAATTTCGAGTTCAGTGTTAAGTTTCTTTAAGATAAGATGGAGGAGATTGATGAGGAAGGGACGATGTATTTTGTCTATAGTAAAACGTATGAAAAAAGTTGTCAGATTGTTTCTCATTAGTTGATGATTTGAAATTGTTCTTCTCTTTGCGAATTTGATCTTCTTCTTTCTAATTTGATATTGGGGCCTTTTTTATGGATTTTTTTTTGGCAACTCTCTCATAATTTAACTTTAGAAGTTTCTTAGCCTTCATCCTTGGACAATGATTGAAAGAAATGAACTCTCATGGAAGAAGTCAATGTCTTAGAGGTATGAATGCAAACAAAAAAAAAATCTTTTAAAGTTGGTTATTAGACTTTAACTCCTAGAGAAGAATACCAATAGTTTTTACGTGGCATTCATTTTGCATACAATAAATTTGAGCAAATTATTGGATTTAAAGTCGGAGAATCCGCCAAGAAAGAGGTTGATAAGGAAGGTTAAGTGTGTTTTATCTATTGTAAGTGTGGGAAACAGGTCACATGAAAGATTGTTTCTCAACAGTTGATGATATTGACCGTGGCGGATCCAGAAAAAAAATTAGTGTGGGCCAAAAAAATTATTTTTTCTAATGATGCTATTTTTTTCCAATGTTTAAACAATTGATGCTATTTTTATTAATTTATTAATTACTTAGCAAACAATTTTGTTTTTTAAACATTTAAAAAAAGAGATAATATAGTATATTAAAAGGACAAATGACGGAATGGGGAGTATAGGAGTCGAACCTAGGACATGAAGGGGAAACGGTAAACAACCTTCCGCTTGGGCAATCAAATATTAGAATTGAAATGCATTAACTAAGTCTAATTATCCATAGTTCCAAAAAAAAATTTTTTTTTTTTGGAAATTTGAGTGTGGGCCATGGCCCACTTTGGCCCTAAGGTGGATCCGCCCCTGGATATTGAATTGGTGTTTGTTTGAAAATTTGATCTTCGTTTTCTTCTTCTTCCTTCTGATTTGATTTTAGAGCTTTTTTCTTGATCTTTCGATAAGACTTTCATAATTCAACTTTGAACTTTAAAAGTTTTTTTAGCCTTCACCCTTGGGCAAAAACGATAAGAGATGAGCTCTATAGTATAAGCCAAAGTATTGAGAGATGAATCGGAAAAAAAAATAGACTTTATCTCATGAAAAAAAAATTAGTATTTATTGTTTACCCTCATCTTTTAAACAATAAATTTGACTATCTTATAGTCATTGATTAAAAATTTGTTTCATTTCCTAACTTTAAATACACCCAGACGTGCAAATTAATGTTGGATTCAACTTAATGGAGCACGAAGTAAATTCCATTTTCCCATTTTCTAAGATTTAGATATCAACCTTTATCCTCTAATATTGTCTTTTGCTTTGTTTTCTATATGCATCCTTCATTTATCCTCCCCCCCCCTCTCCCCCATGAGAAAGAAGATTTATTTCTTGTTGAGCCAAAACTAACCAGCATCTAAGGAAATGGATAATAAAAGAAAGGCATAGGCTGAAAAAGCATGTCCAAAGGTGAGGGGCACCGTAGCCTAGGGTCACCCAAGATAAATGGGAGTCACCGTACGGCAACTAGAATTTGACCGGCAGCAAGGATCCTTTTAGGGTTCGAGTTTTTTTTTTTTTTTGATATCCAGGTTTCCAGCTTCGCAGGATTAAACCTGGACCACCAGCTACCGGTCTCTCAGTGACTGGCGGAGGTACTGCCAACCTGAAACTCATATAAATTTCCACAACAGATCCCCCAGAGTGAATCGAACCTGTGACCTCTCGATAGGGAGGCCGGTTAGCATACCACAAGACCAGGAGGCCTTAGATAGGTTCGAGTTTTTTCATATCATCTATATAAATCAAAAGGATTGAGGTATCCATGCTATGAACAGATTGAGGCTCTCATTGATTATTCATCATATTATTTGGAACTACTAAAACTCTATATAGTTTAATCTCAGGATAATCAAGCATATGAAGCTCTATAAATAGAAAGTTGTTATTCACACCCGCCAAATTTTAATTCATATCCCCAGCTTTTTAAGTGTACATGTATTTATGATTAGAATGTTGTATAGTATATTAGGAATATAATATCATTATATTATATTCAAAGTATATATTATGATATATAGATTAGGAAACATAATCCTTGAATTAGTTTAGAAAATACAATCTTAAAAACCTTCTCCTTCTAGGAGATTAATCATTGTATTAGATTAGGAAACACAATCTTAGAAACCTTCTCCTTCTAGGAGATTCCTCATTGTAATCCTATAAATATGTATCTCTAGCATCATAATCAATTGAGTGTTTCAAATCAATTCTTCCATGTTTTGATTGACTCCGTCTCTCTCTCCCTTTATTCTAATATGGTATAAGAGCATTAAGATCCATTGAAGAACTTCTCCGCCACCATACACCATTGCCCCACTCGAAAACACCACCCTCGGCTCAAAAACTCTTTTGACAGAAACCCCAAATTTTTTTTTTTGTTATTCAATCCCCTCGGCTAAAAAACCCTTTTGACTGAAACCCTAAACCTTTTTCTAATTCAACCCCCTCGGCTCAAAATCACTTTTGACCGAAAACCCAAATTTTTTTTGTTGTACAATTCCCTCGGCTCAAAAACCCTTTGACCGACACGTGAGGGGTGAAACCCCTACTTGTACAAGGTGACTCCACGTGCTCGTCTCACACATGAGGGGTAAAAACCCGTACAAGGTGACTCCACGTGCATAACCCTACTTCAAAACCCCCTCGGCCTAGCCGAAACCAATTTCCCCTACTTCGAAACCCCCTCGGTAAACCCGAAACCCCTCTCCTCAAACCCATCATCTCCGACATGCGAGGAACTACGTCTCATCAGAAACGACACACATGTTCGGGAACACATCTTCAACTCATCACCATACCCGGTTCATCTCATCACTCTCCAAGATTGAACTTATCCAAGGACCGTCCATCTTGCGGGGGCATATTAGGAATATAATATCATTATATTATATTCAAAGTATATATTGTAATATATAAATTAGGAAACATAATCCATATATTAGATTAGGAAACACAATCTTAAAAATCTTCTCCTTCTAGGAGATTAATCATTGTATTAGATTAGGAAACGCAATCTTAGAAACCTTCTCCTTCTAGGAGATTCCTCATTGAAATCTTATAAATATGTATCTCTAGCATCATAATCAATTGAGTGTTTCAATTCAATTCTTCTATTTCATATTTTGATTGGCTCCGTCTCTCTCTCTCCCTTTATTCTAATATAGTACTCACTAATTAAAATGGTCTCATTTCTGAAATTGATAAATTTTAATCATTGAACTTTCGTAATTACCCAACAAATAGGAAGAGGGGGTGAAATCTAGTACTCCCTCCGTCCCACACCAATTGATACTTATTTCCTTTTTGGTCTGTTTCACACCAATTGATACTGTTCAAAATGAAAGCGAATCTTCACTATTTTCCCCACTCATTCTCTCTCCTATTTTACTTTTACACTCACAACATTCTCTTTTCTAACTATTCCTCCCACTCATTCTCTCTCCTATTTAATTTTTCATACTCACAACATTTTCTTCCACTTTTTCTCTCTCTTACTTTTTCTTAATATGTGTGCCCAAAATTTTGATATCAGTTGGTGTGGGACGGAGGGAGTATCTACAAATGAGAACAATTGCTAAATACTCCCTCCGTCCCAGGAAAAGTGTCACCCTTTTAGGGGTGGCACGCAAATTAAAGAAAAAAGTGGGAAGAAAAAATGTTGTGAGTGTAATTTGAAAATAGGAGAGAGAATTAGTGGAGGAAATAGTGAATTTAAAAAATATTGTGAGTGTAATTTGAAAAGAGAAGAGAGAATTGGTGAAGGGAATAGTTAGTGGGATAATAGAATATTAATAAAATATTTCCTTTTTAGGAAAAGTGACGCTTCAAACGGGACGCCATTTTGGGTAAAAAGTGACGAAAATCCTGGAACGCAGGGAGTAAGTCACTAATGAACTTCTTGATCCAAACTGCCTCTTTAGCTGCATCGGATGCCACTATATATTCGGCCTCAGTTGTAGAATCGGCTATGCTACTCTTCTTGGAACTCTTCCAACAAATTGCACCTCCGTTAAGCATAAATACAAACCCCGATTGCGATCTAAAATCATCTTTGTCAGTTTGGAAGCTTGCATTTGTGTAACCCTTTACAACGAGATCATCTTCCATCCTTCCAAAGACCAAGAACACATCCTTAGTCCTTCTTAAGTACTTAAGGATCGTCTTAACTGCCATCCAATGATTTTCACCAGGATCAGATTGGTATCGACTCGTCATGCTTAGAGAATACGAGACATCAGGTCTAGTACAAATAATGGCATACATGATAGATCCAATAGCCGAAGCGTATGTAATCTCATTCATTCTCTTTCGCTCACCAGTTATCTTAGGACACTGAGTCTTGCTAAGAGTAATACCATGACCCATTGGCAAGTTTCCTCTCTTAGAATTTTCCATCTTGAATCTTCTAAGAACTTTGTCAATGTAAGTACTTTGACTCAAACCAATCATCCTTTTAGATCTATCTCTATAGACCTTGATGCCAAGGATGTAGGCGGCTTCACCCATATCTTTCATTGAGAAACACTTCCCTAACCAAGACTTGACAACCTGAAGTGCAGGAATATCATTTTCAATAAGTAAGATATCATCGATATACAATATTAGAAATAGTACTACACTCCTACTGATCTTCATGTATATATATGGTTCATCTTCGTTCTTGATGAAGCCAAACTCTTTGATCGATTCATCAAAACGAAGATTACAACTCCTAGAAGCTTGCTTCAACCCATATATGGATCTTTGCAACTTGCATACTTTATTAGAATTTCTTGAATCGACAAACCCTTCAAGTTGTGTCATGAACACATCCTCAAGTAGCTTCCCATTTAGGAAAGCTGTTTTGACATCCATTTGTCATATCTCATAGTCGTAATATCCGGTTATGGCAATTAAAATTCTAATAGACTTAATCATTGCAACTGGCGAAAAGGTTTCATCATAGTCAATACCATGAATTTGCCTATATCCCTTTGCTACAAGCCTAGCCTTGTAAGTATTCACCTTCCCATCCATTTCGGTCTTCTTCTTGAAGACCCACTTGTACCCTATGGTTTTTACACCTTCAGGTGGATCAATCAAGTTCCAAACTTGATTATCATGCATGGATTGTAATTGGGATTCCATGGCTCCTGGCCATTTATCCGAATCAGGAGTGGACATCGCCTCTTGATAGGAAGTAGGTTCATCATTCTCAATGAATTCCACTTAATTACTTTCTGATATGAAAAATCCATATCTCTCGGGTTAGGATCATAACCTATCCGATCTACCATGGACTTGTGTATCTTGAATCGGTTC
Organism: Adenophora triphylla var. japonica; assembly: GCA_022495995.1. Classification (NCBI taxonomy): domain Eukaryota; kingdom Viridiplantae; phylum Streptophyta; class Magnoliopsida; order Asterales; family Campanulaceae; genus Adenophora; species Adenophora triphylla. The sequence goes on along the minus strand of JAFEMH010002550.1, from coordinate 76,587 downwards.
CACAGCTCCTTGCGAACTTGGTTCCGTCTTTACTCTCGGTTCCATGTTATCTTCGAGCTCTTGAACTTCTTCAAGATTAATTTTACTCCCACTAGATCCTTTATTGAGAAACTATTTCTCAAGAAAAGTACCACATTGAGCAACAAACACTTTGTTCTCATTGCGGTTGTAAAAATAATATCCTTTAGTTTCCTTAGGAAAACCAACAAAAATAACTTTGTCAGATTTTGGTGCTAACTTATCAGAGAAAAGTCTCTTCACATAAGCTTCGCAACCCCAAATCTTCATGAAAGACAAATTTGGTTTTCTTCCATGCCACGTCTCATGTGGGGTCTTAGGAGCCGATTTAGTAGGGACTCTGTTTAGTGTGAATGCAGCAGTCTCTAATGCATGTCCCCAAAAGGAAATAGGAAGGTCAACTTGACTCATCATCGAACGCACCATGTCCAACAAGGTTCTATTCCTCCTCTTAGACACATCATTCCATTGTGGTGTTTCGGGTGGTTTCAACTCTGAAACGATTCCACAGTTTTTGAGATGATTGTTAAACTCTTGGCTTAAATATTCACCACCTCGATTGGATCAAAGTACTTTAATAGTTTTGCCAAGTTGATTTTGTAATTCATTTTGAAATATTCTAAATATCTCAAACGATTCACTTTTGGACTTCATCAGATAGACATAGCCATATCTAGATAAGTCATCAGTGAATGTAATGAAATACCGAAATCCTTCCCTAGCAATACTACTTAATGGTCCACATACATCTGTATGCACTAGGGCCAATAAGTCACTAGCCCTTCTACTACTCTTAGTGTAGGGTGGCTTGATCATTTTACCCAATAAACAAGATTCGCATATCTCATATGATTCATCATGTGAGTCTAAAAGTTCATCTTTATGGAGTTTAGAAATACGTTTCTTATTTATATGACTAAGTCGAAAATGACACATAAATGTGTTGTTCACATCATTCGGTTTAGATTTCTTATTTACATTATAGATATCTTCAATATCATTTTTGTTTCTCAACATCAAGGATATAAAGGCCATTAAATGAATGTGCAATACAATAAAGCATATCATTTAAATAAATAAAAAATTTCTTATTCTCAATAAGAAAACTATATTCTTCATTATCCAAACAAGAAACTGAAATAATATTCCTACTCAAATCTGGAACGTAATAACAATTGTTCAAAACAAGTACTAGTCCACTAAGTAAAGTAACTTCATAAGTTCCTACGGCTAATGAAGAAACTCTTGCTCCATTCCCCACACGTAGGTCCACTTCACCCTCTTTGAGTAGCTTTCTATTCTTTAGCCCCTACACAGTTAAACAAATGTGAGATCCACATCCGAAATCCAATACCCATGAGCAAGAAATTGAAAGGAAAATATCTATCATATAGATACCTGAAGCAGCAACAATCGTATTGCCCTTTTTCGCTTTTAGGCCTTCCTTATAAGCCTTGTAGTTTCGCTTCCAATGACCAACCTCTTGGCAATGGTAGCAAATTGCATCCTTTTGAGACACTTTGGGTTTAGCCTCTTCGGCATTGGCAACTTTTGCCTTAGGTTTAGCAACCTTGGCTTTACCTTCTTTGCCTTCCTTTTTGAACCCTTTTCTTTGTTAACTATTAACACATTTGCGGTACTAGGCTTCTTGATATTTTTCTCTGCATTCTTAAGCATCGCATGCAATTCTGCCAGATTTTTCTCCATTTCACTCATGTTATAGTTCATAATGAAATTACCATAACTTTCAGGCAATGAATTCAATATCGTATCTGTTGCGAGTTCCAAACTCATAGGATACCAAAGCCTATCAAGGTGCTCAATATATCCTTTCATCTTAAGGACATGAGGACCTACCGACTGCCCCTCTTGCATCTTGCATGCATTAAGAGCCTTCACCACATCATACCTCTCTTGCCTAGCTTGCACTTGAAACATTTCCTTTAAGGGTTTTGTAGGTCGACAAAAGCAGCTTCCATGTGTTCAAGGTCCTTCTGAAGAGCCTTACACATGGTGGTAAGTATAAGGCAAGCAACATCATTAGAATCATCAACATGTTTCTTATGTTGCTTCTTATCTGCCCTTGCAGCATTGGCAGCGGGTTCTATAGGAATAGGTTCGTCAAGAACGTACAATTTCTTTTCTTGCCTAAGAACAATTCTTAAGCTTCTGATCCAATCAGAATAGTTTGTACCGTTCTCTTCGAGCTTGTCCTTTTCAAGGACGGATCTCAGTGACAATGGTTGATTATTGTGTGATGCCATTTCTACAATAAGATATACAAACAATATGAGCACATATAAGTATCAATTCATTTACCATCTAAGAGACAAATAATGTATTTCATAAATAGTCCCACTAAATTATACACCTTCAAATACAAGCATGTATCATATAATTATAATGGGCTAAGATACATATTTCACTTAATTTTGGTTTAACTGAGTCAATGCCCGAAATCAATCTATTTAGGTAGATAACATTTATCAATCATATCATATATGACTCTTATATCTTTTATGAGATTCTAGACATCTTATGTCAACACATGTTTTAATCTCATCTATGCCTTGTGTCAAAACTCTTTTGAAAGCACCAATTAAGTTTAACCTTTTTCAAACATATGAGACACATAGAACGATGCACCTAAGTGAGTTGAAACTACATCAACCGTTATCTCATCTTGATCCATATTAAGATATAATGATGCACCCAACTGAATCGAAACTACATCAAAATACCCAAATATTTCACAAGTATTTTAATGGGGTGGCATAAAACTTAAACATTTAAGAAGGTTTTTCCACATAACAACAAACATCGCATGGTTGTATATGAAACTTATGTATACATAATCATGAACATGGAATTTCACATAATATCCTACTTTAGGATCATACAAATAATCATGTAAAAATAACAATTATTGACTACATAATTATTCAATTCTCAAAATTTAAGGATTCAGATAATCATGTTAATCGAATTAAATATGAACATCAAATCCTAAACAAACAATTTATTTCAATTTGAGAATTTACTAATCTAATTAATCAAATTAAAGAGATCAATAACCCATGTAGAAGATTAATTACATCAATCATCAATTAATCATAGTCATGTCATATCGCATATAATTGTTTCATAAAGCAATACAAATAAAATCATCAATCTATATCATCTAGCATGTTAAAGCATACAATCCAATTATATCTAGCATTCCAATTTTAACCTAATTACGATTAAACGTGGCTCTGATACCACTGTTGGGTTTTGGGGTTACATACGCAGCGGAAGACTTGGAATATAAATTAAAACCCTAGCCATGAATTCGTCTAATATGAATAGATAAAACATGAATATAGATTTACTAACCTTTGTTGCGAGTTTATCTTTTGTACAAGAATCGTAATTCAGATTTGAATCGTCGACGAAACTTTGATCTTCTTCCTTGTTCTTCCTTGGTGATGAATCAACAACGTAGGTCTCCAAGCTTTAGGTGATAAAGAAATATCCCTCTATCGGAAATCCACACACGAACGAACCAACATCTGTATCTTGTTTGGATTGCTAGATGATCCTCGATTGTTGAAACTCTTTTCAACAATCTATGGCTGTTATGGAATTGAATCTGGGGAGTTTTGATCTTTGATTCGTAATCAAGATCAATCAATTGGTGTTTCTTAAACCCTAATTTTCGTGTACCTTGGCTGAAGAAAAGGGGGCTATTTATACTTTATAAAAATTCCTAACCATTAGGAAGAAACCCTAATCCAAGCTAAAAACGAAGGTACCAGATCTGGCGGTGAGGCAGGTGCCTGAGATGGGGTGAGGCACCCTCCTGTTCTCCAGAAAATAACCCCCGTGGTTTCTGCCTTTGAGGCAGGCGCCTGGGCCAAGGCGAGGCGGGCGCCTCGCGGCCCGAAAACATTGCATGTGTCCAATTTTCCATATTTAAGCCATTTTCAATCCGTTCTTTATGTGTGACCCTATAAGAATTATATTTATGTTGGTAGTGAGTTGAAACATCAAACCTCTCAAGACATAAGTGGTTTCTAGCAATACATTATGTCCACCCAATTAATATAACATCAAAGATTGATTTCTTGATAAATCATTGCCACAATCCCTTTGTCACACGATGTCATATTGAACATAAGCCATGGTCCACGTCAAATTATATTGTTCAATGCTTTTCGACTCCGAGTATGTTGATAATCCAAGTGCATTTGATCTCTATAAAATCTCTTGAGTGTGGCCACACATTTCATTAACACAATTCATCGAGGGGCCCAAGCAGATATCTCTCTTTACGAGGGACAAATCCCATCTTGACTTATCATTCTTCCCTACAAGAATCCAGTCGTGCCAACATAGCCTTTATTGCTATTTTATTAAAGATATTGTTAGACTACATCAAACACAACGTTCATCATGTGGAAGGCGATGATAATCTCAGGTACTAAGTATTCTAATGACACGACTATCATGAGATTTAATTATGACATATATGACCATAAACCACGTTATAAATCTCATAGATGGGTCGGTCCAGTAACTTGTTCTCTAACAAGTACCCATAAGCGTAATGTGCATCCCCATGCTTATAATCATCTCTATGATTATCCATTATCAACTTATACTAGTTATTCACAATAACTAGGGACACAGATTATTATAACAAACATGTAAAACATATAATAATCAAGATAAACATTCTCTAGTATAAATGGTAAAGACGATTACATAACGGTATTAGTTATGAGTCAAAATAACTATAAGCCTAGGGCATAACATCAATAGTCTTCAATGCGACGTAATTTTCACATTTAATGGTACGAATTCTGTCGATTGGACATTCGTATTGGGAATCGGTGTGGGCTTTTAATTTGGCCAACGATTTGACAATAATCCAACCATTATCCAACCTTTCCAATTAAGGTAAGGAAAAGGAGATATAAAAGGAGAAGTTAACTTCTTTCTAAACTTTACAGTCTTCAATCTCCTAAGAGCTTAGCAAGATCAAGAGCAAAGAATCCATCTCCAGCGATTAGCAAATCCTTTTCCAACGTCAGTGTTATACTTCCCTTCTTTGAAAGTATAAGGTATTAATCAATTTTGCCTTTCTGGGTTCTGATTTTGAAATTTCTCTTCTTTTCCGCCATGGCTAGAACCTTTGGCTACGAGCTATAAGTTAGGTATGGGTACAACTTGAAATTACCCAGATTCGAGAGGCGCAGTGATTGCGCCTCGGCATCTGGCATTCCGCTTTTTTTGCGTTGGTTGAGTGGAGGTGTCTCGCTATGTTTTTGCTTGTAGAGTCGCCACACCGTTTTGATTAAGCCCAAAACATTGAGAAAAGGCATCAGTTTAAAAATAAACTGTTTTTGTGTGATGACATTTTTGAGTTCGGAGGTTCGGTTACTCCTCGGGAAGAGAATATTAGAATATTAGAGCTCACCCGAGTCGCCTCATAAAAACGAGTCTTTCGACACCCCTTCTTTCTTTAAATGTTGTGTGTATGTGTGTATGTGCTTTTAAAAATGCATGCGGTATCAGATGTCTACATTGTACACTACATATTGAACTGTATTGAAATAGTAATGGAAGGAAGCCTTACCAATATTGGTTCGTGTCTGTCTTCCGCTGGGGAATAGTATTTGAGGATGGAATAGTGTTTCGGAACGGACCGGGATTGCTTCGGGATGTGCCAGTTGTCTGCGGACAGAGCTTCGGCGTGCCTCGGGATTGTCAAGTGTGTACTCGAGCAGAGTTTCGGTATGCGTTGGGATCGCAGGGATCGTTGGCTGGATTCGAGCAAAGGTTCGGTGTGCGTCGGGATCGTCGGTTGCGTTCGGACAGAGTTCCGACGTGCGTCAAAATCGTCAATTTGGCTCGGAAAGGGCTGGGACGCCTCGGGAAAGACCAGGCAAGGCTTTGGAGTACCACGAGGGGCCTAAAAATACCTCGAGAGTGCCTCGGGGCAGCGCGGGAGCATCTCAGGAGCGCTCAGTAGGACTTCAGAGCACCGCGAAGGAGCTCGGAAGGCCCCGGAAGGAACCGAAAGGGATTGGGAGTGCCCCGAGGGGTCTTAGAAGGGCAACCAGAAGGCTTATGGAGAGAGGAGAAGAGGGAGATGTCTAAAATGAGAGAGGGGGAGCCCTCTATTTACATTTTTCTAAAATGTGCAAGAAGGTCCGTACGGACCTTCCATGAAATCCAAAAATTTAGTTTTCCCAAATTTGAGGGAATAATGTGGACTTTAAGAGGATTTCATAATTATGATGTCTGGTTGTAAAGAGGTCCGTACGGACCTATTAGCATGCAAAGAGGTCCGTACGGACCTTCTGTGCTTTTCCAATTTTTGCATAATTCCTAAAAAGTCCTTTTATGTTTTTTTGTCCCAGAAAGGCCCCCCTTGGTTTGGTTGGTGGTTTTTTGGGCTTTTGAGGGCTTTTGAGGGTTTTTTTAGGGTTCCGAGTATTCGAGACTGCGTTTGCGTGAGTCTGCGGTGTTTCCCGTGCGTTTGGAAGAGGGTGATCCAGATTGGGGTACTTACAGAAGCCCCTCGACGATGTCACTTATGGAGGAAGTGGGGTCATTGATAAGATAAGGGTCTTGATCTGGATCGCGTGCATGAGAGAGGAGGTGGCTGTATAGGTCGGTTCGTGAGGACGTGGCAGTGTCCTGTTGTGTGACCGTTCTGGTCAGTTGGCTGGACCCTGTGATAGGATTCCTACGTATCCCTAGCGGGAATCAAGCCTGATCATTGTTCGTGTGTGGGATGAGTGTTGTCGTGTACGAGGACGTGTGATGTCCTCTAACTGAGAATCTGTGTGTGGACGTGTTAGTGTCCTGTGGGTGACCGTTTAGGTCGGTTGTGAGGACGTGGTGGCATACTGTGTGATCACATAGGTCGGTTGTATGGACGCGGTGGCGTCCCATATGACCGTATAGGTCGGTTGTGTGGACGTGGTGGCGTCCTGCGTGACCGTATGGGTCGATTGTGTGGACGTGGTGGCGTCCTGTGTGACCGTATAGGTCGGTTGGCTGGACCCTGTGATAGGATTCCTACGTATCCCTAGCGAAAATCAAGCCTGATCGTAGTTCTGACGTCGTGAAATTGTGAGTGTATGCAGGCGTGGTGGTGCCCTGAAGTGTCGTGTGACCGCTGAGGTCGACTATGAGGACGTGATGGTGTCCTGAAATGGAAATTTTACAGTTTTTCAAACCGGGTAATTTAAAGCCTTCCGGGCTGGAGATAATTATTTAGGAGGTTCATACGGTCTTTTGGACCGAGTGGCTTAGAGCCTTCCGAGCTGCGAATGGTGGTGATTTAGCTGATTTATGAGGTCTCCCGAATCGAGTGGTTTAAATCCTTCCGAACTACGGATAATGGTGAGGACGTGTTATGCCCTCTTGCTGAGGTTGTGTCGTGCGTGAGGATGTGTTGTGTCCTCTGACTGAGGTTTTGTCGTGCGTGAGGATGTGTCGAGTCCTCTGACTTATGGTTGTGTCGTACGTGAGGATGTGTTGTGTTCTCTGACTGAAATTTTGTCGTGCGTGAGGATGTGTTGTGTCCTCTGACTTGTGGTTTTATCGTGCATGAGGATGTGTTGTGTCCTCTGACTGAGGTTTCGTCATGTGTGTGGATGTGTTGTGTCCTCTAACTTGTGGTTTTGTCATGTGTGAGGATGTGTTGTGTCCTCTGACTGCGGTTTTTTCAGGCATGAGGATGTGTTGTGTCCTCTGACCGAGGTTTTGTCGTGTGTGAGGATGTGTTGTGTCCTCCGACTGAGGTTTTATCGTGCGTGAGGATGTGTTGTGTCCTCTAACTGTGGTTGTGCCATGCGTGAGAATGTGTTTTGTCCTCTGACTGAGGTTGTGTCGTGCGTGAGGACGTGTTTTGTCCTCTGACTGAGGTTTTGTCGTGCGTGAGGATGTGTTGTGTCCTCTGACTGAGGTTTTGTCATGCGTGAGGATGTGTTGTGTCCTCTGACTAAGGTTTTGTGAGGATGTGTTGTGTCCTCTGATTGAGGTTTTGTCATGCGTGAGGGTGTGTTGTGTCCTCTGACTGAGGATTTGTCATGTGTGAGGATGTGTTGTGTCCTTTTTCTAAGGTTTTGTCGTGCATAAGGATGTGTTGTGTCCTCTAATAGAGGTTGTGTCGTGCGTGAGGATGTGTTGTGTCCTCTGACTGTGGTTGTGTCGTGCGTGAGGATGTGTTGTGTCCTCTGACTGAGGTTGTATCGTGCGTGAGGATGTGTTGTGTCCTCTGACTAAGGTTTTGTCATGCGTGAGGATGTGTTGTGTCCTCTGACTGAGGTTATGTCGTGCGTGAGGATGTGATGTGTCCTCTGACTGAGGTTTTATCGTGCATGAGGATGTGTTGTGTCCTCTGACATGTGGTTTTGTCGTGCGTGAGGATGTGTTGTGTCCTCTGTCTGAGGTTTTGTCCTGCGTGAGGATGTGTTGTGTCCTCCGACTGAGGTTTTGTCGTGCATGAGGATGTGTTGTGTCCTCCGACTGAGGTTTTGTCGTGCGTGAGGATGTGTTGTGTCCTCTGACTATAGTTGTGTCGTGCATGAGGATGTGTTGGTCCTCTGACTGAGGTTGTGTCGTGCGTGAGGATATGTTGTGTCCTCTGACTGAGGTTTTGTCGTGCGTGAGGATGTGTTATGTCCTCTGACTGAGGTTTTATCGTGTGTGAGGATGTGTTGTGTCCTGTGACTGAGGTTTTTTCGTGCGTGAGGATGTGTTGTGTCCTCTGACTGAGGTTTTGTCGTGTATGAGGATGTGTTGTGTCCCATGACTGTGGTTGTGTCGTGCGTGAGGATGTGTTGTGTCCTCTGACTGAGGTTGTGTCGTGCGTGAGGATGTGTTGTGTCCTCTGACTGAGGTTGTGTCGTGCGTGAGGATGTGTTGTGTCCTCTGACTGAGGTTGTGTCGTGCGTGAGGATGTGTTGTGTCCTCTGACTGAGGTTTTGTCGTGCGTGAGGATGTGTTGTGTCCTCTGACCGATGTTTTGTCGTGCGGTAGGATGTGTTGTGTCCTCTGACTGAGGTTTTATCGTGCGTGAGGATGTGTTGTGTCCTCTGACTGAGGTTGTGTCGTGCGTGAGGATGTGTTGAGTCCTCTGACTGAGGTTGTGTCGTGCGTGAGGATGTGTTGTGTCCTCTGACTGAGGTTTTGTCGTGCGTGAGGATGTGTTGTGTCCTCTGACTGAGGTTTTGTCGTGCTTGAGGATGTGTTGTGTCCTCTTACTTGTGGTTGTGTCGTGCGTGAGGATGTGTTGTGTTCTCTGACTGAGGTTTTATCGTGCGTGAGGATGTATTGTGTCCTCTGACTTGTGATTGTGTCGTGTGTGAGGATGTGTTGTGTTCTCTGACTGAGGTTTTCGGAGGCGTGATTGCCTTGTGTGATTTTGAGATGCGTGATTGCCTCGTGTTTTGTCCGCTGGGGAAAGGTTGGACTTACGATGACTGCCGGTGTTCATCTGCTAGGGACATGTAGTTTCGTATGGGCTTTCAAGAGTTCCCGTTTGAGTTTTGTCCGTTGAGGAGGTGATTTCGGGCTTACTTTGATGGCCGGTGTTTGTTTCACCGTTTTGTGTTTTGGAGGCGTTTCGTGCCTTGGGATTTGTGTTTGGAGGCATTTGCGCCTTTTGTGTTTGTTTTACCGTTTAGTGGGCAAGACTCGGACTTACGATGACAGCCGGGGTTTGTTTTGCCGTTTTGTGTTTTGGAGGCGTTTTGTGCCTTGGGATTTGTGTTTGGAGGCGTTTGCACCTTTTGTGTTTGTTTTACCGTTTAGTGGGCGAGGTTCGGGCTTACGATGACGACCGGGGTTTGTTTTGTTGGGTTAAGGACCAAACTGCATTGAATATGCTGAAATAGGCCTTTGGACAGCCAGGGGCAAAGATTATAAGGGCTAAGGAGTAATTTGGCCAAATAATGCAAAGAGGTCCGTACGGATCTTCTTTCTTTGCAAAGATGTCCGTACGGACCTTCGTGAAATTTTGATTTCCCAGGCTTTGACCAGCTTCAGCAACGAGGCAGTCCCCAATGTTCCCCCTTCCAGTTCGTGAAAAACAGAGAGAGAGGGAGAGAAAACCTTAGTTTTTTTTATCAAAATTCCCTAAGTTAATCCTCCGCATTTGCTTGAATTGTTTGTTATGGCGGAAAGAGCTAGAAGAGGTCGTCGTCAAAGGGGCCAAGGGGCTATTGAGCAGAGATCGGACCTTCAAGGGAATTGCACTTCCTTTGTGCCTTCGTCGAGGAATCTGGATGTGTTGTATCCGAATCCGGAGGTGCACAATATGCGAGATAGGACCGCCGGGGAGGTAAGAAATCAATTTTGTCTTGATTCTTATTCGAATTATTGTATGCTAGAACTAGGTTTTAATCCTTCGCATATTTGGGGCTTTTGTTATTGCCATGCTTTTTTGTGAAATTCGGGATGAATTGTTGAAATTGAGCATGTAAGAATTGTGGGTATGTGATTTTTGTGCAAAAATGTGGAGATTAGCTCTTATTTGTGAAAATAAAGTGCCTCTCTTTGAAATGCATGCTTTGGTGTTTTGTACCTTATGCTATTTCTGTGTGTACATTGTGAAAAATCGTCGTGTATGGACGGACTTTGTAAAAAGTGTGACGTGTGCCGTGTTTTGTGACGGGTTTTGTCTGAAAGTGTGTACCGTGTAGGGACGGACTTTTTGAAAATGTGTCATGTAGTGTGTGCCGTGTTTTTGTGACGGACTTTGTGGAAAGTTTATGTGCAATGTGCGCCGTGTTTTTTGTCGGGGTTTTTAAAAAATGTGTCGTGTAGGGCTTAATCCCTCTTTTGAGAAAATTTGTAAAGTGTGTGCCGTGTTTTGTGACGGACTACCTGGAGAAAATTATGTGCAATGTGTGTCGTGTTTTGTGACGGGTTTTTTTTTTGTTTTGCCGTGTTGGGACGGACTTTTATGCTTTGCCGTGTTGGGACGGACTTTTTATGCTTTTCCGTGTTGGGACGGGCTTTTTGTGTTTTGCCGTGTTGGGACGGACTTTTTATGCTTTGCCGTGTTGGGACGGACTTTTTGTGTTTTGCCGTGTTGGGACGGACTTTTTATGCTTTCGTTTCCTTTTGGTATTTTGCATTAAGTACTGTGATTGACGCACCTTTGCTATGTTTACCTGCAGGATGAGGGGCCTTTGTCCGGAAAGGCGAAGAAGATGAAGTCTCGGGGGTGCTCGAGGCGGTAGTTGAGCTGTGGCAGCATTTGCCGGATATCTCCAGGGAGGGTAGACCGAGTCCTAAGAGGCTGGTCTTTGGTTCTGATTTGGGCGCGTTCGTTGAGAACCTTGCCGGGATCGCGGAGACGAGGAAGAACAGGAGCATCTTCCTGGCCTTGTCTGAGTATTGGTGGGACACCATGCATACCTTCCATCTGAGCTGGGGAGAGGTGACGGTGACTCCCACCGACTTTGCGGCGATTCACGGGCTTTCCTTGAAAGGAGGGCCAGTGAGATGGCGGGACAGGATGTCCGATGGGACGCTGGCGGAGCTGCTGGGCTTCGCGCCTTCTCCACGTAGGGGCCTGGGCATGTTATATGGCGACGTGGAGGCGCAGATTACGGCCAACATCGGGGTCTATCGCCGGGGCACCGACTTGGTGACGGCTGAGCAGCTGGCGCACTCTTTCTTGTGGTTCGCTTTTTCCGAGACTTTGTTCTAGAATCACTCTACCTCGGCTCCTTTTCTTCTACTGGAGAGCTTGGTGGGTTTGGGGAGAGTTGGTGAGATTTCTTGGGGCGAGGCAGGCTTGGCCGAGCTCTATTTTTCCTTGGACCGGTTTAGCCGGCGTGGCCGATTCCACAGGATACTTTGATTTTGCGTTGGAGGTATGAGTTTATTGCTGTTTGTGATTTAGCAGTTTGTCATTTCTCCGTCTTCTTTTGCCCTGAGCTTTATCTGCTTTCGTTGCAGGTGTTGTTTTATGAGATCTTCCGGTGCTTTCCATGGGATCGGGATGCTGAGGCCATGGAGGCCTATCCTGCTATACTGGGCTGGGCCCGTTCCGTTGAGGAGGAGGAGGACGGTCAGGAGGAAGCTCACCATCACATATCGGGAAGTACAGGAGTTCTTGGAGAGAGATAGCTCGGCGGAGTTTGAGCTGTACCCCAGGGTTCGGTATGGCGGCGACGCTTGAGGGTGGTCCCGTGGTGACGCAGCAGAGGAAGATGCTGCGGGGCCTGACTTGTGATGTCATGTACTTGGGGGAGAGGGTCTTCTGGCAGCATGGCGGTGTGCCCCCTATGGCTTCGAGGGATCCACCCTTTGGGATGATGCATGCCCGCGACATGGATGTGCTAGAGTACGACAGGTACCTGGGCAATTTGAGTGCCGAGGAGTTCATTTTGTATGGCGAGGAGTACGGGACCTTCGTCAGGAGGAAGCTGAGGACGCCACAGGTGTTGGCGAGGAAGAGGCGGGATGGCCCACCACGTCCTCCAAATGTTCTGGTGCCTAGGCCGAACTTCACATATGTACGCGGGGATTCGTCGAGGCGGAGGGTGTCGGTACTGTCCTCGAAAGCAGCTTCCCCGCTTTGCTATTGGGTTGACCCGGATGCGCCGGTGAGTGTGCTTACTCTTTTCCATCTTGGCATCTTTTTTGTATTTTTTTCTCTTTTTGTTGAGTATGACTGTATCTCTTTAGCTGAGCGTTTCTTTGGCTGTTTGCTTGTGCAGGTCTCGGGGAGATCCTTTGACACGTTGACCCACCGTTTTGTGGCAATGCGGTCTTTTGCGAAGAAGATGGCGGGGAAGCTGTCTTGTAGATCTTCGCGGCGTGTGCCGGCGTACGAGCCGATGCCTTCGAGCCATTCTGTGGACGTTCCTTCATCGAGCCGCAGCAGGAGGGACCTGTTCGGGGGCGGCATAGTTTGGATGCAGGGACGTCTTCGGGGGTCCAGAGGCTGCTAATTTTTCACCAGTTCTTGCACAACGGGAGAGGCTCAGGGAGAGGGTTCGTCGGAGCCTCCCTTCTTTGATCCTTTCACCGGGCTCGATCCCTCGGATTACTTCGAGTACTTGCCTCAGGAGGGGGTCCAGTATTCGGATGGTGTGGCTGGCGAGTTTGCCGAGATGCCTGACTTCTCGTTTGATGAGGTCGATGATGATGAGTCGGAGTAGGGCTCATTTGCTTTCCCTCTTTCCATGTTTTTTGTTTAGAAACAGACATTTTGGTACCTGTAATAAAACACTTGTATTTGCACATCAAAGTATTTTATTTTAAGATGTAATGTCGTATTTTGTGATTCCCCGGGATTGTCCTAAGAATTGTTGCTAGTTTATTATTTGTGCATGCCATGTGAGCTGGGAGTGCATTTGTGGGTAGCGTATGCTTGTCGGAAATGGCTTTGGCCAGAATTTGGACAGTTTGGAGCAAGGCCCTGCTGGGAAGAGTGGCTGTTGTACTATTTGCTGGAAACGTGGGACCAAGATGCAAGAAGGTCCGTATGGACAAACCTAGGGTGCAAAAAGGTCCGTACGGATCTTCTTTGCCTTTGGGGAAGGGATAAGTGTTTTCAGGATGTCTGAACTTTCCCCACTTCCCATTTGCAGTCATTTCGAGCTTTCTTCCCCATTTTCTCTAGGAACCTCCATTTTTGCCATGGATTCTTCGTACGTTCCAAGAGTTTTGTCGAGGCTTTCGAAGGAGCGGTAAGCATACTTCCTTGAGCGGCTGAAAATGTGGATGCGACACCGTATGAGGCATCATAGGCGGGATTTCGAGGTGAGGTTTCAACTCTGCTCGGTTTGGTCCCTTAAGGAGTTGGTTCCTGATTGGGAATCGTTGCGGGCTGCCGCGAAGTTCTGGGATGTTAGGAGGCATGTGTATAGCTTCTCCTACAATGAAGTGACGCCCACTTTCGAGGATTTTTGGGCTTTGATTGGAGGACCGTAGGTGGAGGCCATCTCGCTTCCTTTGATTGGCGGTGCTGCCGTGAGCGTGAAGCTTGCATGCTTTCATCGGACTTCGTTGAGAGAAGTGCACGGTATGACCTTTGATTCAGGTCACATTGACATTTCTGCGCTGCCGGAGCGGTTTATGAGCGATGACGAGAGTGACGTCTCGTGGGATGCATTTGCCTTGTACGTGATAGCGACGCTTTTCATGGTTGGCTCCCTTGGGGTATGCGACGGCGCTTTGCTGGATATGGAAGGGCACTGCAGAGCTGGAGAGGATATTGTTCCGTTGGTGTTGGGGGAGACCCTTCACGGCATTAATCGTCTGGCGACTGGGGATAGGTTCATGAGAGGGGAAAGCCCCGCTTTGCTCACCTTGTGGCTACGAGAGAGACTTCAAGCTATGCCCGAGGCTCCGACGTCATTTAGTCCATGGTATTTTGCTCGGCGACCTCTTGCATTGGATATGGATCAGTCCGCCTGGGAGAGATGGATGGCACAGCTTGGTACGCATCAGATCCGTTGGTGGGTTCCGCATTGGGGGATTGAGACTAGGAGGGCCTTTCAGGAAGGGTCCTATGTTTTCAGAGTTCCAGGTTTGTCTTGGTCCTCCTTCTACATTTTGTCGCTTGTTTCCCGACAGTTCGGGATGAGGCAGGAGCCCTTGTTGGGCTGGGATGACCTTGCCACTGCGGAGGTAGCTCCTCTTTGTATGGCAGCTCCAGGTGCTCTTTTGTATTTCCTGAGGGTATGGAAGTATTCTGCTTTCCCTCCTGTGGTGCTCCTTCGACGTCGGGAGAGAGTTGTATTGACCACCGAGTACCTGGATTGGTACGAGCAGGGCATTGGGCAGTCCCAAGTGGTTTTGGGGAGCAGGCGTGAAGCGATTCTGGGGCCCGATTGCCGTCGTAGCTATTGCCTTAGGAGTGCCGAAGCCTGGTCTGACCCTCAGGATATTACGGGAGACGCTTTGTTTGACTACGAGACAAGAGTTGACCGACTGACGGAGAGAGGTCCTCTTTTGCAGACTCGCAGGGAGGAGATCCGAGCCGAAGCACGGGTGAATGATGCCCTGCGAGCTACTGGATTGTTTGACTCTACGGGGAGGACCCCTAATCTTGGATTGAGAGAGACAGAGTTGGCTCGCGTGGAGCGCAAGAAGACTCGCCGGGGACGAGGGAGGAAAGGGAAGAATGGCGAGGGGACAAGCGCAGATGGCGCAGAATGACCTCCTAGGTATACATTCATTGCATTGTAAACACATTATTAAGCTGTCTTTTCGCATGTTGTGAACATGAGAGTAGACCGTGCTTGAATTCATCAAGAAATGTTGTAATTGTTAGTGATTTGTGATTTACTTTTAAAGCTTTGTCGAGACGCAAGATCTCTTGTTCGCCTTTTATTTCTTTTTGTGAGCCTTGATGGCATCCAGATTTGGATCCTTCTGTTGTATTTGCGGACTGAAGCAGCCTGGGCCTTGACGGCAATCCCTTTTGCCTGGGTTTTGTGTTTGGATGGGAGGTTGGATGATCCCTTGACAAGTCGTTTTGACGGTCTTTTCCATGGCTTCCTTGCCTCTTGTTTGTTGGCGTCGGGCTCTTGACCTCTTTTTTTTTGTAGCTTCTGTTTGAGCTTATTTTCTTTGTTTTTTTGAAGCGCGTGAGGGCAAAGACAATCCCCTAGCTTGGAAGTTGACATGGGTCAGTCGTTTGATGTTGAGTGACCTTCGGATGTTCTTTGATGTTGCCGCCGTCGTTTGACTTGGTCAAGGTGATGTTAGGGGCATGCTCTTGGAAAGTGCATAGTTTGATGGAGGCCTTGGTTGACATTCAAACTTTTGACTTTTTTGTGTATTTTTAGATCAAACCAATTAAGGTTGCCTACATTCCCCCGGACTAGAGGGCTCAGGTCTTCGTAGTTCGACACTACATGGAGTGCCAAGAGATGCACATTTGGTCTTGTTTAGGCGAAGTATCTGCGAAGTCTGCTTCCGTTGACTGGATTCATGAAGGGATTGCCGTCTAGGTCTGTCAGCTTCATGGCACCTCCGGAGAAGATCTTTTGAACCACTAAAGGGCCGATCCATGTTGGTTTCCATTTTCCCAGTGGGTTGGTTCGAGTGGGAGGCTTTTCTTTGAGTACCAGATCGCCTTCCCTGATGTCTCGGGACTTGACTTTCTTGTCGAAAGCTCTAGCCATTCTGCTTTGGTAGGCTCGGACGTGTTCCATGGCCTTTAGTCGTCGCTCGTCTAGCAGAGCCAGTTCGTCGTGTCGGCTTCGGAGCCATTCGACCTCGTTTATTTCGTTTTCTAGCAACACTCGAAGCGAGGGAATTTCCAATTCCACGGGTAGTACTGCTTCCATCCCATATGTCAGGGCGAATGGAGTTTCTCCCATGGCTATTTTGACTGATGTTCGGTAGCCCCAAAGTGCAAGATGCAGCTTTTCGGGCCAATCACGTCCTCGGGTGATCATTTTTCGGATGATCCGTTCGAGGGTCTTGTTTGCTGCTTCTACGATGCCGTTTGTTTGTGGCCGGTAGGGAGAGGACTTATGGCGTGTGATCTTGAATTCGGCCAACAGTCTGTCGCATTCTCCTTCAAAATGGGAGCCGTTGTCTGATATGACCTCGTTCAGGATGCCGTATCGGCAGATGATGTTTTCCTTGAGGAAATGTGCGACTTTCTTGGAGGTGAGAACCTTGTAGGACTTGGCTTCGACCCATTTTGTGAAGTAGTCGATGGCTACCAAGGCGAACTCGTGGCCATTGCTACCTGGTGGAGCAATTTTCCAGATGACATCGATTCCCCATGTGGCGAAAGGCCAGGGCGTAGTCATGCAGTAGAGATCGTGAGGAGGTAGATGATTAAGGTTGGAGAACCGTTGACACTTGTCGTAGCTTCGGACAAAGTGGATGCAGTCTGCCTCCATGGAGATCTAGTAGTAGCCCATCCGAAGAATGATTTGCATTAGGGCTCTGGCGTTCATGTGGGGGCCACAAGCCCCGTTGTGAACTTCGTTCATGAGCTCACTTCCTTTTTCCTGGCTGATGCAGCGTAGGAGTGGTCCTTGGTAGCGTTTTTAATAGCATGTCTCCAAGGATGACAAAGTGAGAGGCGAGGCGTTTTAGGGCCATGATGCTCTTGGCTTTGACTCCTTCCTTGCGTTGACCTTCCTCGTTCATGAAGGCAGTTTCCCCGTTTTTGAGGTATTGGAAGATCTGGTTGACATGCAATGTTGGTGAGGAGGCTTCCGATTTGCGTCTCTTTGGCTCTTCAGCAGTTCTCCAAATCTATCATGATTAAAACCTTCTCGGCAGCTTGGGCCCGATTTTCCTCTCATTTGACAACATGCTTAAATGTTTGTTTAATGCATTCGTTTAATTAATGTGTCTGCTTCTTTGTTAGATGAATTGTTATCAACTGTTTGTGTGTTAGTTAACTCATCATTTGTTAAATATGCAATGAAATGATATTTTAGAAAGGTCGGACCTTTTATTGAAAGCGTAGAGAAGATACATTATTGATCATGGATTCACTATCTTCGAGCGTAGAGCCGTCAGATGACTCAAAAGACGTGAATTCCTAGACAACATGACTCGAAGCTAGACTTTAGGCGACGAGGGATTGGACCAGGCTTCATTACTCTTTGCGGGCTGTAGGTCAAGAGAGGGTGGCAATGGCTTTGGTGGCCATTCTTCAGTTGATACGGATCCCAGAGGATAGCTTGCATGTGGTTTGACTTCAAACCAGATCGAGGAGGTTTTTGGTTGCTCCTTTGACGATGTCCCTCCATTGGTGTTGCTGCCAGACCTTGGGGGACCTTGATGGTAGAAGTCTTTGAGAGCTTCTTCCAGGAGGGCGAAGCATTCGGCGGTCGGAGTTGATTCTTGCTGATGTTGATTATCTTCATAGAATCTGCTTCCTTATCTGGGATCTTTGCTTGGACGACGTTTACGATGTCTGAATCGAGGGGGCATGCTATCTCTCCTTCCCTGATCAGGCTTTGGAGGAGGTCGCGCCATTGTTCTTCTAGGTCAGACACCGGGATGTTGAATTGGACTATGCTGTGATGGCTGTCCCCGTGAGATCCGAGCGTGTCGGCAAGAGGGTTGTCCTGCACCAGCAGGTCGGTGATGAGCCAGTTTTCTTCAAGAGGGTTTTCGGCGAAGTATGGGTCTACTCCTCAGTTAAGCTCTATCTGGGCGTCCATCTCTTGATCCTCTTTCAAGCATTCTTCCCAGTCGCATATTTCGGAGTTGTCATCTTGGCCCATGAGCTCTTCGATTTCTAACTCATCGCGGCTTAGAGCGTGGATGTAGAGATCCACTTCGTAGCGGGATAGGGCTGGAGACTGACCTGCAGAGGAGTATTAGGTCATGTTGGGACCTTCTTCTGGGTCGTAGCTTGCTGGCCAAGTACTTGCCATCGTGCTGCTTCCGCGGATCACCTCGAGGTTTCCATTGGCGTTGATGAATTTCACGCATTGGTGAAGAGTAGATGATACTGCTTTCATCTGATGCAGCCAAGGTCGTCCCAGCAGAGCGGAGAAGGTTGGTTTGATTTCCAAGACTTGGAACTCTATCGACTCCAATTGTGCGTCGAATTGGATCCTCAGATTGATTACTCCTACGACAGGGTGTGGAGTGGAGTCGTAAGCTCGGATTATCCGGGGCGAAGGTCTCATCAGGGAGCGGTCGACGCGGAGGCGTTTTAGTGTACTCAAGGCAATGATGTTGACTGCGGAGCCGTTATCGATCAAGACATTTGGGAGGTAGAACATCTCTATCTTTATGAGGATGAGGAGGGCCTCGTTGTGTCTGTTTTCATATATCAGCAAGTCTGCGTCTGTGAAGGCTAGACCGCTTCCGGTGCTGCCATTCGATTCAGTCTCCTTCGGGGAGCGTTTGATCATCCATTGGTGTGTCTTGATCGTGGCAGAGATCGAAGGGAGACACTCGCCCTTGGGCGTTCTTGTCTAGATTCCCGGTCACGGGACCGTTTGACTCTGGTTCGCATTCCCAGTCGTAGCGGGATAGCATGTTGACGGTTTCGGAGATTGCAGGAGGCCTACTCTCGCCTGGAGTTTCGTCGAAGGCTATCGTGTTCACCCTGTCATTTCGAGGGAATGGATTTCCAATGGTGTTGGGGCCACGGGGGCGTTCCAACTTTCCCTCTTCGATTAGCCCCTGGACCACTTGCTTTAGCACGAAGCAATTGTCAGTGGTGTGACCGGGGTAATTGTGGAAGGCGCAGTGCTTGCTCATATCCATGTTGGGCTTGAGAGTCTTTGGTTGGAAATTCTCGAGAGGCTTGAGAAGATTTCGCTTTACCAATGCTTCAAATACTTGGCCCAGAGGCATTTTGAGGTTGTCAAAATCTTTGGGCGTAAGGATGCGAGGGGGATTGTTGTTCCTCGGGAGTGCCTGATCACGGTTTACTTGAGCTCCGTTTTGGATGTAGTGTACCGTTCCTGTAGCTTCTTTTCCTTTGTTCGGGACAGGTGCTGGATTTGACAGGTTTGTCCGATAGCGGTAAGATGAAGCAGGGTTGGCTGTGGTCTTCTGAAGGCTCAGGGTCTTTTCGAACTTGGTTCCGGCGTTGACCATGGCACGGAGATCTGGATAGAAGTGATGGCTGATCAAGGTCCTCAGAGATGGTTTGAGGCAGGAATGGAAGATGTCCATTTGCTCTTCCTTGGAAAGTGGATCCATTATCTCGCTTAGCTTCCAGTTCCATCTTTTGTAGAACTCACCCACATGCTCGTCGTCCTTTTGTTCGGTGGCTTGCAGATCGTGGCGATTTGTCTCCCACTCAAGGTTGGCGCTGTACTTCTCCAGGAAGAACTCGCTGATTTGGTCCCACGTGGAATGGTTTTCTGCCTTTACGTTGAGGAACCACCTTAGCGCTGTGGATTTGAGAGAATGCTGGAAGTGATCCGCCATTTGTTGAGGGGTTGCCCCTTTTGCTCTCATTCCCAAGACATAGGTGTCGATGTGGGTTTTTGGGCATTCTTTCCCGTCAAACTTTTCCATTTCCGGCATCCTGAACTTCGGAGGAAGCGGGACCACCTTGTTTGGATCAGTGGGCATGAGGGAGTCCTTCCGAGAACTGGCTAGTTTGCCTTGCATGTCCTTCATTTGCTCGATCAACTATGCCATGTGGGGATCGGCAGGTTGAGGCGGGTTGCCGTTTTCGGGGATGGAAACCGAAGATGGAGGTGGATTGGCCGATGGGATCGCCATTCGGGAGTCTTTGGGAGGTAGTTGAGTGTATACCATCCCGTACCACAGGTTTTGAAATTAAGGGCATGATTGCCCGGGCCGCTAAGGGTTGTGTTTGGGAATTGGGGAAATGTTTCATTAGCCCCAAGTGGCAGACCAGCGGGTGGTAGGTTTGAGATGTCGGGATATCCGCTTGGGATGCCCGTCCCAGGTAAGCTTTGGGATTTTTGGCTATGAATACGAGGCTCGTATAGAGGCAGAGGATTGAATCCTGGGGGATACCGAGATGCATTGGGATCTGGTGGAGCAGGCATGTATGTGTCTTTGTTGAAATCTGAGCTTGGGGCGCGAGTGGCCGGGAAACCTGGCTGTGGCCGAGGCGGGCACGTCGGAGTTGCTTGGGCGATGCCTGAGTGGAGCTTTGAGCGAGAGCTGCTTTGCATTGCTGGGATCTCGTAGCTTGGCGGAGGTGGGACCTGCTGATAGCTTTGAGGACCCGGGGAGCTGGTATTTCTTCATCTTCTATGAGGACGAAGGTCCCATCAGGTTGGGGAACAACAACGGTTCCTCGAAGGCGCAGGGTGTCTACGATCCAGGCTTGCTGCTCTTCATGGCGCTTCTTGAGAGTTTCGAAGGCTCGCAGCACCTCTTCCATTGTCTGAAGGTTTCTTAGTGGCGGGGTTCCGTTTCCCTCACTGTTATCTGTTGATCCCGCCATGGGGGAGTAGCCGACTGTTCGGACCACTGAAACGGAAGGGCTATCGGACCTTGTGACCTCGATACTGAAAAGGCGGCTCCCGGGTACTCTCAACCACTCTCGGTTCGCTGGAGGGGGGTGACGGGTAAGGTTTAGACATGGAAAGGCCCGTGGCATGCAGTTTCCGCCTTTTATTTATGATTTTTTTTTGTTGTTTTAATTTACTTAAAACAGTGTTTTCTCAAAATCCTAGGTAGGTTGGAAAAGATTGCTCTTCTTTTTCGCAACTATGCTAGATCCTGGGTCAGTGGAGACCATCTGTGCGACTATAAGCCCCTCCTTTTGCACCTGTATTTCGACATCCCGGGGTGGACAGCCCCGGGCGAGGGTCCTATAGGGCAAGCGATTTCCACCGGCCTAAAAGAAAAATCGAACCTAAGGACTGATCCTGTCATGTTCATTTTAATGCGTTAGCCATGTGAATAGTGAGCCGAGCCGGCCCCTGAGTCAAGATCTGGTCGAGAGTTCGGCATGACCTCTCTTCACCTTGCTTGCGCGAGGGATCTATGACGTTAGGCGTTGGCTGGGTCATATCGTCATGGTTGACGTATTAAAGGCTTGATGACATGGTGTCATGTGGGCATGGATGTATATCTGGGACGGAACATCGTCTCGGTGTAGCTTCGAAAATCAAGATCAGGTCAAGATTTTAGCATGATCTTTCATCGCTTTGCTTGCGCAAGGGATTTTGAGTTCTGAGCTTTGAATCAGAAAATGGCCGGCATGGGATATGTATCCAGGCTGTATGACACGGACTGGGTAAAAACCAACCGAGTCTGGACAGAGTGTGACGCAAGCGTGCATGGTTGACACTGGCTAGGATGGGATGTTTGGAATGATCCCGTGCGTGTCCGAGAGGCGTAGGAAGGCCAAACGAACTGCAACTGAGACCACCCCGGGTTAAGGGTTGCAGTGTTCAGTGTATCCGAGGCAGCAGTGCGCGTAGCGTGCGGTGTACCGAGGCAGCAGTGCGAGTAGTGTGCGGTCTCTAAAATTCTTTTTTTGAGTAAAACAGAAGTTTTTGAAGAATTTTAAATGTATGTACACAGATGTATATTGATGCATTTTTTTGTATTTTTTTTTTGTAAAATAAAAAAGTAAAGCACATGCACACACACACAACAGTTAAAGAAAGGGGTAAAATGAAAGTTTGACCCTCATCATTGTTTTAAAAATTTTTTATTTTGTTTAAAAGTTTTTTTTTAAAACAAAATATCCCCAGCGGAGTCGCCAACTGAAATTACCCGGATCCGAGAGGCGCAGCGATTGCGCCCCGGCATCTGGCATTTTGCTTTGGTCGAGTGGAGGTGTCTCGCTGTGTTTTTGCTTGTAGAGTCGCCACGCTGTTTTGATTAAGCCCAAAACTTTGAGAAAAGGCATCAGTTTAAAAATAAACTGTTTTTGTGTGATGAGATTTTTGAGTTCGGAGGTCAGGTTACTCCTCGGGAAGAGAATATTAGAATATTAGAGCTCACCCGAGTCGACTCGTAAAAACGAGTCTTTCGACACCCCTTCTTTCTTTAAATGTTGTGTGTGTGTGTATGTGCTTTTAAAAATGCATGCGATATCGGATGTCTACATTGTACACTACGTATTGAACTGTATTGAAATAGTAATGGAAGGAAGCCTTACCAATATTGGTTCGTGTCTGTCTTCCGCTGGGGAGTAGTGTTTGAGGATGGAATAGTGTTCCGGAACGGATCGGGATTGCTTCGGGATGTGCCGGTTGTCTGCAGACAGAGCTTCGGCGTGCCTCGGGATTGTCAAGTGTGTACTCGGGCAGTGTTTTGGCGTGCGTTGGGATCGCATGGATCGTTGGCTAGATTCAGGCAGAGGTTCGGCGTGCGTCGGGATCGTCGGTTGCGTTCGGACAGAGTTCCGGCGTGCGTCGGAATCGTCGGTTTGGCTCGGAAAGGGCCGAGACGCCTCGAGAAAGACCAGGCAAGGCTTCGGAGTACCACGAAGGGCCTCAGAATACCTCGAGAGTGCCTTGGGGTAGCACGGGAGCGTCTCGGGAGCGCTCAGTAGGGCTTCGGAGCACCGCGAGTGAGCTCGGAAGGCCCCGGAAGGAACCGAAAGTGATCGGGAGTGCCCCGAGGGGTCTTAGAAGGGCAGCCAGAAGGCTTAGGGAGAGAGAAGAAGAGGGAGATGTCTGAAATGAGGGAGGGGGAGCCCTCTATTTATAGTTTTCAGAAATGTGCAAGAAGGTCCGTACGGACCTTCCCTGAAATCCAAAAATTTAGTTTTCCTGGATTTGAGGGAATAATGTGGACTTTAAGAGGATTTCGTAATTATGATGTATGGTTGCAAAGAGGTCCGTACGGACCTATTAGCATGCAAAGAGGTCCGTACGGACCTTCTGTGCTTTTCCAATTTTTGCATAATTCCTAAAGAGTCCTTTTGTGTTTTTTTGTCCCAAAAAGGCCCCACCCTGGTTTGGTTGGTGGGTTTTAGGGATTTTGAGGGTTTTTGAGGGTTTTTTGAGGGTTTCGGTTGTTCGAGACTGCATTTGCGGGAGTCTGCGGTGTTTCCCGTGCGTTTGGAAGAGGGTGATCCAGATTGGGGTACTTACACAACTTCATAAATCTTAGGATTTACAGGAGGCTAGAGGGGCCATAGACATAATTAACCTTATACGAGTGTGTCACCTTTCTAAAAATGTGGATTTTTTTTTTGTAGATAGGGTTCCCAGCGGGTGAGAGTATGGGGGACTTGGATGTGGATGGTCTATGGGTTATCCGCTTCCGTCTCTTCAACAAGCTAATTGATCATTTAATCATCTTCTATATCAAGTCTAATAGACCACCTTTTCCTCACAATAGGTTAGCTTTCCCGGGGGAATCTAGGTTATCTTTAGATATTTCGGACCCTTCTTCATTTAGGACTGATTCCCTATTTCTTTATCTTTTGTAGAAATGGCAGACAATTTCCAACAAGCAGTGAGCTCACAGAGTGAGACGTCGAGCTCCTCCTCTGGCAAGAGGATTGTGAACAAGTTTTGCTTCACAATGGTTGTTGGTCGGAATGAGAGGGGATATATGGCCCTTAAACCCTTGGGCCACCCTAGAGTCGAGCAAAGACTATTACATCTAAGCAAGGATGATGATGGGTGGAGATGGAGGGTTAGCCCCTTTGGTTCCAATAATAAGAAGCCTTAGGTATCCGGACTAGGTCATTCATGACAGGGAAAGGTTTACGACCAAGTGCCACTACTGTAAGAGAAGGCCAAACCACTGCAAGAATATGTTCCATTAAAGAGGTTAAGTGTTTTCCTTTTTTTGTCTTTGTTTGCTTGAGACTTTGCCCGTTCTATTTATTCTGAATTTCTTCTTTTGTCATGTTTAGTTCTCACCGCAGCTCAAGAAGCACAAATGGAGTGAATAGTCGACTTGGGTGATTGCAGGAGATGCCGCAAGGAGCACAGTAGGGCCAATGCTTGGGCCAGTAGGGAGGCCGAAGCCATTGCCAGGAATGATCTACTCCCAAAAGAAGGAGTAGGCATAGTGCCCATTAATGGAACTGAGCAAGTCCAACCCATTTAGCTAGAAGTCCAGGTGGAGGCCCATAGGGAGAAGGAGAGAGTGGAGCCCGAGCAACCTCTGGGGTCGAGCTATGACCCTCAAACTGATTCCATAGAAGGCCAAGAATGACAGGCTGACTTTGTAGATTTGGAGGACATTGAGGGCCAAGAGGATACACAGGGCGATCTAGCCCTTACCAGGACTAGAAAAAGGTCAAGGGTGGAGGAGGTTCCAGAGGATGCTTGTACTTCGAGGCCGTCGGGCTCCAGGTCAAGCATCCCAGCTGGTGAAGCTTCAACTTCAAGGGATGCAGGGGAGGTGCAGCCCAGGTGGATGCACTAGGCGATGTAGCCCCCTTAACTGGGGTAAAATATCTGTGCCGGGAGTACCCCGAGCTTTCCTTTGGCCAGGCCATCATCTGATGAGCAGTGGATATGGACTTGCTCGCCACTTTTTATGAGGAGGGGTTGACTCTAGAGGAGTATAGAAATCACTCCGGCCTGCTTGCTTCTGAGGTAATACTTTGGATACTCCTTCTCCCTTTAAATGTTATTATCTTAATCGCATCATTTCTGTCTCGTAGTCTTTGGATTTGACTGAACAAGCTAGTTGCAGCTGGAGAGCGACCTTAAAAAAGGAGCAGATAGCCCAAGCTAACTAATCCAGGAAGGCTAGAGAAGCCGTGGAGCTCAGGATGAAGCTAAAGGAAGCGGACTCCCAATGTTTAGCCCTCCAAACCGCCCATTTCAACGTTGAGAAGGAGCGGGATGAAGCTTACACAGCCTTGAAAGTGTCAAAGGAGTAACTCGCTCCCCTCCAAGAGCAAGTGGATGCTTGGGCTCCTACCAACGTTGCATTAGAGGAGGAGGTGGCCCAAGCCAGATAAGGCTAAGCTGGAAGGTCAGATGGAGTAGCTATCTGAGCTGGTACAAGATCATAATGCCAGACTGCTCAAGCTTGATAAGGACCATAAGGCTGCTAGGGTCAAGTGAGAGGAAAAGGCCCAATCTAGGGAAAGGGCTGTTGTGGAGAGATTTAAGGCCAGTGATGAGTGCTATAACATCATAGTGTCTCGAGCTAGAGACTTCTATGATGTAGGGCACCAACACATGGCTCGTCGGGCCATAGTTGATCCTTCTGCCAAGATAAGCATTGATAAATTGGCCCAATGGGAATTTGAGGATCGCTATGATGAGGCAGCCCACAGCGGCCACTCCTTGGTTCCTTACAACTCTAACGATCTTGTTGTTATCACCAAGCAAGATGCAGAAGATGGGCTTGAGCCCTGGGTTGCTCCAGCCGTTAAGCCAAGAAACTTTAACTTCATCATTCAAGAGCTTATTGAGGCCGATGAATTCGAGGAAGAGAGGGAGGTCACCCAGGACCAAGTTTTTGAGGATGCTGAGCAGCAGCAGCAGTAGCAGCAACATCAACAGCAACAACAACAGTAGGATATGTTTTCTGGTTTCTTTCTAACGAAAAAGTTCCAAAAATTTTGTACTTCTTTTTTATCATCATGTCTTAGCCTAGTTTGGGAGGCATTTTCCTTTATAGCTCTCTGTTTCCTTTTGGTCTTAGCCCACTTTTGGAGGAACATCTTTTTGAATGCTAGTTAACTTTATCCATTTTTTGTCGAACAAAGTTTTTTCACTTCATTGTCGAACTAGTATGAGAACGAGATCGGTCAAGATTTTAGTCGGACCTGTTTTGGATAACGAGACGGACTAAAGTTTTGGTCGGGTCTGTTTATAGAATTCGATTGAATAAGATTTTAGTCGAATATTCTTAAAGAACGAGATTGACTAAGGCTTTAATCGAACCTGTTTAAATAACGAGATTGACTAAGGCTTTAGTCGAACCTGTTTAAAGAATGAGATTGACTAAGGCTTTAGTCGAACTTGTTTAAAGAACGAGATTGACTAAGACTTTAGTCGAAACTGTTTAGAGTTCGAGATTGACTAAGGCCTTAGCAGAACCTGTTTAAAAAACAAGATTGACTAAGGCTTTAGTCGAATCTGTTTAGAGTTTGAGATCGACAAAGGGTGGAATCTAAGTGAATACACAGTAAGTATGAGACAGTAATGTTGGAAGAACTTTCTGGGGAGTAAGCCCTTTTTATTGATGACGTATCTTATTACATAGAGAATTCACCAGTTCTTATATTGACTTAGTAATAAACTCAAAACTAATATCTAGTCAAATGGTTTGCATACCAAGTATGTTTCATCTCGCTTCCTCCAGGTTTGCCTATCAAGTAGGTCCCCTCTTTGATTACCCCTGTGATAACGTATGGACCTTCCTAATTTTGTGACAGCTTGTTTTGCTCGGCCTTATGCTCTGTCACTTCAATTTTCCTCAAGACGTATTCCCCAACTCTAAAAGACCTCTTCTTGACACTTTTGTTGTGGTACCCCTTGGTTTTCTGTTTGTAGTTAACCATTCTGAGCTGGGCCATCATCTGCCTTTCCTCGAGCAAATCAAAGTCGATCAATTTGTTGGAGTCATTTTGGTTCTGATCAAATAGTGCAACCCTTGTTGTAGGAATCTATAGCTCGGTTGGTGCCATGGCCTCCGACCCATAGGTAAGAGGAAATGGGGTTTCCCCCATGGGACCCGTCTGGTTATGCGGACTATTCATAGGGAAAGTGGAAGTTCATCCAACCATCTTCCTGCTCTTTCATCCAAATTCTTACTTAGAGCTGTCAAAACCAACTTGTTGGGCGCTTTTGCTTGTCCACTTCCTTATGGGTAAGCGATTGAAGATTTCCAATGTTTGACACCCAACCTGTGCATTTTTGTCTCGAAAGCCGTTGAAAACTGAAGCCCGTTGTCAGATACAATCGAATGTGACACCCCAAAATTACACCATATATAATCATGGATGAGATTTTTGGCGTTTTCCTCGGTTATCTTGGCTAAAGGCTTTGCTTCATTCCATTTGGTGAATTGGTCTATTTCCACGATCACATACTTACAACTTCCATGGGCGGGTGGGAAGGGTCCGATCAAGTCTACTCCCCACACGACGAACGACCAAGTAGCAATCACATGAGTTGCTCGGTGGTTGGTAGCTTAGACAGGTCAGCATATCTTTTGCACTTGTCACATTTATGTACAAACTCGCGAGCATCATCCCTTTAATGTGGCTAGTAATATCCCAAAGTAGCTATCTTGTCTGCCAAAGTTTGGGCCCCCGGGTGTCCACCACATACTCTACTGTGTACCTCAAACAAAAGATGTGGGACCTTATAGCGGTGCGATTTTAATGAACACAGAGTCGCCACTTATTATTTATTTAGGAAAACAATAAGAAAAACATTTTGATATTTTAAAGAGATTCGAAGGTTCGGGGGTTAATTTATGGGATGGGAAGGTCGTCGAGCACCCATTCATTCCACCCAATCCGAAGATTGGTCTTGCCAATTGAGTATTATCAATCAAAACAATATAATAATTAAATAAGAACAAGAAAACCCTAATTAATTTCTTAATTAAGAATGTCGGGTTGTATGCTTCGAGATCACCTCCATGGATTGAAGGGACCTAGGCTAACCCTCTTTGATGGGATTACACTACTCTAAAAGCAATTAGAGGGATTGAGAAGAAGAATATGAAAGTATAGGAGTTTACCTTGTGTTTTTGAGTGATTTTGATGAATAACCTCGACAGAGGTTCGAGATCTTCGTAGGAAGATGAAAAAAACTATTTTAGGGAGTATCTGGTTTAGAACGTGGTTCTAGTGTCTTTTCCTCCTCCTTCCTCGGTCGAGAAATGATTTGGACAGAGTTCCGCCTTGATTCTAGGCTTGAATCTTGGTATTCGTCGATCAACAAGGTTGATGGACGAATTTGGATGTTTGTTTTAGAGTGATTTGCATGAGTCTTTCAAGGAGAGAAACCAGCAAATTGTGTGTCCTTCGTGTCCTCCGACCGTCGTCTGAAATACTGAAAGTCATCTAGTATTTATAGGGGTTGATTTACTTGGTCACCAAGATTAGGAGACTCAAAGGATTTAGGATATCTCCCAAAGAAGGTTCAAGAACTCTACAATCAGTAGAGACCCAAATTGGATAAGAGTTTATCAAGAAAAGAGGTTGAAA
The DNA here is from genome assembly GCA_022495995.1 of Adenophora triphylla var. japonica. Lineage (NCBI taxonomy): Eukaryota > Viridiplantae > Streptophyta > Magnoliopsida > Asterales > Campanulaceae > Adenophora > Adenophora triphylla. Next base: position 48,014 of record JAFEMH010002550.1, on the reverse strand, counting down.
TTGAAAAGTGAAGTGAATCTGCACATTCTGCAGAGAGGATGTCTCGCGCGAGACACTTATGTCCCGCGCGGGACAACTAGTCAATTGACTATTCTGTCCTCTTCAATTATTTCGTTAGTCAGTTAGGTCCAAAACTAACGAAGTTAGTTAGAAACCTAACGAAACATGACGAAACTAATATGCTTTCATCAAAACACAAAAGAGAGACGAAGAGTAGTGTAATCATGTCATTATTAGTTCAGAATGGGGTGTCTACAGAGCCCCTCGTCGACAAGACTTATGGACGAAGTCATGTCGTCGATAGAAAAGACATCATTCTGAACATTGGGATGGTCGTGCCGCACGGCTGCTTACGTATCTCTATCAGAGAATCAAACCAAAATGTAGTTTGGCTCCAAAACACTTAAAGGGTTGTTTTAGGTATTTTTAAAAGCATTTTGAAAATCAAAGAGATTTTTTTTTGAAAAAGTAACCTCATACTGAGGAATCAAGACATGACCCAATTCTGAATATACCTGTTTGTTGATGAAGTTGTTGAAGGGCGCCGCCCGAGATTACTGACGTTGCTGAGATTGTTTGAGTGCTTTCGAACCATGGATATATTCATACTGAGGAATCAAGGACTTGACCCAATTCTGAAAATATCCGCTTTTGATGATGCGCCGCTTGAGGTTACTGACGATGTCGTTGTTGCCAAGGTCACGGACTTTAAAGTTGCTGAGGTCACACACTTTGTTGACGTTGTTGCCATCATAGACTTTGAAGTTTGCTGAGGTCGAAGACTTTGTTGATGCTCCACTTGAGGTCACAAGTGTCACTGTTGTTGCCGAGGTCACGGACTTTGTTGTCATTGCTGCCGTCACAGACTTTGAAGTTGTCGGTTGAGGTGGAGGTTCTGTCGGCTCCTGTAATGCAAGGATATATGCATGCTGGTCTCGGATGGATCCGAATGATTCTTACCTTTCAGTACCTGTTAGCACATAAAGATTCCAAATAGATTTTTCAGAATTTAGTTTTTTAAGTGGACTTATGTCGTGATGCCCACGTCTGTTCGTATAAATGGCCGGTTGGTCATTTTAGTGGTGAGTTTATGTATGAGGATATGGTATATGGACATGTAGAGACATTTGTATGAATTTATATTTGAGATGGGTGAACTATGAGTGAACTTGTGTTTGACAAGTTGGGACCAAATCAGGTTTATGCAGAATCTGTTGCTAGTCAGTGAGGTTGTCTCGTGCGAGAGTATTGTATTGTTTCTTCATTGTTGTAGAATTTTGATGAGTAACCTTGTGTGAACACATCTAGGCCTGTTGCGAATCTTCATTCTTAATTTTCCCTTAAATCATGTCTCTAGGAGGTAAACGACTATAAATCTGTCGACTGTCGTAATGGCTTTAGTCCCAGTTTCTTTCCTGCTCAAGCCCCAAGTTGCTTAAATGTGGTAGATGAGTTTGTGAACAGGATTGTGATGCTACTCTCTTTATTTGAAGATGATCGAAGAACGCTCTCCTTGTTGATTTTATTTGAAGAGGATCGAATGATGTTCGATAAAGAAGGTTGAAGAATAGTCTCCCTTTATCCTTGTTTTTTTTTTCGTGATGCACCTTGGTTTTTGCCTAGACCGCCCTTTCGGGTTTTCAATCTTGCGGGCATCTCTTTTGCATCTTTTTTTTTCTTTATTTTTTGAAAATATTATGTTAACTCGAAGAGAACTCAGTGGAGAAAATCTTATTGAGGAGAGAGAAATGAGATCTCAAGTTAGTTGAGGAGAGACGAATTCTATTCTTTGGAAGGTGATCCAAGCATTGACTCTTTGGAGAAGTGTATTCTCTAATGATGAGAGTGAGAAGCAAAGAGGAAAGCTCCTATTACAGATTTGATCATTTTGAAGAGTTGAAGTAGAGATTGACTGGGGGAGGAAAGGTTAGGAGGCCCCAGTTTTAATTCTTGGATTTCAAGAGTGTGTATGAGAGTGGCTAACTGGAAGCCTCTAGACTCAACAAGAAATGCTACTTGGATCGAAGATCTAGAAAAGTTGTTCTACCTTTTAATGAACTGTGCATCATCTAGAAATTTCTAAATAAGTTTGATAAGAAAGCTAATCATTAGTATGAGTTAAGGGTAAACTTTTTTCTTGATACTGAAAGTCTTTTTCACTTGTTGTAAGAGGATGTTGAGTAATCTTCATTTCTTTTGGTTGTATCACTTGACTCCTCTTCTTTGTGAAAGACTCCTTCATACATTTGAAGTTTTACCTTTGTAGTGGGGGTGATGAAAACTGGAGAGTTTTTTTTTTGTAGTCTCAAAGCTTTGAATTAAGTAGCCTCACTCTTCTTGGAATGAAGGTTGGCAGCATTACCTTTGGCTTTCTTCGTTTGTTGACCTTTGACTTTCAGTAGGGGTAATGTTTAGCCTTCTAATGATAACTTTCTTCTTAAACTCATTTAGAAGTTTCAATTTTATTTTATTTTTGCGATGATTTAGGGAATGGAGGGTCCACTATTTTGCATGAATTAAATGATACTCATGAGGTAGGACAACCTTAAGAAAAGTGTTTAGGAAAAGAAAATGACTTTGATTAATGGAGATATTAAAAACATACTCGATAGTTTAGATGACACAAACTAGAGGAGGTGAGAAGTACTAGAAAGAAAGAACGACTCTTCGAGTTCATACTTGGAAATTTAAAACCTAATATTCTTCTATCAAAGGAGAGAGGGAGAGGATAGTTATAGCCCTAAAGTGGTAAGTGTAGATTTCTTCTTGGAGCTTCAACTTCTTCGTGTATTATGAGGGAGAGGATTGGTGATGACGTTGGGACGTTCTATCCCTCCATTGTCAAAGAGGTCTTGGATGACGTTCTTCAAGTGGTGGCAAGTGTTGGTGTCGTGGCCGGTGAAGTTATCGTACTTGCAGAATAAGTGATGAGCATGATTAGGACCCATATCCCTAGGAGGACCACCTTCCCTTGGTTTGATCTTTTCATTCTTGACAAGCACATCGAAGAGTTCTTCTTGAGTGATTCCTTCAAGTTTGTCATAGTGCCTCTTTTTCTTTTCGGGAGGAGGAACAGCAGAATACTTGCCGGTGTTGGGATGGTTGAATGCAATAGTATTGACTGAAGCATCCTTACTTGTGGTGGGCTTGTTGTAGCGAAAAGTACTTTCCTTCTTTTTACTTTTTAGGAAGTCATCAATCCTAATCCCAGACTCATGAAGTTCATTGAAACTAGGAAAGTAATTACCGGCGAGCTTCTCTTGAAATTCATCACGGAGGCATTGGAGGAAGATATGGATTTGCTCTTTGAGAGTAGGTCTTTCGACAATTTCAGTAAGTTTGAGTCTCCATCTTCTAGCAAAGTCAGCAAAAGACTCATTTGCATGTTGCTTGGTTTGTTCAAGATCCCTCCTAGTAGGGCGGTAAGTGGAGTTGTCTTCAAACTGCCTTTGGAAGACTAAACATGCAGATGAATAGTCAAGCCTTGTAGTCATAGGAAGAGACATGTACCAATCCCTTGCATCACCCTCCAAAGTTTGAGGAAAGCATTGGGCCAAGATTATGTTATCAACGCGCATTAGAAGCATAGCCCAAGTGTAGGTCTCAACATGAGCTCGAGGACAAGTAGTGCCATTAAACTTGGCAATATCGGGTGTCTTGTACTTGCGAGGAAAATTGGTGATGGATTGTTGAAGAGCATCGGGATCAAATGGGACGAATGATTCCTTTGAAGTGTCAAGGGTTGCAAGTTTCTTCTCAAGGTAGTTCTTAGTTACATGATTATCAAGCTTAGTAGTTTCATCACTACCTTCCTTCTTGGTCTTAGTACCCTTGGAGATATGCCCCTCATCATTGGATGAGGATGAGGAAGAGGATGAATCAGATTCTTCCTCTTTCTTGCTTGACTTCTTGGTTTTCCTATTCTTCTTAGGGGTAGGATTCCTCTTCATCGGAGGAGGATCCATCTTTCTTCTTTTGCTTTCTTCCTTTCTTGACTTTCATCTCGTGGAGCTCTTGCATGAGGGAGGCCATTTGGACATTTTGCTCTTTAATTTTCTTACTTTGTTCATCCATCCTAAGTAGGGCTTCGATGAGTTCGGCCTTAGTTTCCTTGATTTCGGCTTCGGTGACAGGAAGAGAAGTAGACATTGTGTCGAGCTTTGGTGATGAACCTAGATGTGTAGCAACTGTGTTAAACCATGATCGAATCCCAACAAGTCGGCTGAATAGGGTGTATGAAGGCTTAAAGGTTTTAGCCAAAACACGAAAAGACAGAACACTTGTCTGGCACGTGACAAGTAGTCTCGCGCGAGACAACACCACTGGAAGTCACATTTTTTTTCTGATTTTAATCCTAATTTTGGTCGAACGGAAAATCCGTTTTGGGGGTTTCTAACATTCAAAATCCAAACTTAAGGACCTAGGGGTCGAAGTTATCTTAAGTAACATCGAGTTTTGTGCAATAAATTTAGTAAGAAATTTTTCTCTTTTGGGGGTAAATCCGAAGGGACAATCATAGGGACATTTCCGAAGGGACAAATCCGAAGCGATAATTTATTATTTTCTTTTCCATGGCTTATTGCACAAAAAATGATCTTGACAAGGGATTACAAAGTTTCCAAGATCAAACCGACCAATCACATAGTGTCCTAAAAAGTAAATCTACATGATATGTGGTTGATGCATGGTTTACGGCTAGGCTCCTCGCAATATTGAAAATCTAGATGGATTGAAAACACGAGGTGGGATGATCCAACTTTGGAGAGACCGGCGATTAGGTGATTACCGTCATTCTTCCTTAGTGTGGGTCCCGAGTTTTATCAAAGGTATGTAGTGCAATGACAGTTATATCATGATGTGCATGTGTGTGAGAGTCAATTCTAGGTGATAGAGTAAAATAGAAAGTTTTTTTTTGAAAACTAAAAGAAAAACAGATAATGGCCATACCAAGTGGTTGCCTACGTTTCTCCCAAATTAGGAAGACTTAGGCCGTCGTAGTTCCACATAAAGAAGAGAGAGAATAAATAAATTAAATTAAATTTACAACTCCCGAATTCTCCATGGACCGGTCTTTAATCAAAAAACCAATCTCACGCATTTTAAATAAGAATCATTACTTAAATAAAACAAATTACAATCTCGAGTCCTACATCTTAAGGGAGGCCTTGAGATGAAAGAACTCGGCAAATACTGTAATCTGGGATCCCCCTTGTATGTTCAAATTTTATCTTGGATCACAAAACAAACAAGAAATATCAGAAAACAGAATAGGTTACAGAGGTTTTGTCTCGCGCGAGACAAAGGGCTGCCTCGTGTGGGACTAGCCTGAAATTAATAATACTCGACTGTGCGCAAGTTTAACCCTCTTAATTAATTTTCCCCAGCGGAGTCGCCAAACTGTAGCGGTGTGGTTTTAATGAACACAGAGTCGCCACTTATTATTTATTTAGGAAAACAATAAGAAAAACCTTTTTGATATTTTAAACGGATTCGAAGGTTCGAGGGTTAATTTATGGGATGGGAAGGTTGGTCTTGCCAATTGAGTATTATCAATCAAAACAATATAATAATTAAATAAGAACAAGAAAATCCTAATTAATTTCTTAATTAGGAATGTCGGGTTTTATGCTTCGAGATCACTTCCATGGATTAAAGGGACTCTAAGCTAACCCTCTTTGATGGGATTACACTACTCTAAAAGCAATTAGTGGGATTGAGAAGAAGAATATGAAAGTATAGGAGTTTACCTTATGTTTTTGAGTGATTTTGATGAATAACCTCGACAGAGGTTCGAGATCATTGTAGGAAGATGATAAAAATGATTTTAGGGAGTATTTAGTGTAGAACGTTGTTCTAGTGTCTCCTCCTCCTTCCTCGGTCGAGAAATGATTTGGACGGAGTTCCGCCTTGATTCTAGGCTTGAATCTTGGTATTCGTCGATCAACAAGGTTGATGGACGAATTTGGGTGTTGTTTTAGAGTGATTTACAGGAGTCTTTCAAGGAGAGAAACCAGCAAATTGTCTGTCCTCCGAAATAGTGAAAGTCATCTAGTATTTATCGGAATTGATTTACTTGGTCACCAAGATTAGGAGACTCAAGGAATTTAGGATATCTCCCAAATAAGGTTCTAGAACTCAACAATCAGTAGAGACCCGGATTGGTTAAGAGTTTAACCAGAAAAGAGGTTGAAATCGACAAGGAAAGTGATTATGCACATTCTGCAGAAGAGATACCTCGCGCGAGACACGTATGTCCCGCACGGGACAACTAGTCAATTGACTATTCTGTCCTCTTCAGTTATTCTGTTAGTCAGTTAGGTCTAAAACTAAAAAAGTTAGTTAGAAACTTAACGAAACATGATAAAACTAATATGCTTTCATCAAAACACAAATGAGAGACGAAGAGTATTGTAATCATGTAATTATTGGTTCAGAGAATGGGGTGTCTACAGATCCCCTTGGCGACAAGACTTATAGAAGAAGTCATGTCGTCGATAGAAAAGACATCATTCTGAACGTTGGGATGGTCGTGCAGCACGCTGCCTTCGTATCTCTATCGGAGAATCAGACCAAAATGTAGTTCGACTCCAAAATACTTAAAAGACTATTTTAGGTATTTTGAAAAGCATTTTAAAAATCAAAGAATTTTTTTTTGAAAAGGTAATCTCATACTGAGGAATCAAGACATGTCCCAATTCTGAATATACATGTTTGTTGATGAAGTTGTTGAAGTGCGCCGCCCGAGGTTACTGACGTAGCTGAGGTTGTTTGAGTGTTTTCGAACCATGGATGAAATCATACTGAGGAATCAAGGACATGACCCAATTATGAAAATATCCATTTTTGATGATGCGCCTCCCGAGGTTACTGACGTTGCAGTTGTTGCCGAGGTCACGGTCTTTAAAGTTGCTGAGGTCACAGACTTTATTGACGTTGCTGCCGTCACAGACTTTGAAGTTTACTGAGGTTGCAGACTTTGTTGATGCTCCACCTGAGGTCACAAGTGTCGATGTTGTTGTTGAGGTTACGGACTTTGTTGTCGTTGCTGCCATCACAGACTTTGAAGTTGTCGGTTGAGGTGGAGGTTCTGTCGGCTCCTGTAATGCAAGGATATATGCATGCTGGTCTCGGATGGACCCGAATGATTCTTACCTTTCTGTACCTGTTAGCACATAAAGATTCCAAATAGATTTTTCAGATTTTAGTTGTTTAAGTGGAGTTATGTGGTGGTGCCCACGTCTGTTCGTATAAATGGTCGGTTGGTCATTTTAGTGGTAAGTTTATGTATGAGTATATGGTATATGGACATATAGGGACATTTGTATGGATTTATATTTTAGATGGGTGAACTATATGAGTGAACTTGTGTTTGACAAGTTGGGACCAAATCAGGTTTATGCAGAATCTGTTGCTAGTCAGTGAGGTTGTCTCGTGCGAGAGTACCGTACTGTTTCTTCATTGTTGTAGAATTTTGATGAGTAACCATGCGTGAACACATCTAGGCCTTTTGCGAATCTTCATTCTTAATTTTCCCTTGAATCGTGTCTCTAGGAGGTAAACGACTACAAATCTGTCGACTGTCGTAATGGCTTTATGTTCAAGTCTCTTTCCTGTCTCAAGCCCCAAGTTGCTTGAATGTGGTAGATGACTTTGTGAACAGGCTTGTGAGGCTACTCTCTTGATTTGAAGATAATCGAAGAAGGCTCTCCTTGTTGATTTGATTTGAAGAGGATCGAATGAAGTTCGATGAAGAAGGTTGAAGAATAGTCTCCCTTTGTCCTTGATTTTTTTTAGTGACGCACCCTGGTTTTTGCCTAAACCGCCCTTTCGGGTTTTCAATCTAGCGGGCATCTCTTTTGCGTCTTTTTTTTTCTTTTTTCTTTTTTTGAAAATAGTATGTTAACTCGAAGAGAACTCAGTGGAGAAAAACTTATTGAGGAGAGAGAAATGATATCTCAAGTTAGTTGAGGAGAGACGGACTCTATTCTTTGGAAGGTGATTCAAGCATTGACTATTTGGAGAAGTGTATTCTCTAATGATGAGAGTGATAAGCAAAGAGGAAAGTTCCTAATGCAAATTTGATCATTTTGAAGAGTTGAAGTAGAGATTGACTTGGGGAGGAAAGGTTAGGAAGCCCCAGCTTTGATGCTTGGATTTCAAGAGAGTGTATGAGAGTGGCTAACATGAAGCCTCTAGACTCAACAAGAAACGCTACTTGGCTCAAAGATCTAGAACAGTTGTTCTACCTTTTAATGAACCATGCATGTGAGGACTCACCCCAACTCCAGAACCTATAACTCGTGTCCCAAGCTGGAGGGTCCCCAAAATTACCCCTTCTAAAAAAAACTTTTCTTTAGATTAACTTGAAAAGTATAATAACCCTTTTTCAAATCAATTTCAAAATAACCCCTCTACTTGGAGGTGATATATAAACCTGCTTTCAAAACCATAACTTGTTTAAATACAAACAGTACGGATATACAGGCTTACACAAGCCAACTTTAAACAAAATCAACTCCCAGGTTTAAATACAACACAACATCCTGAAAACCTGTTGATAACAATTTTATATACAAAACTTTCCCCAAAAAGAATAACCTCAACCACGACCCCCAACTCCCAGCCACAACATACCCTGACAACCCAAAAGATGTCCAAACTCCTCCCCGACCTCACCGGTCCTCCTGTCTCACCGGGATCTAAAATAATAAAGGGAGAAGGGGTGAGAATAAATCTCAATAAGTTATTATGTATGCAACAATATGCCATATAACATGCAACACATAAACAGGTTGCTCACAATCACATTGGGAAAACAGCAAACACTTTACATTACCTTTCCCGCCTGAATAATCAACCATATAAAACATATAAGTCTTCCAGCTATCTGTAAGGCGGTTGGCACGATACAGAAGTGGTCAATTATAATGTAATGACTCCCAACTATCTGTAAGGCTTGTTAGCCCGATACAGCAGTGGCCAATCCCACGTCTGTAATCACAGACGTGCCATGTCACAATATCATGTAATATTCCTAGCTATCTGTAAGGCTTCTGGAACGATACAGCAGTGGCCAATCCCACGTCTGTGACCAACAGACGTGCCAAGTCATAGGTATAATGCAATTCAATCACTTATAGAACAAATCTATACTTGATTGTATCACACTATACCCATAACATCAGTTCATATTCAAGTACATAAACAGTTACTCCACACATTGGGATATCAATATATAACATGTTAATATTAATCATGTCAACCATTTCCACAGTGCAACTTACCTTGTAAACACTGTTAAGTAATGCCAAACCAATAACATGGTATAATACTCATGCTCAAACCAATGAAATAGTGCAACACATATTTAAACACAATGTGCACAACCAACCATAAATATGCAATCACATATGGGCACAATGTATATCAAGTAAGCCCTACATATCCATGTCATACTATTACACACCTTCTATAAAGGTTCCATATCAATTTACCAAGTTTTTATCAACTTTGATTAAGTTGCACAATTGACTTTCAACCATTTTCAGGACAATATTTAAAGCCCTTCCCAATATCCATTTGGACCAATTAAGGTTCCATTGTATAGTACTAAAGTTGTACTAGAAGTATAGTTAAAGAGGGACTAAATCCAAGCTAGGTTGTTTAGGTTCACATGCTTGCAAAGTCAGTACCAAAAACCTATCCTGGGCATGAGTCGTGTTAATGGGCACAAGTTATGCCCAACCCCCGCACGACTGATTGTATTATCACGACTACCCTTCACGAATACATACCAAAGGGTCACGGGTGTCGCACGACTTGACTTATCATGGTCACGAGTCGTGCTACAGGGCACGAGTCGTGCTCAAAATCAATTTTCACTATACTTTGCTGAACAACATCAGCAACACCCAAACAACTGAAAGCTCTCATTTCAGCTTCTACCAGGTCATCCAAACTTCACTCTATAATTATTATAACAGATAAGTATAAACCCTCCATGCCATATAACAACTTTCCCATTGAAACTAACCCATAATATCACCTTTGTCATGGTTAATCAACACAACCCATTTCTTTCCATTCCCCAAAGCCAAGTAAAATGATCCAATAACACCAAATATCATTTATAACACATATTATCATCATTTACTTGGTATGAACATTTATTTGAACAAACTCATAATAACCTACCAAAATAGGTCGAATTGAAAAGAATATTTGATCGGCTCTAAATGATCCACTCGCTTCCCCGATCAATAATATGCAATCAAAACCCGAAACGGATTATCGGTTGAATTGATACGAATTTCCGAAGGTAACCCTAGGTTATAAGATGAAACGTAGGGAGAAGAGTACTGAGGAAGGAAGGTAAACCGAGGAATGAATCTTCTGGGAGGAATTGATATTTATCTAACACTATTTACAACTAGGCTCCTCCAAGATTGAAATTCCACAAACAACCACCTTATAGTTACATTTACACATAAGCCCCTCAACTTTTTATACCTTCTCACTTAATATTTCAAATATTATAATATCACTACCTTAATTTCCAATTATTCCATTTAGACGTTATATATTCAAATTAATTTAATAACATCTAAAATCACGTAAATTAGCCAAAATATCCAAATAAGTCATAATCAATCCAAATATCATTTAAAAGCATAATATGAGATGCAATGCACCCCACCCCCACGTGCTTCACGTGTGCCCAAAATGGTGCCTAAGTTTAGGGTCGTGACACTCACTCCCCCTTAAATAAAATTCATCCCAAATTTGGACTTTACTTACCTGCATGATCAAATAAATCAGGATACTTCTCCCTCATCTCAGATTCCAACTCTCAAGTAGCTTCCTCAATGGTGTGATTCTTCCACAGAACTTTCACCACAGGAATACTCTTGATACGCAATTCCCGGACCTGCCACTCCAGAATCCGCAATAGTACCTCCACATAGGTCATATCCGTCTGGACATCCTCTGGAGGAGAACTCGATACATGAGAGGAATCATAACAATACTTCCTCAACATGGAAACATGAAACACATCATGGAGAGAAGAAAGAGATGGAGGTAGAGCCAAATGATAAGATAACTCTCCCACCTTCTCTAATACTTCAAATGGACCAACAAATCTAGGAGCCAACTTCCCTTTGTTTCCAAACCTTTTAATCCCAGTTCTTGGTGAAATCTTCAAGAATACAAAATCACCAACCTGGAATGATAACTCTCTTCTCCTGGTATCGGCGTAGCTCTTCTGTCGACTCTGGGCTATCCTCAATCTATCATGGCTCACTTTGGTCTTCTCAGTTGAGTCTCTAACCAAGTCTGGACCCCAAAGTCTAGCTTCACCAACTTTGTCCCAACACATTGGGGACCTACATTTCCTCCCATACAATGCCTCATATGGTGCCATCTCAATGCTGGATTGGTAGCTATTGTTATAGGCAAATTCCACTAAAGGCAAATGGTCTTCCCAAGATGAATGGAAGTCCATCACGCAAGCCCGTAGCATGTCCTCAAGAATCTGAATGGTCCTCTCAGTCTGCCCATCTGTCTGAGGATGAAATGATGTACTAAAACTCAACTTGGACCCCAGGGCTTCATGCAAATCCCTCCAAAACCGCGAGGTGAATCTAGGATCCCTATTAGATACAATGTTGACAGGTACTCCATGCAATCTCACAATCTCGCAAATATACAACTGGGCCAATCTCTCCAATGTATACTTGGTTGAAACTGGTAGAAATTGAGCTGATTTGGTCAGTCTATCCACAATTACCCATATAGCATCCATCTTCCTCGAAGTAGGAGGCAATCCAGTCACAAAATATATAGAAATGCCCTCCCGCTTCCATTTCAGAATATCTAGTGGTTGCAGTAGTCCCGCTGGCCTCTGATGTTCAGCTTTAATCTGTTGGCAAGTCAGACACTTGGATACGAATTCCGCAATCTTCTTTTTCATACCATTCCACCAATAACCTCTCTTCAAGTCCTGGTACATCTTTGTGCTTCCAAGATGAATAGCAAATTTGGACTTATGGCCATCCTCTAATACTTGCCTTTTGATTTCAGGTGAAGAAGGTACACAGATTCTACCCTTGAATGTCGAAATTCCATCTTTGTTCAAGGAAAACTCTCCAGTCTTTCCATCTCGTAACTTTCCCAAAATTGTCTTCAATTCATTGTCATTCTGCTGAGCTTCCAAAAGATCCCCATAGAGAGTAGGAACAGCTCTGACATTTGCAAATAACATATCACCTCTCAATTCTCGAGACACCAAGGATGATAAATGAGCCTTGCGGCTAATGGCATCAGCTACCACATTAGCCTTCCCGGGATGATAGGAAATAACACAATCATAGTCCTTCAGAAGCTCCAACCAACACCTCTATCTGTTGTTCAGTTCCTTTTGGGTAAACAAGTACTTCAGGCTTTTATGATCAGTGAATATCTCAAATTTGGCGCCATATAAATAATATTTCCACTTATGCAAGGCAAAGACAATAGCAGCTAACTCCATATTGTGGGTAGGATAATTCTGCTCCGCTGGTGATAACTTCCTCGAAGCATACGCAATTACCTTCCCATTTTGCATAAGAACACAACCCAATCCTTCTTTAGAGGCATCACTGAAAATAACAAAATTCTCGTAACCCTCTAGAAGTGTAAGAATAGGAGCTGAAGTCAATCTCTTTTTCAACTCAGTAAATCCAGCTTCACACTTGGCATCCCAAACAAATGGTATATCCTTTCGAGTCAATCTGGTCAACGGAGTTGCAATTCTCCAAAATCCCTCTATAAATCTTCAATAATACCCTGCTAAGCCAAGGAAACTACGAACGTCAGTCACTGTAGAAGGCTATTTCCAGTTGACTACGGCCTCAATCTTTGCAGGATCCACAGCAATACCAGTACTGGATACCACATGACCCAAGAAAGAAATCTGTTCAAGCCAAAATTCACATTTATGAAACTTTGCAAATAACTGTTTCTCACGAAGCACTGATAAAACAATTCTCAAGTGCCTCTTGTGATCTTCCCTGGATTTTGAGTATACCAGTATATTATCAATAAAAACCACAACAAAATTGTCAAGATACGGATTGAAGATCCTGTTCATCATGTCCATAAAAACTGCTGGTGCATTGGTCAACCCAAAAGGCATAACAAGAAATTCATAATGCCCGTACCTTGTTCTGAAAGATGTTTTAGAAACATTATCTGGTTTGATTTTCAACTGATGGTATCCACTACGCAAGTCAAGCTTGGAATATATAACGGAACCTTGAAGTTGATCAAATAAATCATCAATATGAGGAAGAGGATATTTGTTTTTGATAGTAGCTTGATTCAATAATCTGTAATCAATACATAACCTCAAAGTACCATCCTTCTTCCTGACAAATAAAACTGGTGCTCCCCAGGGTGAAACACTTGGGCGAATGAAACCCCTGTCAAACAATTCCTGCAACTGAATTTTCAACTCTTTTAACTCAGCTGGAGCCATTCTGTAAGGTGCTTTAGAAATGGGTGAAGTACCTGGCAATAAGTCAATACAGAACTCCGCCTCTCTATCCGGAGGCATAGAATACTCAGTTGAGAATACATCAACATATTCATTCACAACTGGAACAGAAGATAGCTCAGGAGACTTCTTACTAGAGCCTAACACATATGCCAAGTATCCCTCACACCCTTTTGATAACAATTTTCTAGCCTTTAATGCAGATATAACATGAATGCCAAATAAAGACTTATCAGCATCAAATATAAATAAAGGCACATCAGGCATAGAAAAGGTGACTCGCTTTCTGTGACAGTCCACCAAGGCATGACAATAACTCAACCAGTCAATGCCTAGAATAGCATCAAAATCTTGGATTGGTAACTCTACCAAATCCACTGGCAATACATGCCCACATATAACCACCTCACAATCATAATAGATCAAAGAGGATTTGAGGCACTCTCCCACAGGAGCAAAAACCTCTAGCACATACGACAACAACTTATGCAACTTATGCAATGTGAATGCAAAATGAGATGTCACATAAGAATGGGACGATCGAGGGTCGATAAGAATACGAGCCCTGACACCTGAGATAGGGACAATACCTCTAATGACCGTGGTGGGATCTATCGCGCCTCGACCCAAGGCAAACACTCTACCTTGCACCCTCTCCTTAGGCTTCCCCTCAACATCCCTCTTTGCCCCAACGCTTGGCTGATCACCCTGCTGTCTATTACCTGGAGCTTGAGCCCATCGATGTTTAGGATAATCCCTTCTGAAATGCCCCACTTCTCCACAATTCATGCACTTTCCTTGTTTTCTCCAACAGCTGTCTTCAGAATGTCCCACCTTCTTACAGAAATTGCAAATAGTCCCAAACTAGCTGGAGACAAAACGAGTAGAAACTGTAACATTTCCTCCTTTGGCCACTCCTGGAGTTGAAGGCTTTGGCTGACTCCTGTTTTGCCCTGAACTCTGGCCTAAAAACTTAGGTTTAATTCCACTACCTTCAGTTTTGCCCCGATATTCTTCAATATCACTTTCAATTCTGTAAACCATATTCACTGCTACTTGATAATTGGGGAAATCATGTGTCAACAGCTGCTTGCGGAACTTCACTCTCAGTCCCTTCACAAACCTATAGACTCTCCTGCCTTCATCTGGTACTAAATGTGGATAATACCTTGCTAGCTCTGTGAATTTTGCCTAATACTGAGCCACTGCCATTGTCCCCTTCTCGAGCTTCAGAAACTCTACCTCTCTCTTGTCTCTGGTAATCACTAGAATATAATGTTCTTTAAACCTTCTAGTGAAGTTGTCCCAAGTTTGGGGCGTGTGGTCTCGCTCCCAACTCTCCTTAAGTATTTGCCACCAGTGTTCTGCAGGACCTTCCAGTTTGAACACCGCACATCTGACCTTCTCCTCGTCTGTACTTTCCATTGCTAAAAAGATTTTATTCATAGCTTCCAACCATCTTTCTGCTATTGCTAGATCTGGATCTCCGTTGTAGCTTGGTGAAGCCATTTTGACAAACTTTTCTAACCCATGTAATGGCCTTCCCTCAGGTTGCTGTTGTCTCTGACCCTGAGCTGCCATATTCTGAAGGAACACCCTGAACATAGCCATCATTTCAGCATTTTGGTTTCCCCCAACTCCTATATCACCAATGTTCCCCTGATCCCTCTGCTGGTGATGTGAACCTTGTCCGAATCGACAAGACCCAACAATCCAAAAGGAACCCTAGATCGTTCTAGTTGAAGAATCGAAGAGATAAATGTGGATACCTTGACCCGATGCCCCCAAACGTGACACGAACCAAAGGACTTTGGTGGATTGAGATGGAAGATGGATCCAAGACCTCCGTTCCCAATGTAACGGCAACCTTGGGCTAGTAAAAGATGCCACAAATGATGGTGATGATTTCGTTTGATAAGTCGGACTCGAATACAAGAAGAACACTTTCTTAATGGATTCAAAGTTTAGAGAACAAGAGAACTCTCATATATTATTTCAAAATTGGATAATTACAAATGAATTAGTACTTGAGCTTATATAGTGCTCATTACAAAAATAAGATATACATGATAATAAATATCTAGGAATATCTAAGGGTGTGTTCAAATGTATTAACAAACAAGGGGAATTAATCTCTAGAATGAACTTGATAGATGAATGAATCTTGAGTCAAAATTGTCAATTCTCGTCTATAAACACCACACTTGAGAAAATCAGTCATAACTTCCTTGAACATATTATAACTTAACGAAACATGATGAAAACTATCCTAGCCCCAATGACCATTCTTGTGGCAGAACCATCTAAGTATACATTCCAGCAATCTAGGTTATCCTCTTTGGTGAAGGTTAATTCAACCAAAAAGTCTACCAAAGGTCGTGCCTGGAGTGTCTTTCGAGGACGATAATCAATATCAAACTCTTTCAGCTCTATTGCCCAATTGAGTAGTCGACTTGAACGTTCTAGGTTGTGTAGTATCTTCTTCAGAGGTGCATTGGTTAGCATGACTATAGGATGGGCAGAGAAATAATCCCGCAGCTTCCTCGTAGCGATCACTAAAGCATAAGCCACCTTTTCTGCATTAAAATATCATCTTTCCACATCGGACAAGGCTTTACTTACATAATAAATTGGATTTTGGGCGCTATTATCTTCTTGAACTAACACTACTGCAATTGCGTGATCACCAGCTAACAAGTACACGTATAAACTATCCCTTTTAACCGGGCTACTGAGAAGGGGGGAAATGGCGAGATAATCCTTGAGTTATTGAAAGGACGATGACCATTTGGCCATCCATTCGAAGGATTTCATCCCCCATAGTCTTTTTAAGAAAGGGAGAGATCTCTCAGTGGACATAGCAATGAAGCCACCCAAGGAAGCTATTCTATCGTTCAAACTTTGCACCTCCTTGATGCAGGTAGGCTCCTACATTTTGACCAAGGCCTTAATCTTTTCGGGGTTGGCCTTAATGCATCTTTGTGATTCCATGAAACCCAAAAACTTCCCTGCGGCCACCCCAAACACACATTTGATCGGGTTCAACTTCATGTCGTTTGCTCATAAGTTGGTGAATGTTTCCTTTAGGTCGACTACGTGACATCTTGACTTGATTTTGATGACCATGCCGTCGATGTAAGCCTCCATGTTTCAGCCAATTTGAATAGCAAAGACTTTATTCTCCAGCATTCTTCAGCCCGAATGACATCTTTGTATAACAATATACCCCACCGGCCGCCTGGAAGGCTGTATTCTCAATATCATCCTCATGCATTTTGACTTGGTGGTAGCCTGAATAGGCGTCCAAAAAACTCAACGTGTCATGACCAATAATGGAATCAACCAATTTGTCTATACGGGGTAGAGGGTAGCTGTCCTTTGGGCAGGCTAGATTCAAGTCAGTGAAGTCTACACATTCTCCACTTTCCATTGGCTTTCTTGACCATACTACATTTTCCAACCAAGTAGTGTAGGATGCTTCTTTGATTATGCCTGCACTTAGTAGCTTGTAGACCTCTTTCTTGATGGCGATCTCCTTATCACGGGCAAAAATTCTCAGCTTCTGGCATTTGAATTTTATGGTGGGGTTAACCTCAAGCCTCTTCCCAATGACATCTTCTTTTATTCCCTTCATATCTTCGACTCTCCAAGCAAAGATATCCAAACTTTCTTTTAACAAGGCGACTATTTCGGCCTTCTCTTCGGGCGACAACTGCCCACCTATCTTGATTCTCTGCTCTAGGTAGTTCGCATTGGTTTCCACCTCTTTTAGTTCGTCCACTGATTCTAACTCTGGACCATCTCTAAAATGTAGCATTTTGATTATGATTTCCCTAACTCTTCTTCTTTCTTCTACTCAGAGGTGTGGAGCTTCTTCTTCAATCATTCCATTCAACTTTGTAGCTATCTCATTGGTATTGGCGGCCCCCGAGTTTTGATCGACTGAGAGGCATAGGTTACCAATAACGACTTAGTCGACCAAAACTGTGACAATTGCACATTCGTGGCTGCTAGAGGGACGTGTCGCCTCAATCTTGACTAGGTCATGTGAGGGATATGTCGCCTCATTCTGTACTATTTCCGTATCCTCGTCCACACATTGGATGGTTGCGCACCTTGAGGTCGTAGTTACAAACTTAGAAGATTTCCAGCTTGCCTCAGGTGTCTCTATCTCGAGCTACCTTTTCTTTTTGGCCCTTAGGATATGATCAAGATATTTCTGAGTTGTTCCCAATACACATCCAACCCCAAGGGAGGTAGGGAACTTAACCCTTTGATGGGGGGGATATAGGGTATCATTCCTGGCTCGACCTATCCATGAATTCCCAAGATAGTATGGTAATCACTTATCACATCAATAACTACAAAATTTACCTTGGTCGTTGTCCTTAGAGGGTGTTACCCGACGTCCACCTCAAGCTCTATATGCCCCTTGGCATCGACTCTGTAGTTGGTGAAGCCTTCTAGTCGACCTGAATAAGGTGACAATCTAGTATCTGTGAGGCCCATTTCTTGAAAAGTTTTGTAGTAGAGAATGTCCTTGTACTCTCCTATGTCAACCAAAATCTTACTGGATGTGTAGTTGTCAATAAGCCTCGGAATGATCAAGCTTTGTTTTCTCGCTGCCATGCTGGTGGCCAGCTTGTAGGGATAGAAACGGATAACCTGCTCTTGAACACAACTCCTTGGAGGGACATAAGGAGCCTTGTTCAGTTGAAAAATCTTGTGTTTCAGTAAGGTGTTACTGGTCTCCTCCGCTATGACCCCAAGAGTTGGCCTTGGTTGCCTTGGCTCAGGTATCCCTCTAGAGGTGATTCCCAGCCGGGGGACGATCTCCTTTTACTAACCTATCTTGTTTTCCCTCATTAACCCACTTCTGTACGATCCTCTTCAAACTCATACAATCCTCAGTATTGAGACCACTATCTTTATGGTACTCACAATACTTATTGTTATCTCGATGGAACTTGTTTTGGGGGTTCATAGGGACGGGGGGAGCTAGATCGACGGTATTCATGATTACAGTCCGGCTAACAGTGAGGAGAGTGAAGTTTTTGGGGACTCTTTCAATCGCCCTAGTTCGGTTCTTCCCCTTGTTATTGTTTGCGTCAACTCTAGCCGTCACCCCTTTTTTCGACTCTCCTGCGTCAGCATTCTTGGAGCTCCTTTCTCTTTTCCTTTCCTTGCTCTCCTCAACAACAGCCACATCGTAGGCCCTCTAAAAAAAGTCTTTCCTCGTGGTCACTCGCCTGACTTGCAACTCATAATCCATGTCGCGAAGTCGGTGACTGTCTTCTTGTGTTCTCCAGCGGTTGAGAATCTTTCCAAAAACTTGCGTCGCATATACCTCCAACTGTTAATGCAGCCCGTTGACAAGCCACGAAACCAAGTCAATGCTGCTCCAGTGAACGTGCTCGTCAGTGCCTTGCAAAGCACGTCGTCCTTTGAGGAGACCAAGCACATTGACGCCTCGAAATGTTGCATATGATTCAAGGTGTTGTTCGTCCTAGCGTACTTTTCTAGGACGTGCAACTTAAAACCAGGTTCAGGGGTGAAATTACCAGGATTCACGCGCGGTCTGTGCGGCAAAGTGGTTGTCTTTCGCGGGTTGGTTGGGACCTCGCTTTTGGGAAGGAGAGGAGTCGCCACGCAGTTTTGTATTTTGAGCCCAAACGTTGAAAAATGACTTTAGTGAAAAGGGTGTCGTTTTTATTGGTAGCAAAAACATAGGAAAAGGCTTTGAAATAGGGTGTCGTTTTTATTGGTAGCGAAAATGAGGAAAAAGCTATTTTAGTACCAGAGATTGTTAGGTTCGGAGGTCATGTTACGTTTCGGGAAGAGTATTTTGAGATCACTCGAAATGCCTCGTATGATGAGTCTTTCTACCTTTCTCGAAAATGTGTGAGTGTGTGTGTGTGGGTGTTTGCATTTTGAAAATGGGGGCTTGGATAATCTTGGATTGAATGTCAAACGTTGATTTTTGTGATTCCTTTTAGAAAAAGCGAGCGTTTGAATGACAAATGTCGGTTTTGGAGTTTTTAGGAAAAAGTGGCACGAGTGATGATTTTCTACTGTTAACTTAAGTGTCAAATGTTGACTTTTAAGAAAGGAGTGTTTGAATGTCAAATGTCGGATTTTTGAGTTTGTAGATGATCGTTTGGATGCCAAACGTCATCTTGCGCGTTTTGAAAGAGAGTTCGAATGTCGAACTCCGGTTTTGAACCGGGCATTTCATAGTTAGCTATTTTACGGGAAAAAAGCATTAAATGAGATTTGAATGTCAAATGTCGGGTTTTGAGTTTGAAGATGATCGTTTGGATGCCAAACATCATCTTGCGCGTTTTGAAAGAGAGTTCGAATGTCGAACTCCGGTTTTGAACCGGGCATTACATTGTTAGCGATTTTATGGGAAAAAAGCATTAAGTGATATGCGATCAACAAATCGTTTTGCGACTCGGACTTTGATAAGTAAATATTATCACGAGCCAAACGGCTCGGACTTGTAAATGACAGTATTTAAAGTGCGGTATCAACGGAATCAAACGACCCGGATTTTAAAGGTGCGTTAAGTAAATAGCATTCAACGGATCAAACGATCCGGACCGTTAAATGACTATCACGAACCAAACGATTCGGACCGTAAAGTTTCGTAAAGTAAACGACGTTCAATGGATCAAACGATCCAAAATTGTAAATGACATGAAAAGTAAAGGAATGGGGTCGGAACGCCGTTTTAACCCGAGATTACTTCTCTTACGGGAAGAGAAGAGAATTCGGGACTAAAATGTATCGAGCCCCGTTGACGGTGATGTCTATATTTCAACAACGTTCGATCGAAACGGTTGTAGCGACTAGCGCGTAAACTGAGAAGGAACGAGTGTTTAGGGAGAGAGAGTGTTACCTATGGCTAGGGGTTGACTCTTTTGGCTCGGGAGGCATATACAAGATACGATTTAGTGTTTGGAACGGTGTTTCGAGGTTGTTTGGTTTGTATTTGGTTGAAATACAAAGTTTTCACACGAATCGAGGCAAAACGGAGCTCGGGGGAGAGTGAAATCAATTTGGGTCGTGGCTATGGTGGAAAATGTGTTAAGTTTTTCCTCTTCAAAATGTTTGACAGCCCTCTGTATTTATAGGTGAAAATTGCAAAAGAGTCTGGACGGACTCAACCTGAATTTCAGGGGGTCTTTTGGTCTTTTGTAAACTGGAAGGGCTTCTTGGCAATTCTGGTTTTTCCTGCATAAGAGTCCGGACGGACAGTGACAACATCTCAGGGGTATTTTGGTCTTTTCATACTGAAATCTGATTGATGTTGACCGGAGGGCTGTGGCATGCGTGCCACGTGCCCCTGTGACTCACCAGGGCATGATTTTTCGTGCCATTATTCCCGGTTTTGTCCGTTTTTTAAATAGCTGTCCGAAAAATGTCCAAAACGCCCCCGAAAAGTGCCGAAAAGTGATTTTTCAGGAGAAGCTATAATTTTACGTGCGACGACGTGTGTTGAGTATGCTTTGACGTTGGGATGCACGAGGCAGTCCCGGGACGTCTTGTTGGCTCGAGAACAGGGAGCTTAACGGGTTTCGATTAACTTGGAGCGGGCCAGTTAACGAATTCCAGTTAACTTCTAACAGATTTTGGCGATCCAGATTTGGGTACTTATAGTTAGCCCCTCAGTGACGTCATTTTCGAAGGAAGTGGGGTCGTTGAAAAAGATAAGGATCCAAATCGGGGGATGCCTTACTTGAAGAGACCTGAGAGGTCAGCTGGCTGGACCCTTAGCGAAAGGATTCCTACGTATCCCGAGCGGGAATCAAGCCGATCGTAGTTCGTAGGTGCAAGGACCGCGCGTGGGGACCTTGACCTAAGCGAGACTGTTGTGAGGCATCTAAACCTGAGTGAGACCATTGTGAGGTGTCTGAACCTGAATGGAGACAATTGTGAGGCATCCGAACCTAAGATTTCTGAAACCTTTGAGGGCGTGTTGCGCCTCAGACCGGGATTACGAGGATGTGGTTTGTCCTGAGATGAAGGCGTTCATGCCTAGAGATTGATTTTGTAAGGCATTCGTGCCTTGGGTGTTGGACTTATGATGACGGCCAGGTTTTATCCGCTGGGGATAGGGTGGCAATGATGGGAATGGTTGCGTTAAATTAGCGTTCTTAACAACACGTCCTAACGATGGGGTTAGGAACATGATGTGGTCTCGGGAGAGACTGACACATTGCTGGGGAAAAGCGCCCAGAGTTCTAACGAGGTTAGTTAGGAACTAAGGGGATTAATTGACGTTTCTTCTTAGATGGATGGTCTTAGAATCCTACTGGGGAGGAATGTTCGGGCTTACGATGATGGCCGAAGAGGGATTGTTGTGTGGGCTTACCCTGATGGCCGCTGAATTAGGATGGTCGGGCTTACGATTGACTGCCGGGGAAGTGATTGTTCACTTGCTGGAGTGAAAAGGTATTCGGACTTACGAAGATGGCCGAAGAGGGATTGTTGTGCGGGCATACCTTGATGGCCGCTGAAGTGGGATGGTCGGGCTTACGACTGGCGACCGAGGAGATGAATGTTGGTGAAAACTAATGAGAATTTTGACATCTGGAGACAGAATTGTGATTTAACGTCTGAAGACGGTTTGAAATTTAACGTCTGGAGATGAACGTTAGTGAAAACTAACTGAAAATTTAACGTCTGGAGACGGAGCGTTAGCGAGAAACTAACGGGACTTAACCTCGGGGGGGGGTGTTAGAAAGGTCTAACTTGGGGAAATTTTACACTTTTGGGGGCCAAAAGGGGTAAAATTGAAATTGTGAGAAGCTGAGGGGCCAAATTGGCAAGGAATCTTTTCATCTGCAAAAGAGTCCGGCCGGACCTTTCTTCAATTTGGACAGATTTAAAGCAGCGTCGTGGCTGACGCTGAAATGGCCAAACTCCATTATTTCAGGCGAGAGAGAAGAGAGGAAAAAAGAGAAATTTCTACCGCATTTTGCGAGATTTGTTCAAATTTTCGAGGGAAAATCATCATGGATACCAGTTTGGAACCAATGGCTCACCATAGGAGGACCGACAATGAAAGAACGAGGTTGGTGAGGACCATTCGAACCACCGCTCTTCCCGTGGATCCAACGGAGTTTTACCCGGCTCGGGACACTCACAAGTCCAAGAAAGGGATCGAAAGACAGGTAAACATCCTCTAAATTCCGTTAATTTTCAGAATGTGCATTCTTTAAATTTTAGAAATTTTGATTAGAAATGAGTTAGGGATCTTGGTGCCCGAATTGGGGCTTTTGACTTTGCTATGTGCCTTTGTCGAAATTGACTAGAGTTTAGTTCAATTGACACCATGGGTAGATAACATAAAAATTTTGGTTGCAAAATTCCATGTCTAGGGGTGTATTCCGAAATTAAAGTAAGTTTAATTCGGGACGGAGTAATTTTTTGAAATGTTCGAAATGTTTTGAAAGTTCCGACTTCGACGGATTTTTCGAGATGTTTAGAAAGTTCTGAATTCGACTGAGTTTTCGAAATGTTTTGAAAGTTCCATATTCGACGGAGTTTTCGAAATGTTTTGAAAGTTCCGAATTCGACGGAGTTTTCAAAATGTTTTGAAAGTTCCGAGTTCGACGGAGTTTTCGAAATGTCTTGAAAGTTCCGAATTCAACGGAGTTTTCGAAATGTTTTGACCTTTTAGGGATTTTGGACCGTTAATATTCCAACTGGGATAGACATATTTTAGGAAAAAGGAACTATATCTGTGTTTCATCATTTTTACATGCGTTCGTGCACTCTGTTAATGCCGTTTCTGTATCAACGTATTTTTGCCGTGTTCACCTGCAGGGGCGAGGGCCGGTTGACGTCCGCAACTTGAAGAGCAGGGGAGCCTTCGAGGCAGTTAGAACGCTGTGGGAGATACTCCCAAACGAGGCTCGGGACGGAGAGAGGAGTCCGCAGCAGTTTGTGGTTGACCCCGGTTTGGCTGGTTTATCAGCATAGTAGCCGCGGTGGCTTTGACGCAGAGGGTGAGGGCCTTGCACGTTGTCCTGAGCGAGTACTGGTGGGACACGACCCACACGTTTCACTTCAAGTAGGGGGAGGCAACTGTGACTCCCACTGACTTTGCGGCGATTACGGGGTTGCCATTCTGGGGCAACACACTTGTATGGGTGGATGGCTACACCCCGGGGCAGTTGTCGGAGCTGCTGGGTTTTGATATTACCGATGCCAGGGGCTTGGGTATTCGGTACGGGCCGATGGAGGCTCATCTGAGGAGGGGTATTGTTGCTTATTTGGAGGGGTCTCCGAGGATGACCGCAGAGTGTCTGGATCGAGGGTTCTTATGGTTTGCTTTGTCAGCTACCCTGTTCCCTACCATTAACACGGCATGTCACTTTCCTCTGCTCAGCTCGCTGACTGATCTGGATGCCGTGAGGGGGTTTGCATGGGAGGAGGCTGGACTGGCCGAGCTCTACCATGCTTTGGATAGGTTCTCGCGGGGAGAGGAGTACACCTTATGCTCCTTTTCGTTTGCTTTGGATGTAAGTTCCCGTCTTTTTCTCTTCCCTGTCTCATTTTGTACTCGTATGTATCTGCTTTGTAGCTGACATAACTTTCCATTTGCTTGACAGGTGTGGTTTTTGGAGGTGTTCCACCCGCAGAGGTGGGAGACCAAGGAGGAGTATGAGTGCTTGTTCCCTGCCATGTTGATTTGGCAGAAGGCGGCAAAGAAGCCGGCGACGTCGAGGGAGGGTACTCGGCTGACTTACGAGGAGGTGTCTCTGGCCATGATCCGAGAGTTTTTCGGGCGGATCCAGCTGTTTTGGTGGAACCGGATTTTTGTTTTTGTGGTCCAGGCTGTTAGGGAGGTCACATGTAGGCGGAAGCTGCTGGTGGGGCTTCATTGTGATGCGATGTACTTGGGGGAGAGGGTGACCTATCAGTATGGTCCGAGGTCCCTTCCTTTGGTTCTGATGGACCCGCCTCCACACATGCAGCATCCTTCGGTGATACCGATGGAGGATCTGGAGCGGTACAGACAGGGCGTGTTCTTTACCGAGTTTACCGTAGAGGGTGCCGACTATGACATCTTCCTGAGGATGAGGCTGAGGAGCCCGCAGGTGCTGCACAGGGAGGGCGAGGGCCCTGCATATCCCCGGGACTACCCGCTCCCTCGCGCTCGGCTGGCATATGAAGGGCTTGATGGTTCTCGCAGGCGATTGGTAATCCCTATTCCGGAGGAGCCGAGGCCTCGATACAGAGTGGATCCCAATGCTTTGGTGAGTGCTTTGATTTTCTGTATTTGATAGTAGCATTCTGCAAATGTTGCATCTGTGCTGTCTGTTTGTCTTTTGATGACTTTCCTGATTTGCAGGTGTCTGGCCGTACGTACAAACAGACCGTGAGGCGTTTGGATGGGTGGGCCAACTATGCAAGGAGACTCGTGGAGTTCCTGCTGTGTAATTCCCGGAGGAGTGCGGCTGTGCATGAGCCGATGCCGTCTAGGTCAAGGGACTCGTCTGCCTCCATGACTGGTGGGGCGGACTTTACGCAGGGATTCAGCCAGTTCTCCGGTGAGACGGCGGGGTTTGGAGGCTCGTCACCCTTCGTACTCGGGGTACGAGCGAGGAGAGTCCTCGGAGTCACATGCGCAGAGGCGGCCTTTCTCGTATTCCCGCCTGGAGGAATTTGGAGATTACCTGTCCTCGGTAGATCCGGCTGCTGCGGGGCAGTATTTTGAGTGCTCGGATGATGAGCAGGACTCTGAGTAGTCCTCCTTTTATTTATTTTTAGATAAAATGTGTGTATTGTCCAAACAATTTGACTTGTACTTGAAAGGGCCTTTGAGGCGGAACCTTGTATTTTGCACATTTATTTAGTGATTACCTTCTGTTATTTTTGGCAAATAAGCAAGTAGGTTGATCAAAAATAAATAATAATGAAAATGCACAAAATTTGAACTGATCAAATTTATGTCTATATGCACAGTTATTTAATTAATTGCACTGTTGCATGAGCCCGGGGCGGAAGTGGTGTTGGCAGTGGTTGATTTAAACCATGGGTGCACGTAGTTTTGAATGAGGCTTGAACAGGATATGGTTTGGAAATGTTTCCAAATTGAGGCAGCTGGCTGCAGAGTTTACCCAGTCAACTTGAAAAACAGTCAGGCCGAACTTGGATTCAATTTCCAGATTGCTTTAAATTGCAGTTCAGTTTTTGCAATTGTGAAAGCAGCACGTTTGCTTCTAATCCAACACTGAATTTCTCTCTTAAATTCTTGAAGGTTTTCCTTGCTCTTTCCATGGCTCCATTTCCTAGGCTATCGTCTCAGATGCAAGAGCGATACTTGGACAATTTCCAGTCGTGGGTACGGCACCACACGAGGCAAAGCAAGGGTTTTTTTTAGGGTTGTTACGGGATGAAATCAGTTTGAGCCTTGATGGAGCTCATGCCTGATTGGGATCTTTTGAGAGCTGGGGCTCATTTTTGGGACGTACGGAGGCACGTGTATAGCTTTTCGTACAACAAGATTATGCCCACCTTTGAAGATTTTCGGGCCATATTAGGAGGACCTGAGACGGAACAACTAGTTCTTCCCTTGACGGGTGGCATGGCCACTGCTGAGAAGTTGGTATCTTTGCTTGGTATCTCAGCTGAAGAAGCATACGGGATGCTAATACTGAACACGGATTATGTTGACATTTCGGGGCTGCCCGATAAATTTGCCGGTGTTGAGGGGAGTGTTTTTGCATGGGACGCATTTGCTCTGTGCGCGATTGCCACTTTGTTCACATTCACGTCCCTGGGTGTGTGCCATCACAGTGTACTGGACCTGGTGAGGCAGTGCCGAAATGGGGGAGACATTGTGCCTTTGATCCTGGGCGAGACGTTC
The DNA here is from genome assembly GCA_022495995.1 of Adenophora triphylla var. japonica. NCBI lineage: Eukaryota > Viridiplantae > Streptophyta > Magnoliopsida > Asterales > Campanulaceae > Adenophora > Adenophora triphylla. Next base: position 21,597 of record JAFEMH010002550.1, on the reverse strand, counting down.
CTTGGCATAGGTCGGATGGCGACCGGAAGCCGATACATGTGGGGAGGGAGTCCCGCTATGCTCACTATGTGGTTGAGGGAGCGATTGCACATGGTGCCCGAGGTGTCAGTGTCTTGTGACCCTTGGTCCTTTTCTCGACGTCCTCTGGTGATAGGGGGCGATCAGGCTGAACTGGAGCTCTGGATGGCCAGACTCCGCACGCATCACTTGCGATGGTGGGTTCCTCATTGGAAGCTACAAACTTGTCGGACCGCTCATGAGGGTCTTCTGGTTGTCAGAGTACCAGGGTTGTCCCAGACTGCTTTCTACATTCCATCCTTGGTGCTGCGATAGTACGGGCTGGAGCAGGTGCCACTGACGGATTTGGGTCATGCTGCTACCTTCGAGGTGGGGCCTCTTCCGATGGAAGATCCTTCGACGCTATTGCTTCTCATGCGGCTGTGACAATACATGTCCTTTCATGCCAGGGTTCTCTTTCACCGGAGAGGGGGCATTGTTCTGTCTACACAGCATCTGAACTGGCATGAAGGGTGTATAAGGGAGACACAGATGGCCATTTTGTGGAGACGAAGGGAGCTGTTGGGTCATGATTACATTGAAGGCTCGACTTTGAGGAGAGTCGAAGCGATGGCTAACCCTCAGAATCGTACGGGGGATGACATGGCTGATTATGAGGCAAATGCTGATCGGGCGGCCGATCAAAGCACGGTCATGATGACTCGGAGAGTGGCGGCTCAAGAAAGAGCTAGGGAAAGGGCTGCGTTGGCAGCAACCGGCTTGACCGAGGCGGGAAGGGTCCCTGAGCCAGGTAGAAGGACTACGGGAATATTCCCTGTGAAGGTGAAGAATACTCGCCGCGGAAAAGGGAAGGGGAAGAAGGATGAAGGACCAAGTACGCGGAACTAGGTTGACCTTGCTGTCCAGAGGAATTTTTTCTCAAATAATCCTTTTTTACTTTTTTATTTACCAAAATGACTCACTGTTCAAACTATTGCCCAAAATGTCCATTTTTTTGAAAATCGCTACACCGTGTAGCGAGTTTGATTAGGGTTTGTCAAAACTCGCTACACCGTGTAGCGAGTTTAGGGTAATTAAGTTTGGCCGTTTGGAAATTAATTAGGCCATTTAATTAACCTAAACTCGCTACACGGTGTAGCGAGTTTTGACAAAGTCCCTAATCAAACCGCCATTCTGTGATATGCAGTTTGACTTTCCCTTTTTTTCGTATTTTATTTAATTCTTCTCTTCTCTTCTCTTCCTTCTTTCTTTCTTTCTATATATATATTTTATATATATATATATATATATATATATATATATATATATATATATATATATATATATAATATATATAGAAAGAAAGAAGGAAGGAAGAGAAGAGAAGAATTAAATAAAATAAGAAAAAAAAAGGGAAGTCAAACTCGCTACACCGTGTAGCGAGTTTAGATTAATTAAATGGCCTAATTAATTTCCAAACGGCCAAACTTAATTACCCTAAACTCGCTACACGGTGTAGCGAGTTTTGACAAGACCCAAGTCAAACTCGCTACACGGTGTAGCGATTTTCAAAAAAATGGACATTCTGGGCAATAGTTTGAACAGTGAGTCATTTTGGTAAATAAAAAAGTAAAAAAGGATTATTTGAGAAAAAATTCCTGTCCAGAGTATCCACCCACTGTCATTGCAGACACATTAATTGATTAATATATTATTATTGTTTTGCTAGCGTGTAGCGAGTCAAGAGTTGACCATGCTTTAACTCATCAAAGATTGTTTTAACCGTAATGAATTTGTAGGTTAAATTTTAAGAGCTTTTCAAAACACAAGCGATTGATGCTTATTTGTTTTTTTCTTTTGTTTTTGAGACCGAACCAATGATGGCTGTCTACGTTCCCCTTTTACAATTGCACTAAGGGGCTCAGGTCACCGTAGTTCGAAACTTTAGGTGATTTTTGAGAAAAACAAAGACAAAAGAAGTACGACCCTATTTTTTACCTGGATCATTGTTAGGAATGTATCCCGTTGGGTATTACTCTTTTAGAACTTTAATTTTACTGAGGGGTGGTGTATAGGGAAGGAGAGTTGACTCATGCTCTTCCTCAAACGAAGTATCTGCGGAGCATGCTTCTGTTCACGGGGTTAACGAAAGGGTTTCCGTCCAAATCTGCTAACTTCATGGCTCCTCCGGAGAAGATTCTTTGTACCATGAATGAACCTATCCAGGTAGGTTCCCACTTTTCGAGGGGATTGGTCTGCGTAGGAGGCTTTTCCTTTAGTACCAAGTCGCCTTCTCTGATGTCTCAGATCTTGACTTTCTTATCAAATGCTCGGGCCATTCTGCCTTGGTAGGCACGAGTATGATCGATGGCTTTCAATCTGTGCTCGTCGAGTAGAGCAAGTTTGCCATGATGGCTCTGAAGCCATTTGACTTCATTGATCCCGTTTTCCAAGAGGACTCGAAGGGATGGAATTTCCAATTCCACTGGTAACATTGCTTCCATTCTGTTGGTAAGTGCAAAAGGAGTCTCCCCTGTGGCGTTTCTGACTGATGTACAGTATCCCCAGAGCACTAGATGTAGCTTCTCGGGCCAATCCCGACCTTTGATGGTCATTTTTCTGATTATCATTGCGAGAGTCTTGTTTGCTGCCTCTACTACACCATTAGTTTTTTGCCTGTAGGGAGAAGACTTGTGGCGTGTAACTTTGAACTCGGTCAACAGTTGGTCACAATCTCCTTCAAAGTGGGTCCTATTGTCGGATATGATCTCGTTGGGCACCCCGTATCTGCACATGATGTTTTCTTTGATAAACTCGGCCACCTTCTTAGAATTCAGTACCTTGTATAATCTGGCTTCTACCCATTTGGTGAAGTAGTTGACTGGGAATAGTATGAACTCGTGACCATTGCTCCCTAGCGAAGTGATTTTGCCGATGACGTTGATTCTCCATGTGGCGAAAGGCCATGGCGTAGTCATGCAATAGAGTTCGTGAGGAGTGATGTGATTGAGGTTGGAGAACCGTTGACATTTGTCGCAGCTTCAGATGAACTGGATGCAGTCTGTTTCTATTGATACCCAAGAGTATCCCATACGGAGGATGATCTGTGTCAATGCTCTGGTGTTCATGTGCGGACCGCAGGTTCCGTTGTGAACTTCGTTCATTAGCTCGCTGGCTTTTTCTTTATTTACACACCGAAGGAGTGGCCCTTGGTGGCGCTTCTTGTACAACATACCCCCCAAAATGACGAAATGGGATGCCAGGCGTTTTAGTGCCATCATGTTTTTGGCTTTGATCCCTTCTTTGTATTTTCCATCTTCACTTGTGAAGGAAGCTTCTCCGTTTTGGAGGTACTGGTAGATTTGATTGTACCAGGGTTCATCGATCGGTTCATTTTTAACTTCGAACTCACAACAATAAGCGGGTGTTTCCCATCTGCCTATTCTGAGGGATTTTATTGATTTCCCGTCGAGAATTTCGACAAGAGATGCGAGGGTAGCCAGGGCATCTGTTAAGCGGTTCCTGTCTCTTGGAAAATAATGGAAAGAGATGTCCTTGAACTGATCAATGAGCTCCTCCATGTACGTGTGGTACTTCTATAGGCCAGAATCTATCGTCTTCCATTTGTTGGACACTTGATTGATGATCAATGCTGAGTCTTCGTATACTTCCAGTTCTGAGATGTTGCGCTCAAGAGCGGCTTCTAGACCGGCTGCACAAGCTTCATACTCTGCTACATTGTTGGTTGTTTCAAAATTCAATTTGATGGCTATGGGAGTGTGCTCGTCCTTGGGATCGACAAGGAGCATTCCAATACCATTTCCCTTCTTGTTGGCTGCCCCATCGAAGATGAGTTGCGAGCGGCTTGTGCTGTCGAGTGAAAAGATTCCGTCATCCGGGAACTGCAGATCAGGACCCTTGGGTTCACTACAAGGACCACTCTGGCTTGATCTTGCGCAATTTCTGCTTGATAGGCTTGGATTCTGGATCCAGGGGAATTCTGTGCTCTACGATTGAGGGATCGAGTCCTGGCATGTCCTGCTACGACTAGGCAAACACGTCAACATACTCTTTGAGGAGATTTATCAGGGCTTCTTTTTTTGTACCGGCGAAGAAACTGCCCACTTGTGTATTTTTAGGCTCTTGCAATGACCCCAGGTTCACTTTAGTCATAACCTCTTCGGCAGCTTGGGCCCGATTGTCCTCTTGGTCTACTACAAGCTTGAGAACTTATTTAATGTATTTTTCGTTTAGTGTATCTGCTTCTTTATCAAGTGAGTCATTATTAACGTCTTTTAAGTTGTTTGTTAACTTATCAGTTGTTAAAGTGGCAATGAGGGGATAATCTGAAAGGTCAGACTTTTCATTAAATGCGAACGGAAATACATTGTTAGCTACATTATCATAGTCTTCCGGCGTAAGGCCGTTGGACGACTCAGAGGACTGGACTTTAACAAGGATTGACTCAGAGGGTTTGAGATCGGGTTTAAGGAGATGTGGGTGCAGGCCCAACTTGTTTTCCATTTCTGTCTGGCTTGCCCTTGGTCCGGTGAGAGTTACCCAATTTTTCAGTGGCATTGCTGGATGCTTGATGAGGGTTCGGGGGTCGAGAGGCTTCGCTTCTGCTGTCCCAATCATGGCGATCATGCTATTTTCGGAGCCCAGGTCAATCAGGTTCGGCACCTCCATGACTTCTTCAAAAAGAGTCTATAGAGCGGGTCCACTGAGAGTATCTTCTATGAATTCTGGTTTCTTCTGCTTTGGAGTTACTGTAACCGAATGTGGCCTTAGCGGCTGACCCAAACAGTCTGTTTCCCATGAAGAGTGTCTCGAGTTGCTCTTCCAAGTCTGGGATTCCTTTAAATGTGTACTCATGCTGAACTATGGTGGCAACTGGTCCAGGTAGAGCTGTAATGTCGAGGAATGCTCCCCTTGACTTTCCCTGCTTTTTTCTCATCTTTATCAGTTCCACTTTCGGTCCCCTCAGTTCTACTGTCGGTTCCGCTGTCGGTTCCCTCAGTTCTGCTGTCGGTTCCCTTAGTTCTGCTGTCGGTTCCCTCAGTTCTGCTGTCGGTTCCCTTGATGAAGTAGTGAGCGAGGTCGAAACTGTAAAGTTGGAGGTTGGGTGTGCCGTTGGAGGTTCCCCTTTTGCGGGCTGCTGCCTTGGTGCGGGCCAGCCTTTTGTTTTCTGTGATATCAGCTGGTGTCGGCACATAGCCGAGCCCCTGGACCGTGGTGTGGTCCTTGACTTCGATGACTTGGTGTTGGCCTTGTAACCTTTTGCTGAGCCCCAGTCCTGGGATGAAGTTCATGAGTTTCATCATCTTCATGGTGGGAGGGATTTTGTCCCGAAACAGTGGAAGGTCCACGCTGCATATTTGGATCTTGGAGGTCTCTAAAGTGAATCCAGTTAATGCCATGTCATCATCATGCTTGATTTCTAACACTGGAATGCCGTTGGTGTTGGTCCCCTCGGTGGTGACGCAGTCGCCGTAGACTGTGGTTAGCTCGTTGCCTTGTATGAACTTGATACACTGGTGAAGGGTGGATGCCATGCCATTTTTTGATGTAGCCAGGGACGCCCCAAGATGGCTGTGAAAGTGATGGGAATGTCCAACACTTGGAATTCGGTGGGGATCATCCGCTTGCTGAACCAGATATTTAGAGTAGCAAACCCGAGAACTGTGCGGGAAGTGGAGTCATAGGCCTTGACAATGTGGACTGAAGGCTTCAGATCTTTGGGCTTGATGTCAAGCAGGTCCATCATCTTGGCGGGCAAGACATTTGTTGGTCCCAAAGGTGGCAACAAGGGTGAAAATACAGCTAGAGGGGGGGGGGGTGAATAGCTGTTTAAAATTTTTCGCCCTCTTTTAAAAACTAAACCTCTTGCTTACAAAATCCTCTTGCAGTTGATAATAGACTACAAGTGATAGTGTAAAATGCACAGCGGAATATTTAGAGTTACAAAGTTATTTTGATAGAGGAGGTTTGTAAAGCGGTTTTAATAAAGTAGTTGATACGTGCGGTTTACAAACAAGTGAGGTTTTGACAATGTTAACTCCAAACACTATTTCACAATAATGGATATCTAAATAAAGATCAAACAGAGACAAAGATAAATAATTAGTAAGCACAAGAAATATAATTGCAGAAAGTAAGAACACGCTATTTGGAGTGGTTCAATCGATAAACGATCTACGTCCACTACCAAGATGGTTAGTCTTGGATTTCTAAGAGATATTTTATATTAAGTATTTGAGAGATTACAAAGTACAATAAAATCTTTACTATGAAGAATAAATCCAAAACTATAACCAGTGTATCTCAAGTGTTTAATCTATGTGATTAGAACAAATGAGGTGTGTGTGTGAGAACAAGATCAAGGCTCTTTAAATCTGTGAGATGTAGAGCACAATGATTCTTGAATGTGTTAAGGCTTGATTTCTGGACTGGGGAATATTTCTTGAAGTATGAAGATGAAGATTCAAAGGACTAAGAATTTCTGGGCAGAGCTTCAACTTCTCATGAACACAGCAATATCTCTAATTTTCAAGCAATCTTCAAATGGTGAAGATTAGGGGTATTTATACCCAAGCATCCAAAATGTAGCCGTTGGACACAGCTGATGAAGGACAGTACTTGATGCTTTCTTATTGGTCCACAGCAACCACTTTTGTCCTTTGGTACGGTAGTTGCAGATAAAGCTGATAATGCTCCAGTAAGCAATGAGGTTTGGACACTGTCACCTTTTCAAGATCCTTGCAGATCTTCTCTGACTTTGAATCACGTGACAAGATAAGGTGGTTGACATTTGGTATTGCTGATGTGGATTATAATGACAAAGGTGGTTCACTTCAAGTTTCAATCATTGGAGCGGTTACAGGTAGGCGGTTTGACGAAGCGGTTGGTAACTCCAAAGTGAGGTTGCAAAGTGCGGTTGATAATGAGCCGCAAGGTGCGGTTCATCATAGGGCGGTACCGGAGTAGTTCAAGGGTAGTTTCAAACAAAGGATTTCACCAAGCAAATGCTAAGGGCGGTTTTGCTAGGGCGGTTTGAAAGAAGCGGTTTGAAACTTCTGAACTGCAACTCTCAATTCCAATGAGTCTTGTGCCAGTCTTCAAGCCTAAATTTAACCTAATCTATAAAATGGACTTAACTAAAAAATTGAATTCTAAGCTTCATTACATAGGGTCCTAAAGTCCTTAAAATAGACAGGAGGTTATGGTATCAATCAAATCTAATACAAAATAGGAGGGTTAAAACATGCATACCCAACAATCTCCCCCTATTTGATTGATGCCATTACCTACTATAACTAAAGCAAACATTGTACTTGGTAAAAACATGTCCATAAGAATTAACATGGTAATTCATGTCCCAAGTCAATGCACACACTTAGCTTAAGCTATAGATTTCTATACTTTCTAAGAGATAACAACTTACAATATGGAAAGTAGAGAAATGCATTCAGTGCACTTAAGAAATATGATTTTGAGTTCAATGTGCGGTTTAAACTGAATGTTTAAACTTCAATTCAAAAAAATGATTTTAAGTTGAAAATATTTGAATGAGGTTTAAAACCATAAGAGGTTTCATTGTTCTACAAACAAGCAGTTTGATATGAACAAGGTTTTTGGAACCATGATGCAATTTCCATTAATTCCTCAAGTGGTTACAAAACAGGAATGAAAGAAAATTACAGGGTTACAAACAAAAACAAGAGTAAGTTGGACAAAAGGAAATACAATGAGAGTGCGGTCCAACAATAAAAGAGTTTACCAAAAAATACAGAGCAAAAGCGGTTTAAGGTTGATGCGGTTCTTGACCTTGCTGCTGCTGCTGCGGTTGGTTGATCTCAGGATTCCTGGCAAGATTTGATGCAGAGGTTTCAGACTTCAGGGATTTTCTAATTTTTCTCACCTCTTCTGCGGTCCTTCCTTGAGCGGTCACCAATCTCTCTAAGATATTTGCTTGAGAATCAATCTTGAGATTGGCATCAGAGACTGCCTTGGAGTTATCAGACACTTGATCAGTTAGCTCATCAATCAAGGTGTGAAAGGAGGAGTTCAAAGAATTGTACAAAGTTTGAACCTCCCCCTGAACTGCTGCGGTCTGAGAAGAGATAGCTTCAGTCATTTCATCAAGATTCACAGTCACTTGGATGGAGGATTTCAGCTCATTGACTGTGGCTTCAAGTTTGGTGGTGAATCCTAACTTGATATTTTCAAGGCGGTCATTGAATTCATCCTTGAATTCATTCAACTTGGCCATCAAAGCATCATCAAGGGAGTTTGTTTTGATCTCCAGCTTCTCTTTGACATTATCAATTTCCAGAAGGATATTTGCTTCAACCGCATTCAAGGCGGTTTGAAGGTCTTGAGTAGAAGGCGGTTGGGAATTGACAGATTTAAGGAATTCAGCTTGGAGGGAATCAAAGGCGGTTTTGGAGGAGGTTGCAAGCTGAGAAATCATTTCCTTGAGATCAGAATCTCCAAATGATTGAATTTGAATGACACCTTCAGATAACTCTTTCTTGAATCCTTCAAAGCAAGAATCAGCTGAGGATTTGACAATGTTTGCTAGATCCTTCTCCCCCTTAATGGCATCAAGTCTCTGAGCAAAACTCTTTAGGGAGTTCTTATGATCAGCCATTTGAAGGGTTTGAGAGGCAATCAGATGGGATTGAGATTCAGCAAGCTTCTGAAGAGAGCGGTTTGAAGCTTCAAGGGAGGCATTAGAAGCGGTCAGCTTGATAATGTGGCCTTGGTTTATGAGGAGTTGGGACTGGATAAGATTAAGGGTGGAAAGGATTTGGGAGTAGTCAGAGGGTGGAGGAGCGGTTGAAGATGAAGGAATAAAGGTGAAGGAAGGAGGCGGTTCGAGAATAAGTAGGAGGAGCGGTTTGAGGCATTTGAGATAATAGGGTTTGGAAAATGCGTGAGGCAGAACTGTGTAAGGGGATGAGGTTTGAGTTGAGATGGGGGCGGCGGTTGGGATGGGGCAGGGCGGTTGGGATAGGGGCGGTTGGGATGGGGACGGTTGGGATGGGGGCGGTTGGTATGGGTATAGAAGTGGTAGGAGGATTTGAAGTGATTGGGTTGGAATGAGTTGAATGAGATTTTTGTGGGGAAGAGATAGGTGATTTGGAAGGGGATTTATGGGTGCGGTTTGATATATGAGGGGATGAATGGTGTGAGGGTGAATTTTGTGGTGAAGGAGTTGGAGTTCTAAGTCTAGAGGTTGAATGGCTGGGCTGTGATGGCTTGGATGTCCATTCGGTGAAGGCTTTGGGATTTGAGGTGGCTTGATTTTGAGGGTTTGAAATTCGAAGGGGATGATGAATTTGAATTGGTTTGGGAGGAAGATTTATCAAAGTATGAGGAGGTTTCACCAGGTATTTTGATGTTGGATTTGGCAATGGTGTGAAGATAGTGTTTCTTTGGAGGAGTTGTTTTCTTGGCCATTTGTTTGAATCTCCTCTTCTTGGGATTCTCCCCCTGAGCGGTTGCAGTTTTAGGAGGTGGAGAGGGAGAGAGCGGTTTGGGAGAAAGAGATTTGGAAGGAGAAAGGTGTTGGGTAGGAATTGGGGAAGAGGTTTGAATAGGTGAGGTTGGAGGAGTTTGAAGCGGTTGGGATTGAGGAGGAACAGGAGGTTGAACTTGAGCTTGCGGTTGAGAAGTAGCAAGCGGTTCAGAAGATGGTTTCTTTCCTTTGGCAGCCTTCCTCAAATCTGCCCTTCTTTCCAACTTGTCAATTTTTGCTTTATAAAAAGCAACCTTATCTTCCTCTGTAAGATTGGCAGTAGCAGTCTTCACAGATTTTGCCTTCTTGATAAGAGGGGCAATTCCAGCATCCTCTTCTTCTTCCTCATCAGTAGGCTCATCTCTCAAACCAAATTTCTCCTGAGGCTTAGCACTTTGACTAGCACCTGCGGTTTGAACACGCGGTTGAGGTGGTGCGGTCCTTGGCTTCTTGGCCTGCGGTTCTAGGACAATGTTTTTCTTTCTAGAGGCCTTCTTGATTGCCTTTCCTAGAAGCGGTAACCGCGGTTCTTTGGAGTCATTTCAACATAGAACTCCTTGGGGTTGAGAGTATCGGCATCATATAGAAATTTGTACTGGGTATCTCCAAATGAGTATCTGAAGTTGTGACAAACCCTGGTTCCAAGGGAGTCACCTTCACCCATTGGTACTGACAACTCAGGAGTTGAGAGTCTGAGATCCTCCAAGTGTTGATAGCTAGTGAATAACGCGGTTAGGAGCCTGCAGAATGGTCTCCATCTCTGGTGTTCATTTTTGATTTTGGATTGATAAGCATCAATGGAACTAGCCATTTCCTTCATCAGAATCTTGGGCCAATTCAGCTTAATTCCATTATAAATGGCACGTGATAAATCCATTCTTGAGTAGTGAAGTTGTTGTGGTTGCCAGTCTTACCACACACAGACATTCCTACTAAATAGCCCAAGTGGCTCATAAGTTCACCAAATTCCCTCCTTACCTTCTTCTTGTAATAACCTGATAGAGAGGTCAGATTTACAGTTGACTGAGCGGTTGCATCCAACACTTCCTGATCAACCTCCATGGGACATCCAGAAACATGAAATCCAAAAGTACTTCTAATATCCAGATGATCAATGGATATATCGAAGCCTTCAACACTGCCAACCAGGCATTTGATCTTGGTGCCATCAGATAATTCTCTGTCTCCTAGAACGGCGAGAGGAGTAGAACCGATCCACAAAGGAAGGAATGATATAAGATTGGCCTTTGTTGAAGAGAGGGAGGATTCGGAGGAAGTGAGTCTTACGATCAACTCTCTACCAAGAGCATCTCCTTGGAGCTCGAGGCTCATTGATCTCAAAGCCTGGAATAAAGAATTTAGGATCCTACAAAATGAAACAAAGGTTTTAGATCCATAAAGTGATTCACAATGCACAAGCGGTTTGGGCATCCATGCGGTTGGCAATTGATGCGGTTTAAAAGTGAAGAACTCCAAACTACTTGTGAATTGTGAATACAACAAAATACTTAGAAAATATGTAAGAGATTATACTAGTACGTGGCATTGTAATCCAAGTTTATCCCACACTGCAAGCGGTGCTTGGAGAGGAAGGTTATGGTGTCCAGCCTATATACTAAGTAATATCTCAAACAAATTTAGCATGCGGTTTCAAAAGAGTAAATTAAATAACTAACAGACATGCGGTTCAAAGTAACGTGCGGTCTATAGATAGTATGCGGTTCTAATGAGAATGCGGTTTTGAAAAGAACATGCGGTTGGAATCAAGGAATTTTCATGAATGCGGTTCCAAACAATCAAGGCATGCGGTTGATTATTCACAATAGTGCAAAAAAATTTATTGAAAAATTTTCTAAGTATAAAAGAAAACATGTGTGAAAATCAAATGAACCAAAACATGTGACAATTTTAACATGGCATATGAACAGTCAAGTTGAAGGCATGATGAACACGAAGAACACTTAGAACACTAAGAACAGAGATTCAACAAAAGTTCACCAAAATCAACAAATAATATGTCAAAATGATCACATTGAGCAGTAGATTAACAATATAACATTAAAAATTCATACTTTGCTCAGAATCAACACCAACAGGCAAGAACACTCAAATGGGTTTTCGAATGACATAAACTTAGAATTCAAAATCAGTGTTCAAATCAATGATTGATCGTAAAATAGATTACATATAAAGAATCTAACAGTTAATCCGAGCAAAACCCAGCTGAAATCATACAAAAAGATTAACATATGACACAGTTATGAAGAAAATTCATTCAAGGGTTTCGAAGCTTTTGAAGGTCTGATAATGGCGGATTCATGAATGATTTGCAGAAGTAAAGAGAGAAATAGTTAAGGAACACATACCATATAAGAGAATGGTGCTTTGGGAGCCATTGAAGATTCAAGGTATAAGAATGAAGATTTGAAGGTTTTGAGTTTTTAGAGAGAGAAAAGATGAAGTTTGGTAGAAAGGACGGTGCAGAGAGTGACAGAGTTTGGAAAGTTGAAATTGTAAGAGTTGGTTTTTATTTATAGGAAAGTATTCAAGTAAAGGACAGTTGAAGAGACTATTTGATTTTCCCATAAAAGAAATCATTCCTCTGTTGCACCCTTTCATCTTCTTCTCTATTGCCAATGACGGCTGACAAGATAGCTTTAAATGCTAATGTTCCCTTTGCATTAAATGCATTTAAATTTTGAAATAGCGTGGGAAAACATTTGCAAAAATGCCCTTATGTCAAAATGTGGACTGAAATGAAAATAAGGAACTTACCTTGAGTCCACGTGGCAGCGCGGTTGAAAAGAGTTTAAAACCGCATAGCATCTTTAGAGCTTAAAAAGAATTAAAACTGATTTTGAAAATACCATATGTTGAAGGCGGTTGAAGATGGAGCGGTCATAAGCAGCATGCGGTTGGGACTAAGCGGTTGGCTGCAGAGGCGGTTGACCACTCATGCGGTTTGAATAAATGCGGTTCAACAATGGTGCGGTTGAAGTTTTCAATAAGAAATACAACCTAAACTCAACACACAAGTTAGTCAATAAAAAGTATGGAATCATTTAAGTTCAAGCATACCCATTTCTCCTCTGAGGAAGGAAAACCTCTTGGAGTCAAGAGCCTTGGTGAGGATGTCAGCAATCGATTATACGTCCCCACATACTCTAAATGGATATTCCTCTTCTCCACATGGTCTTTGAGGAAATGATACTTGATATCAATATGCTTGGTCTTGGAATGCATGACGGGGTTGTTGGAGGCGAAATTGTTGAAGTATTGTCACACATGATAGGGCAATTCCCTTCATGGATTCCATAGTCCACCAAGCTATTTGCTTCATCCAAAGGATTTGGCGGCAACAACTACAGCTGACAATATACTCGGCCTGCGTGGTAGAAAGCCGAAAGCGAAGCTTGCTTCTTGCGGCCCAAGCAACTAGTCTATTTCCAAGGAAATGACAAGTACCACTAGTGCTTTTCTGTCAATAGTACAAGGCTGCATAATGCATCTGAATAACCTACAAGATCGAAGTTCGAATCTTTGGAATACCAAAGTCCAAGGTTAGTGGTTCCCGAGATAAATAGCGGATTATACGCTTGGCTGCAATAAGATGTGCTTCTCTAGGATGCGCTTGGTAGCGAGCACATACACAGACACTAACCATGATATCGGGCCTACTGGCAGTTAAGTAAAGTAATGAGCCGATCATACCTCGATATAAAGTCTGATCAACTTTCTTACCTTTGAGATCCTTATCTAGCTTATTGCCGGTGGCCATAGGAGTATCATATGCTTTAGCATTTTCTAAACCAAACTTCTTTATCAACTCCTTGGTGTATTTGGCTTGGCTGAGGAAAATACCTTCTTCGCATTGCTTGATTTGAAGCCCGAGGAAGAATGTTAATTCTCCCATCATGCTCATCTCAAACTTGCTTTTCATTAGTTTCTCGAAACGCTTACAAAGCAACTCATTAGTAGAACCAAAAATAATATCATCAACATAAATTTGAACAAGTAAAGTATGCTCATTATATTTGGCAATAAAAAGAGTTGTATCAATTTTACCGCGTTTAAATCCTTTTTCTAGTAAAAATTTAGAAAGAGTCTCATACCATGCCCTTGGAGCTTGCTTAAGTCCATACAAAGCTTTCTGGAGTTTGTAGACATGATTGGGAAATTTGGAGTCTTCAAATCCAGGTGGTTGGGCAACATACACGGTCTCTTGTAGTTCGCCGTTGAGGAATGCACTCTTTACGTCCATTTGATATAACTTGAAATGCTTGAAAGAGGCGTAGGCTAAGAAAATTCTGATAGCTTCCAATCTTGCAACTGGAGCAAATGTTTCATCATAATCGATTCCTTCTTCTTGCCTATATCCTTGTGCGACCAACCTTGCTTTATTCCTAGTGATGCTTCCATTCTCATCCATCTTATTCCTAAATACCCACTTAGTTCCTATCACTCCTTGATCCTGAGGTCTAGGCACCAAGGTCCAGACCTTGCATCTTTCAAACTGGTTGAGTTCTTCTTGCATAGCAACGACCCAACTGGAATCTTGGAGTGCTTCATCAATCTTCTTGGGTTCACCTTGAGACAAAAGTGAAGTATGCTCGTCATAGTTTGATCTCCTTGTTTGAACACCGGAAAACAGATCACCAATCACATTTGTGAGGGTGGCTAGCGACTTCACGAACCTCAGGGGTAAGTGCGGTTGGGCGAGGTTTCTTGAAGATCTTCAATTGGAACATCGTTAGATCCTTCAGCGAAGTCATGAAAGGTAAGTTGACGAAGAGGTTCTATAAGCTGGATAGGGGAATTCTCAACTTCATCTTCCCTTGCAGTTGCATCTGGAGAGGGTTCTTCAGGTGCGGTTTCAAAATTGCGGTTTTGGGGGATTTCAGTTGAGGGTGCTTGATTTTGCGGTTGAGGTTCAGGTGCGGTTTGAGGTTCACCTGGTTCATTATGCTCAACAAAATCATCAGCAACATTTTGAGCCAAATGTGGCTCAAGGAGAGAATGCTTATCAAAAGTAACATGGACAGACTCAACTATTATTAAACTAGTTTTATTGAAAACACGAAAAGCTTTAGAATGTTTAGCATACCCAACAAAAATACCTTCGTCGGCCTTGGCTCCGAATTTACCTCTATTTTCTCTTCCGTTGTAGAGGACAAAACATTTGCAGCCAAAAATCTTGAAGAATGCAATGTTGGGGGTTCTTCCTCGCCAAAGCTCATATGGAGTCTTGTTATAGGTTTTGTTGATGAGGGAGCGGTTCTGAGTGAAGCATGCGGTATTGATTGCTTCAGCCCAAAAATACTGAGGTAGCTTCGCTTCAGATATCATAGTCTTTCCAGCCTCAATCAACGTCCTATTCTTCCTTTCCACAACCCCATTTTGTTGTGGAACACCAGTGATGGAAAAATTGTGATCAATCCCATGGTCATCACAATCTTGAGCAACACCAGTTGTTCTTAAATCTGTTCCATTATACGATCGAACACTAACGATGTCATCTTCTTTTTGAGTTTGGAGCCGTCTAAAAAGTGCGGTGAGAATCTCATAGCGATCATCTTTGGAAATCATCATCTCAACCCACGTATATCTTGAGTAATCATCCACCACCACTAAGGTATATCTATTTCCTCCAATCTTTGGCGGTGGTTACGGGTCCAAACAAATCTATGTGAAGCGGTTGTAAGCATCTTGAAGTTGAAGGAGCGGTCTTCTTTGGTGAAAGACGATGCGGGTTTGCTTACCAAGTTGGCATGCCGCATTTCTGGATGGTGGTCGGCCACTTTGGGTAAACCACGAACGAGGTTTTCCCTACCAATCTTTGCAAGATACTTGAAGTTCAAGTGGCTCAACCTCTTGTGCCATAGCCAACTATTTTCGCTCACATTCTTAGCTACAAAACAGAGATTAGTAATACTACATGCAGAATTTAGATCAATAATGTAAATATTACTCTTACGAATCCACTGTGAGTAGGGTGACGCCGGAAATGCTATCTTTGATAAAGCAATTTGATGACGTGAAGTTGCAAAGCATTCCTTTGTCGTAAAATTGAGAAATTGAAAGGAGGTTGTGTTTGAGTCCATCGACAAGAGAAACCTTCTCAATAGTTAGGTTTCCTCTCCTTATAACACCATATCCAATGGTCTTGCCTTTGTTGTTGTCACCAAAGGTTACGGATGGACCACTTGCTTCAATGACATCTTCAAGTAATGATCTATCTCCGAGTCATATGTCTTGAGCGACCACTTTGTCAAGATACCATTCATTATCCTTGGAGTGACCGGCCATGAAGCGAGAGGACTGAAATGTAAACATTAAGAACGAGGTCCCCTTTATTTCTTGGGTCTGAAGTTAGCAACCCTTTACGACCCACACCTGTTTGACGAGAAGGAGGTTTGCTCTTCTGGCATTGGGTGTGAACCGCAAAAGGCATTGCGGCCTTGTGACCTAAACCATCACACACGAGAACATTTATAAAAGCTACAAGCATCATGAGGTTTTACTAACTCCTTACTCTTCTTAGGAGTTCCATGCGGTTTGGGACAAGGAAGCGGTTTGGGAGGTGCGGTTCCGGCTAACATTCAGTGATACAAAGGGAACAGGCTTTGGTTTGACCACGTATTTCACAGGAACGCTTTTCTTGCTTTTGAAGGCGGGAGGAGCGGTCGAAGAAGCGCGGTCGGACACGGAGTTAGCGAACCGCCTTTTCCACCGAAGTGGTTGGAGCGGGGATTCTACCAATTCCATAAGCCATTTCCTCTTCGGGTGCTTCCACGAGAATTCTTAGGTTTCAACACGAGAATTCTTCCCATATTGCTTTCCTTTAGGGTAGACATAATTTACTTGTCTTGCTTTACCACTTACCCTTAGCAATCTTCTCCTTGGGAATTTCTTTAGTTAGTTACGGAAATTCCTCATCCTTTTCACTAGAGGATGCACACTTCTCCTCTTCCTCGAGATCGAAACCCTAGACCATCCTTAGTTCCGGGAGGAACTTGGAAGTCCAAGATTTTATCCTTGGTGGATTGAGACTTGAGCCACGAATCAATAATCTTTTGGCGATCGTCGATTTGGGTTACCAAGTCATCATTCTGAGTTGAAGTGCGGCAACCTTAGTTTCAAGGATGCGGTTTTGATCGGCAAGAGGAGTCATCTGTTTGATTTGGTCCTTAAGATTAGAAATTTCGAGACCTCATCACGGTTTTCTCCGTCTTGTACGATTAAGTTCATCATGAGCTAAGCTTAAGGCTTTCTTAAGATTTGAGAATTGATGGATCACCATTTCGGCTTCCTTGAACATCTTTTCATGTTCCATGGGAGAAACCTCTTCCACCACCTTTTTCAAAATTTTCTTTGGAATAGCTTTTGAAGGTGGAGCGGTTTTAGATGAGAAAATGGGACGTGAATACGAACAATTTCCTATCTTAACGCTAGGAGTAAGTTTAATATCATCATCCAATTTATAATTTGGAAGTGTGGCAAAAACCTCCTTTTCTTCCATATCAGGCAACTCAAATGATTCGAATGCGAGTCATCGAAGCTTCTGCAATTAAGCGAGAGGTTAACCTCTTCGGTTTCACCGTCACTTCCATCCTCGAGAATCTGTTTCAATCCAAGTTGCTAATTCCTTGGAATTCTCTTCCTCCTCGGCAACCATTCCCTTACGATGAGAAAATTTGAAGGAAAAGTTTTCTTTTTCATGTATTCATATTTAAATTTGTGGACACTCGGATGCAAAAGTGGCCGGGTTTTCTACGGTTGTAGCAAACCAAGTCACTCTTCTTCTTTGTATCTGTAGACCCTAGAAAATGTTGCGGGAGGTTTGCCTTTTGAAAATGATTTTGTGCGAGGTTTTGACGATTTTCTAAATTTTTGGAATCTTTTCACAAACATGGCAAAATCATCATCATCCATCTCGATGAGTGATGAGGTTGATATGGAAGGATCGGTGGTTTGATTGGATGTGGATGGTTTCTCTTCATGTTCCACTACGGACATAGAAAGCGATTTGGTTTTCCCTTCTATCTCTTCAATATGATTTAATTTAAGTTCATAGACTCTAAGATTGGCATACAAGTTACTTAACGACCAAGTACCCAATACTTTGGAGTCTTCTAGAGAGGTAGCCTTATTTACCCATCTAGAACCTAAAGCGGATAGGAAAGTCATATTGATTTCCTTATCGGTTAAAGTTTTACCAAGAGATCTACAAGCATTAACTACCTCAACATAGCGATCGTAGGTTTGACGCAAGGTTTCGTTGGGTTTTACGTTGAAGTTGTTGTAGGATCTTTCAACGAGTGTATAATTTGTTTTCCTTGCACTCTTCGTCACCTTCGAGGTAGCTCTCTATGGCATCCCACACGCTTTGCGGTTTTGAGGGTACATCACTTTACGTAGAGTTGATACGGGGAGGGTTCGAAATGATGAACCTCGCCTTCTTTGTCCAAGGCAACTAATCTCTTCTCTTCATCCGAGCCACTCATCTTTTGGCTTTTTTGACCTCAGGAGTTTCAGCATTGGTGGTTGCATCAGTGTTAGCCTTCATTGGAATTAGAGGGCCATTGATCACGCACTCCACCAGCATTTCATCTATGGTTTCCAAATGAATAAGCATTCGGCACTTCCAGGATGTCAAAGTGGTCTTCGTCCAACATTGGAATGTGTGAATAGTTAACGGTAGTCATTGTCTTTGAGGTTGCCATATCGAATCGGCACACAAGTGTTAAGCTTGAAAAACAGTGGTTTTAAAATGTGTTTGCTACGATACCACTTGTTGGTCCCAAAGGTGGCAACAAGGGTGAAAATACGGCTAGAGGGGGGTGAATAGGCTGTTTAAAATTTTTCGCCCTCTTTTAAAAACTAAACCTCTTGCTTACAAAATCCTCTTGCGGTTGATAATAGAGATTTGCAAGTGATAGTGTAAAATGCACGGCGGAATATTTAGAGTTACAAAGTTGTTTTGATAGAGGAGGTTTGTAAGCGGTTTTAATAAAGTAGTTGGTACGTGCGGTTTTACAAACAAGTGAGGTTTTGACAATGTTAACTCCAAACACTATTTCACAATAATGGATATCTAAATAAAGATCAAACGAGACAAAGATAAATAATTAGTAAGCACAAGAAATATAATTGCGAAAGTAAGAACACGCTATTTGGAGTGGTTCAATCGATAAACGATCTACGTCCACTACCAAGATGGTTAGTCTTGGATTTCTAAGAGAGATTTTATAGTAAGTATTTGAGAGATTACAAAGTACAATAAAATCTTTACTATGAAGAACCAATCCAAAACTATAACCGGTGTATCTCAAGTGTTTAATCTATGTGATTAGAACAAATCGAGGTGTGTGTGTGAGAACAAGATCAATGCTCTTTAAATCGTGAGATGTAGAGCACAATGATTCTTGAATGTGTTAAGGCTTGATTTACGGGCTGGGAATATTTCTTGAAGTATGAAGATGAAGATTGAAAGGACTAAGAATTTACGGGCGAGCTTCAACTTCTCATGAACACGGCAATTTCTCTAATTTTCAAGCAATCTTCAAATGGTGAAGATTAGGGGTATTTATACCCAAGCATCCAAAATGTAGCCGTTGGACACAGGTGATGAAGGACGGTACTTGATGCTTTCTTATTGGTCCACGGCAACCACTTTTGTCCTTTGAGTACGGTAGTTGCGAGATAAAGGCGATAATGCTCCATTGCAAGCAATGAGGTTTGGACACTGTCACCTTTTCAAGATCCTTGCGGATCTTCTCGACTTTGAATCACGTGACAAGATAAGGTGGTTGACATTTGGTATTCTTTGATGTGGATTATAATGACAAAAGGTGGTTCACTTCAAGTTTCAATCATTGGAGCGGTTACGGAGTAGGCGGTTTGACGAAGCGGTTGGTAACTCCAGTGAGGTTGCAAAGTGCGGTTGATAATGGCGCAAGGTGCGGTTCATCATGGGGCGGTTGCCTTTGGAGTAGTTCAAGGGTAGTTTCAAACAAAGGATTTCACCAAGCAAATGCTAAGGGCGGTTTTGCTAGGGCGGTTTGAAAGAAGCGGTTTGAAACTTCGAGCTGCAACTCTCAATTCAATGAGTCTTGTGCCGATCTTCAAGCCTAAATTTAACCTAATCTATAAAATGGACTTAACTAAAAAATTGAAGTCTAAGCTTCATTACATAGGGTCCTAAAGTCCTTAAAATAGACAGGAGGTTATGGTATCAATCAAATCTAATACAAAATAGGAGGGTTAAAACATGCATACCCAACAACATTCATTTCGGAACCTCCGTCTACCAACACTCGGGGAAGGCGACGCTCGTCCAGGTAGCTCAGTGTTTGTGCAGAAGCGGCTCATTGTGATTCGGCCCCAAACTTTGGCGGCTCCAAATCGGCGAAGGTGATGATGTTTCACATAGTGGATGTTGCCGATCATACTCGAATACAATTACTATCATGGGGGCTGCGTCCACGGGGACCATGGTGCGCGGAGCCAAACTTTCCTCTAGCTTGAGTTTGGTGAGGGGTATGAAGATGTGAGCAGGGATCAAAGTGGAAATCTCCGCACTGGGTGCCGCTTGAGGGCCGAGTGAGGATCGAGTCCTCCTTCCACGAAAACTTGTGTCCTCGGGCGAGGCCGGGTTTGCGGTTCGGCTCCGTCGGCTTTTTGTGGCCTTAGGTGGTAATGTGTGGATTGTGACCCGATCGACGGTCAGGAGCAGCCGACATCCCAGGTTTGGTCCCTTTCTGAACGTGTCGCTCTGAGCTGAGCCATAGTCAGAGAGGAGGATTCCTCGAAGCATAGGAGCCATATGTCTTCCCTTAATTCGTTGACTGATCAGATGTTCTGCATTTCCAGGGGCTTCCGGAAGCTTTCCGAATTCTGTCCCAAGATAGTGGTTTGGGTGCCTCACGTGGGGAGGGGAGTCAATGGTTTTGTCGCAACTGCTCCGAACGTCGGTGCACGGCAGCTGGTTGCCAGAATCTTGAACTGTGACACATTGCTGACCCTCGAGGGGGAGGTTAGGAGAGTTCATGGTTCTTGCGAAGCTGTCTCCTTGATTTCTTCACGGTATACCACACTTCTTTCCTTCCTTGCTTTGAGCATGCTCACGGGAGCATTACTGGAGTTGGAGTTAGGCTTAATAGTCGCTTGGTTTGCCAAATTTTCCTCCACTTTTAGCCCAGATCAGCTCTCTGGCGAGTGTTAGAGCCAACGTCCCGAAAAAGGAAGTTAAGGCCGCCTGTGTTTCTTCCCATGGAATAGTCAGTGCTTCCTTGAACTGTATGCGGCAGTCTAGATAAACTTCCATCGAGGAGAGCTTTTTCTTTTGCTTTAACTGAGTGGCGAGTATGTCGGAAGGTGAGTACACGGTTTCCCGAACATCTGCCCACGTAACTGGCTGCTGTCCCAGTTGATCATTTTTGTAAACGAAGGCTGTAGTCTGTGGAATCTCCCTGAGTAGTTGCTGGAGATGTATTTCCATCTTTCTCTTCTTTTTGAATAGACCTTCCTCCTTCAGTTGGCCTTTTAGTTTGAGAGCGGAAATGATCCGTCCCCATCCTCCCAGGACCCTTGGGATTCTGGTTTTGTTGACTTCATGCCCGGCTTGGAAGAGAATGGTTTCATCATCTTCGTCGTCGCTTTCACATAGGACTTGCTTTCCTTGAGGAGGTAAGCACTGGTACTCTTAATTCTATTTGGCTAGGTATTCCTTGTACTGTGCCATTCCATCTCCTAGGTCGCCGGGACCGTTGACTGCCCTCACTGGCCGAAGGGGGTTTGATGAGAGTCCAGGAAGTTGATCTGGGCAAAACCTTTGAGGTTGAACTGGTCTAGAGTGGCCTCTATCTTTCTGTCTGAAGCTGCATGTGACGTCTTAAGGGCTTGGTCCCTGTGAGTCCTTTGAGCTTGGTTTTCATCCCAGAGACGGTTCTCTTGAGCAGCTAGTTCCATGAGGGCTTTCCTTGCGAGAGCTAAACAGTCTCCGTAGGTGCGCACCGTCTGACTAGTGTCTAGAACTCCGTAATCACATCAAAATCCCCGAATGGCGGAAACACATG